>CM049319.1:54730916-55248416 GCA_026874595.1 Sipunculus nudus | reverse complement strand
ACATGTGCACCGTGTATGAGGACAAATAGTTGAGGATGAAGTCCATTTTATATGTTCGTCTTTAAAATATGATGAAATTAGAGAGGATCTTTGATCTATCTTTACAAATATAATCCTAACAGCGAAAGAGAGTTGTTAAGCTGTTCTCAAAAAAAGTTCATTTTTTATCCCTGTTTCATAGCGGTGATAAAGAAATTAGTGAATAAGTAGCCAAAGCATGGGTACTACCATTATCGAATAGAGTACCGAGTTTAATTTAAACCCCTGCGAGGGCTATGTAATTCTACATGACACTATGATCAATAAACTCATTCACAATTATATTCTACAGAAATAGGCACACCCATCGTGTAAGCATTAAACTACATTCCTTTTAATTCATCTATGTGATTTTGACCCCCCCCCCCCCAACCACTTTAAAAAGATATTTGCTTTTAGTGAAGGCATTTTTTCCAACACATGTCTTACTTGCGGGAGGATATAGCCAGGAGAAAACAGGGGATGTCACAAGTCTACATCAGTACAATCCACACAACATGCAGAGGGGATTGTTTGCAAATCTATAACGTATAAGGGGAGTGATGAGGAAATTTTTTAAGATATAAAGTTTAATCACTTGTAATGAATAACTATTTCCATACTAAAAATAAACCTGTCTTAATTCTTGACACAGGAGTTTAAAAAAAGGGTTTACATGAGTCCAAACGTTTCACGTGAGTCCAAAGGGTTTACATGAGTCTAAACGTTTCACGTGAGTCCAAAGGGTTTACATGAGTCTAAACGTTTCACGTGAGTCCAAAGGGTTTACATGAGTCTAAACGTTTCACGTGAGTCCAAAGGGTTTACATGAGTCTAAACGTTTCACGTGAGTCCAAAGGGTTTACATGAGTGCAAAGGGTTTACATGAAGAATCTGAGCGGAGGATGGATGAACTCAAGTCTCCTTAACGCGGTGGATAGTATCCCGGTGGTGACCGTGTTAACAGTTCTAGGAAAACGTGTGACTCAAAACCCAGGCACAAGTAAAAAAAGGTACCGGGAGCGTTAATGGACCTAGTACACAACTCTTAGCATTCAAAAATATATCGGGAAGAAACTGATGTGGAACTAATTTTCTTTATTAAGTGTATATTAATTAATTTCCCATGGCAGATTTATTAGATAAGAACGAGGCGGCGCACCCCCCGCACCCCCCCCCCCCCTTTAAATCCGCCCCTCTTGAGCCACAGAGAATATTAGAGTGCTCCAGTTTGACCCACTTACGCTGCCTCAAATGTAAGGTGGAGAAATCTCGATAAAAACTCAGAGATCCGCTCTGATGACTTGACGGGCTTTGACTTTCACAATTCCGATTATTTATAGTGTATAACACAAACGTGACCATCAAGGTGTATTTTATGGACGGCCTCTGAGTACATCATTTCTGAACCTGCCAACGCCCCATATAAAACAGTGACTCCACAAATAGTTATATTGTATTTTTTGTCACAGCATGAGGAGGTTTCAATTCATGGTGTAATCAAAATTGCTTTTATGGAGACTACTAAGGCAATGTTGAAGCGATCTTGGTAACATTTTGGACACAAGCCAATATCAAGACCATCAAGTTCACGTCCGTGATGGGAAATCCCAGTTCCTCCAGTTTTGTACTTTTTCGTATCCGGTGTTCACGCTCTGACCTTGAAACCCTTACCTCACATCGTGTGACATATACCTGTTGCTTAGACTATACTTAAAGCGCTAATAAACACAGGAGTATTTTTGTTGCGGGGGGGGGGGGGGGGGGTTCAAAAACTGCAGCTGGACGAATAGCATGCACTTCAAAGAAAACAAAGGTTCCAGATAAAACATAAAAAGGTTCTTACAAGAGAACTGAGTTGGGACCTTAAATACATGGTTATTTTGGAACCTCCCAAGGGTTCTTTTATGGTCCTTGCAGGTCCCTTTAGAACATTTTAAAAAGTTTCGAGATGAACCTTTCGAGGTTTTTGATATTGAAATGAGTTTGGAATCTTGACAAGTTTTTTTTTGTGGAACCCCTGGTGAAGGGTTCTTTACAGAGTTCAACGAAACTGGCGAATGGCAAGTCCGCACCCCAGTATATTTGTATGTTAAGATTTACCACTCACTGTTTTAAATACCTTAAGAGTTGGCACTTATGGTCTATCAATCGTACACGGCTTGTCCGATATTCAGGTTAAGAAATCAAATGCCTTTATTTGAACATAAATATATCTTTCGTCATAGCCGGGTGGTTTTCAAGCGGAGACGGCCGCCCCCTATCCCCCCCCCCCCCCCCTCTCTCTCTCTCTCTCTGCGAAATGATACTTTAATAACAATAAAACAAAATGGCACATATAGAAACGTACATTTTTCTGTTTAGTGGAAAAAACTGACTTACTATTTACCACTATTACTATTAACCAATATTTATATAACTCAAATACCCACAACAATAAATACATGTGTTGGGTGGCATTAACACAATATTTAGAAAAAAGGGTAAGTCATAAGATGTGCAACAGATACCAAGTTGATAAAAGTACAGTTGTTACATATAAAATCAATAAGATGATAAAGAACGGCCAAATATCAGTATAACGTCACACAAAAGTTAAAATATTAAAATTCAAGACTGAAATCGGAAACAATAAAAGAATTATGTATGGGTGGAGGGTTGTGTTTGCATGTTGTGTGTGTGTGTGCGCGCGCGCAAGCTGGTGGTGGTGAGGTTGCTGTGTCTGAAGCAAAAACTACTTTAACACAAACAAAGAAAGAAAGAAATGATGATAGACAGAAAAAGAGACAATATTTTACAATCCACACGACATGCCGAGGGAATTATTTTATTATCTATAATGTTTAACGAAACTGAAATAATTTTAAGCTTTAAATTTTAATCTTTTGTATGGAATTACTCATCATGGCGTGAATCAGTATTTTATTCATCGGTATTTTAATGACATCATCTGTAGTAATGCAGGATCTTAATTTCCTAGAAAATATTTCACTTTTCTGTCAACCGGAACTGCGGTACAAAAATAATGAAGTTCACACATTGTCCGCGGTAAAATTATCTGACGTTTACATTCTGCTATTAAAAGCCAGATATAAAAATTACACACGAGGAGGAAATTACAAATTAGGCCACACATTAAAAAGTATTGTTCTATGGTGCGCGATGGGGGGGGGGGATTTTTTACTTGGCGAGACATTTCGCCAGCTTTTCTAGAAGATACGAAAAAAATTCACTTCTTGAAATGGGTAAATGATGAACAAAAAATGTGGTACTTTCATAAGTATGGCACCAGATATTATATATCATGTTTTTAGGTTACAGGGCCCTGTGGAAGAATAGACTATATTACTGAACAGGCTACCCTGTATAAATTTATTGAAATAAATAAATAAATAAATTCTTTTGGAACGTTGTGCCATCATTTGCAAAATAAAGATTGGCTCAAGAAAAATGTGTGCGGCGTATCCGTTAACAATATTTTTTTATTTGTATGGCCTTATGTGTTTGAACGACAAATTGCGACATTTCATCAGACGATCACGCCTCTGTATATCCTGCAGCCGCTGTTTGCTATGCGGATATATTGTTAATTATACGCGGCCAAGATGGCACCTCCTGCAGTTCAAACAACACAATAAATTTCTGTTTCACATTTTGGGAAAATTGTAACATACTGCTTAATGTTGACATATCCTTATGTCCCTTGTACACACTGAATTTGTTCATCCTTGTAATAGTGGTAGTAGAAGTAGATGGTGTAGTTGTAGGTGAAGTAATAATAGGTGTAGTAGAATAATTAGTAGTAGTAGTAGTAGTAGTAGAAGTAGTAGTAGTAGTAGTAGTTGTAGTAGTAGTTGTAGTAGTAGTTGTAGTAGTATTTGCAGTAGTAGTAGTAGTAGTAGGAGTAGTAGGAGTAGTAGTTAGTGTAGTAGAATAATTGAAGTAAAAGAAGTAGTAGTAGAAGTAGTGGTAGTAGAAGCAGTTGTAGTAGGAGTAGTAGTACTGGTAATAGTAGTTACAGATGTAGTTGATGTAGTAGTGGTAGCAGTACCAGTTGCAGTAGTAGAAGTAGTAGTATTAGTAATAGTAGTTGCAGTAGAAGTAGTAGTAGTAGTAGTAGTAGTAGTAGTGGGAGTAGTAGTGGGAGTAGTAGTAAGTGTAGTAGAATAATTAGTAGTAAAAGAAGTAGTAGTAGTAGTAGTAGTAGTAGTAGTAATAGTAGTAGAAGTAGAAGCAGTTGTAGTAGTAGTAGTAGTAGTAATAGTAGTAGTAGTAGTAGCAGTTGTATTGGAGTAGTAGTACTAGTAGTAGTAGTTGCAGATGTAGTTGCAGTTGTAGTGGTAGCACTACCAGTTGCAGTAGTAGAAGTAGTAGTAGTAGTAGTAGTAGTAGTTGCAGTAGAAGTAGTAGTATTAGTAGTAGTAGTTGCAGTAGAAGTAGTAGTAGTAGTAGTAGTAGTAGTATTAGTAGTAGTAATAGGAGAAGTAGTAGTAGTAGTAGTAGTTGCAGTAGAAGTAGTAGTATTAGTAGTAGTAGTTGCAGTAGAAGTAGTAGTAGTAGTAGTAGTATTAGTAGTAGTAGTAGGAGTAGTAGTAGTAGTAGTATTTGCAGTAGTAGTAGTAGTAGTATTTGTAGTAGTATTTGCAGTAGTAGAAGTAGTAGAAGTAGTAGAAGTAGTAGAAGTAGTAGAAGTAGTAGAAGTAGTAGAAGTAGTAGAAGTAGTAGTAGTAGTAGTAGTAGTAGTAGTATTTGCAGTAGTAGTAGAAGTAGTAGTAGTAGTTGCAGTAGTAGAAGTAGTAGAAGTAGTAGTAGCATTAGTAGTAGTAGTAGAAGTAGTAGTAGTAGTAGTAGTAGTAGTATTTGTAGTAGTATTTGCAGTAGTAGTAGTAGTAGTAGTAGTAGTAGTTGCAGTAGTAGAAGTAGTAGAAGTAGTAGAAGTAGTAGTAGTAGTAGTAGTAGAAGTAGTAGTAGTAGTAGTAGTAGTAGTAGTAGTATTTGTAGTAGTATTTGCAGTAGTAGTAGTTGTAGTAGTAGTAGTAGTAGTAGAGGTAGTAGCAGTAGTAGTAGTAGTAGTAGGAGTAGTAGTAGAGGTAGTAGTAGCAGCAGCAACAGCAGTAGTAAAAGCAGAAGTAATCAAAGTATTATTTTGATAATATGATTTTTTTCTCTTAAACAGTGACACGTCTTTACAAAAATTTCTTTTCGAAAAAAATATATATAGTAAATCTTCTATACACAGAGTTCATGTATCACATTTATCAAATATAAATATGATATATAATTTAGCACTCAAAGGACAGTCGAACACCTCGGAGTGATTTATTTTTGTCTTGGTCTTGCATCGTTCTGCGAAATCAGATATGTACTCTAAAAGAGTCAGATATACCAACAGGCATATCAGATATATCACTATGTGTTGATATAAAGGGTAATTATACACTGTATGATACAGTTGTAGGATATATATTCTCAAGTTTCAGATTGCAAGGGCGATACACAGCACTGAACAAAAACGCACTATATATCATAAGATTGCAGATTCATGTTCATATGTGCATGTGACTTTGTAGATAAGGTGTTTATCGTGTGTACAGTGAGGTGTTAAATTCCTCAGCGGGGGCTCATTTGATGTTAACCATGTTACTTGCGGTGAAATGAAATTCCCATCACTATAGGGTATCGTTATCATGTGAACACTGTTGTCAATTTCTCCTGTACTATTAGTAATTGACAACGAGGCCTTTGTCGGAATAGGATAACAATACAGCAAATTGATCATCAGAAGCGGGTCCAGAGGGGGAGCAGTCAAGGGGGTCCAGACCCTGCCCCTTTCAGTCGCAGTAACCTTTTTCAAGGGTTTCAGACCAATATTTGCGCTGTAGACCCCCTTTTCCGGACATAGGATCCCTCTTTAAGGTTTAATCATTAGTCGTCTTTGGTTGGACCCCTCCTTTTCCTAAATCCTGGATCCGCCCCTGAATATAACTTTGTAATGGCCTTTCAATATGAGTATTATACTTGTACTCGAGTATTTGAACCTAGTTCACTTCTGCATTAAAGCATATGCATGTATTTGCACAATGCATTATTCAAGAGAGGTTTTTGATGGTATCAGCAAAATTCACAGTTTTCAATCGACATATATTCTGGATGAAAACGGAAAAAGGTACGCGTGAGTTATTTATAAGCACTAGGGAGACGCGTGTTACCATTACAGGATAACAAAGGTAAATGACCGAACAAAAGAGTAGAGGCACTGGAGAAAAAGAGTAGTCTTCCTTGAAATATAGAGTGAAAAAAAGAGAGTCACATTAGCGGCAATTTCCCGTTTTTAATCACAGACTGATAAAAGAAGTGCTTCGCATACTAAGAATATGTATATGAGCCAAAGTGAGACACATACATGGTGTACATCCCCCTGCATGAAGATAAGGACATTATCACATATCATGACACATGCTAGACATTTGCACACACAGAAAAAAAAAAGAAAAGTGTTTCATTATTCTGATGGTGGCCTTCATGTAGTCGTCCGGAAGAGGGTCACTATATGTCAAGTATACGCTGGTACTTCCCAGATAAATCAATGCGGGCAGATAGGGATATATAGACAAACAGCCCCCGGGCACAGTTGAGGAGACCTTATATAGCAGAGGCCTTGTTCTGATAAAAAGACAAGTAGGGGAAACTGGATCTTACATTCAAAACTTTCTCTCTCTCTCTCTCTCTCTCTCTCTCTCTCTCTCTCTCTCTCTCTCTCTCTCTCGTGTGTGCGTAATGTGCATACCATTATAAAGACTCTCGTGTGTGCGTAATGTGCATACCATTATAAAGACTCTCGTGTGTGCGTAATGTGCATACCATTATAAAGACTCTCTCTCTCTCTCTCTCTCTCTCTCTCTCTCACACACACACACACACACACACACACACACCCCATAAATCAAGGTTATGATACTATCATGGAAACGGGAAACCGTTGCCAGACAATATTAGATAGTCACGACATTCTATGGATTGATTCAAGTCGTGACTAAACTTCTCACCGAAACGCTTAAGTTTCTTTATCTTAGAAAAAACATAAACATCCTCCCAAACTACGGTGAGAGTAACTTTAATTAGCAAAAAAATCACCCAACAACAATGATAAAACCAATACATAATCACCTGCTAAGCAATATCAACAACTGCTTTACAATACTAGCTGCAAAAATCAATATCACACCAGGGATGGACATGTATTGGGGGGGGGGGGGGGGGCGGCAGGAGGCGCCGCTTCTTTTTCTGCCCAAAACTGTGGAAAAATAATTTAATATATAACCCTTAATACCGAAAAGCAGTACCATAGTATGCATCTTTGTTTTTCTCCCCTATAATTCTGCATGCGAGAGGCTGCTAGCATTCCATGTTCACCTGTTTACCTGTGCCGGGAAATTGAACCCCCGTGACTCTTTTCGAGAAGCCTGGAGAAATAACCCTGCCATGTTGGGATATGGGCGCGTGGATGTGACATAAATGGCCAGATTCAGAGGCGGGTCCAGCATTAAGGTTAAGGTAGGGACCAACCTAGGACTAAAGAAAACACTTTAAAAAAGGGTCTCTAAGTCCGGGGAAGGTGGGAGGGGGTCTCGACTGCACATGTGGGTATGAAAACCTAAAAAAAAGAGGTTTAGCTCCTTGGCCCTATACCGGCTGAGCGGTAACACTCCGACCGGAGATTCCCCGGACATCGGTTATTAACATCAAGTTAATGCGTGATCATACATGACGTAATTAATTTATTTTTGCTTCCCCTGATCATAAATTATCTGCCTCAAAATAGACCCGTGTAGGCGTATCATTGGTATATTCAAACGTATAATTGCGGATATGCCTGAATACTATATACATATTGGAACCAAGGAACGAAGGGGATGTCGTTACATTGATCTGTCCCAGCACATGAACAAAATGATTATTTTTAATAGTAACATTTTTTATCTTTCGTCGACAGGTAAAAATAAGAAACATGTCGGTCTATCTGTCTCTTTAACTGTCTGTCTGGACGTCTGTCTTTCTTGAGGTTTTTCTCTCCCGACCTCTTCCTGGGCGTCTGTTTGTCTGGAAGTCTGTCTGTCTGGACGTCTATTGTCTGGAAGTCTGTCTGTCTGGACGTCTATATGTTTGCACTTCTGTCTGTCTACCTTGATATCTGCCTGTCTAAAGGTTTTACTGTCTGAAGATCTGTCTGTTTACACGACTGTCAACCTGGGTGTCTTTTGACTGTTCGTCTGTCTGTCCAAACGTCTGTCTACCTGGAAGCCTGTCTGTGTGCACGGCTGCACGGCTGTCTGTCTACACGTATGTCTACCTGCACATCTGTTTGTCTGCGCGTCTGTCTGTCTGCACGTCTGTCTACCTGGACGTCTCTCTGGACATCTTTCTGTCTCGACGTCTATCTGGAGGTCCATCTGTCTTGACGTTTGTCTA
Source organism: Sipunculus nudus (assembly GCA_026874595.1). Taxonomy (NCBI): domain Eukaryota; kingdom Metazoa; phylum Annelida; class Sipuncula; order Golfingiida; family Sipunculidae; genus Sipunculus; species Sipunculus nudus. The sequence goes on along the minus strand of CM049319.1, from coordinate 55,239,929 downwards.
TCAGGAGTCTGCCTGTCTGGACGTCTGTCTACCTGTCTGGAGGTCTGTCTGTCTGGAGGTCTGTCTATCTGGACATCTGTTTGCCTGAACATTTTTCTACCTGGATGTCTGTCTGTATGAACGTCTGTTTTGCTGGAGGTCTGTCTGTCTGCACGTCTGTCTGGATATCCGTCAGAAACTTTTGGACTAAAGTTACGGTGTCAGCACGTCTGTCCGTCAGTTCGTTCGTTCACCTATGTCCCTTCTTTTTCATAGTGTTGTGCTTACTGTTTGTCTACCTGTATTATTACGTAGATGGTTTAGCATCTTAGGAAAGAGCAGGTTGTTGTTATACGAAAGATTTGGTCGAGACCGTTAACTAGAAAGTTAAATCTAAGATCAAGATATAGGTTCTAAACAAAACAGCACCACCAGTTCAAAAATTGCTTTATATATAGAAGAACGTCTCTATTATATATATATATACATATATATATATATATATATATTTATAAATAAATAAATAAATAAATATATATATATATATATATATATATATATATATATATATATATATATATATGAACGCGAAGGGAACCTTGATTTTACCCATATGACCCATAGGGTGGAGACGTGCCAGTATTAAAGACATATACTAACCTCCAAGTCTAGTTCTATCGGGACCCTCTGAAGTGTTCCTTTTAGCGAGATGTCCGCGATAGAGATGTGTGCGTATGGAGAGGTTTTCCGTATTAAAAAAAAAGTTTGGGGGAATGGCACTATATTAATGCCAGACATATATGCACATTACTGATTATGTTCAGGTCCATATGTTCCGGTATGGGGCACCTTTCGGAAAGAAGGAATTTTCAAGAGTTTCTCCATATTCAAAGAAATATCCTATATCAGCAGGTTCTAGAATGTGTGTGGCTCCATTGTGACTTTAGAACACAATTACCCATGCATTTTTAGGCACATACGCCCTGCACACATTGAAACATGCAGTCCTGAAGTATTTATACATAGAACTGTAAACCTATTCATCTGTTCATGTATATAAAAATGATACAGATGTTTTAGATCCCTATATTTATGGGTTCATGTAAAACACTAAGTACATGTACATAAATGAGAAACAGTGAGAGTGTGTGGGTGTAGGTTCGTGCGTATGTGTTTACGTCCTGGCTCGGTTTACTGAAACTCCCTTTGTGATGTATAACATTTGATCCGGCGTACCACCTGATGAGGCCTACTTCGCCGGAAATAAGGTACTGAAAATTTTTCTGTGAAGCGTTTCCTTCCCAAATATTCCATTTCTTCTGTCTTCTCCTGTATGTATATGTATGCATGTATGTGTGCATGTATGTATGTCTGCAACTAAATCTGCATATATGTATGAATTATGTATGAACGTATGTTTGTGTGCAAGCACATATATATTTATATATATATATATATATATATATGTATGCATGTATGTATGTATGTATGTAATTAAGCGTGTATGTTTGTATGTATGTCTGCAAGTATATCTGCATATATCTATGTATTACGTTTTATGTAGGTATATTTGTGTGAATCTATGTATGCATGTATGAACGTATGTGTATATATGTGTGCATGTATGCGTGTATGTAGGCCTATGTATGCATGTATATGCATGTATGCATGTGAATAGGTATATATGTGTGCATGTATGTATATACGAATGTTTATAATGTAGGTATGTATATATGCAAGTTTGTTTACATGTATGTACTGTTACCATGCGTGTTTGCATATTTCTGTTAGCATTCAGATATGTATATATGTAATAATCATGCACTTAACATGTACTCTAAGTACAATTTACTGTGTATGTAAGCGGAACCCACATTAATATAATAACCCATAAGTTTAATACGAAACGTGTGTATATATATATATGTATTCAGTAATTCAGACACCCATATAAATCAAATATACACACAGAACATGACATCCGTATAGCAAAAATAGAACTTTATTAGATCATAATTATATTTTATATACATTTATATATAATTGCATACAAATAGTATCAGTTCGTGTGCGAGATAACAAAAACCTTCAATGCTCGTACCTACCAAACAGGGCCCTGGACAGCTGCGTCGTGACTCACAGCGCAAACTATCATCACACGAAATGTCCCCAAATTTCCACATCGCACAAGGATGGTTACTTAATCCATCACTAGATGTAGTGGTTAGCCAGGCATCGAGGGTTGTCGAACTGATACATTTTACAAGTTAGTATAAATTCTCATACCCAGGGATGTTTGTTGGCATTTTCTCCGGTATCTAAATACCTCAAAATAATATACTATTCTGAAACCTGGATTAACTGAGCTTGATAGCAATGGTTACTGGATCTTAATCCTCCTATGTTTATTGTCTCCGCCAGGAGGGTATGTTTTCATCCCCGTTCGTGTGTTTGTGTATTTGCGTGTTTGTTCAAAACGTAACTCACGCAATCATGAAGGTATTCTGATGAAATTTTCAGAGAATTTCGTGAATGGCCAATGACCAATCAATTAGACGTGGATAAGACACATGAACCGGATTCTGGAAGGTCATCAAGGAATATTCACAAATGTACAGTCACTAGTGAACGGATACTAATGGGAATATGGGCCGAATAAGTCAATGCAAACACGTCTTAAGGGGCATCCTACAATAGGGCACTGAAATCGCGGAGGATTGCATTCCTTTGAATGCAGATTTTCTTTAAATCTTATGAATATAGTCTGCCATATAGCATTTTCCATACAGGCCGCTGTGCTTGTCTTTAAATACAATAAAGAAAAGAAAAGGGAGGATGTTTATTTATCTTTATATATTTTCCCTTATTTTCATGTTTGTTGCTCTGATAAACATGAAGTAAAGTGCTTCCTTAATGCATGAATGTATTGATTTGTAATATTTTGATCAACACATCGACGTACTGACCTGCACTGTCCGATTTTATGAGAATGTGCTAAAATGCAGTACACAATGCAGTTGATTAGGAGTAATATGAGGCCCTAGGTTGAAGCCATCTTAATTACTATTCCAACCCACTAGCGCGTGATTTTTTACATGAAAAAATAACAAAGTCTAGTTTAGACAATAACTCCCAATTCTCTCTAATTCGGGAGGTTTATGGTAATTTATATCCTTGTGGCACGAATGGTTGTGAAAACGAATAAAAACAACATAAACTGGACACCTTCACTGAGAGGTTGCGGGGCTGTTCGACCGTGGCCTGAACAGGTTGCCGGGCCACAATACGCGGCACCTAAGAATAGACCTGTGTATTCATTAATTTTTTCGCCCATATTCCCAGGTTATATAAGTGACCATACATTTGTAAATATTCCTTGATGAGGCTCAAGAATCTGAAGCAAGATGCTGGATCAACATCAAAATATAATCCTCCTTCTTCTGTTGTAAACAATAACACGCACACATAGACACACACACAATCACACCATCACACACACACGCCAACGGGACTGATCGCATACCATCCTGGCGGAGGCAGTGACAAATTGTCATGTGACAACACTGGTGACATTAGAAAAGTCAGGCACATACATTTAGTCCTCTAACAGGCGTGAACCATATACCTGATTACTACATAAAACGAGTCTAAATAATATGGTTGTATAAAAGAGAAAGCAGTATGCTCTGTACAGGGTTGTGTGCGTACCACGTGGTATTCACGTGATCTCAGATTGGTCTTTCTGTCAAAGAACCAATAATATCTATCCTGGCATAACATATTGATGTCATGGTCTGACCAAGCTTCCAGTTTATAAGTGCATTCCGCACACTGTGATCTCGATAGAGTCGTTCTAATACTGCTTTAAGGGTCAAGAATGCTCCGTCTAACTCTCCGGACAATAAGCATGCAGTAGCGGATCCAGAGGTGGCTTGGTAGTGTCCGGACCCTACCCCTTCCAGCGACCGCAACATTTTTTTTCAGGTTTTAAACAAACATTTAGCGGCCTAGGCCCCTGAGTTTACGGACATGATGTCCTTTTAAAGGTTTCCTCTCTAGTCTTCCTCTCTCATTTCCAAAATCCTGGGTCCGCACCTGTTTAAACACTTATTGATATAGGAACATTCTTGACCATTATATTTGGCAAACGGTGCCATTCAAGCAGTTGTGAGGTGGAGAGAATTATAAAATGAATGTAGCGTGGACATTGTGGTGTATTAAGATTACGCCATCAATGGACTTACCAAGTGTTTTAGTAGGAGACACGTAAATGGATACACAGAATAAATAGTTAGAGAATTGAAGGGAGCTCAAAATATAAATTATTAACTGAGGGCTACTTACATACAACTAGAAATCCATTTATTTAAAACTCAAGTATTAATATTATTGATACAGTGGGTATGAGTAGATATAGTCCTTAAACAATATTTGACAAACATAGATAACAGTCTGTGTGCTATTGATATAAGTAAATGCAAAGTATATTTGAAAGTATAAACACTTAAAAGGGTAAAACCAGAAGAGCGCTCGATAGAGCGCAAACATCCGCCAAGGCTAAAAAAATACTTGACCCCCCCTTTTCTGGATCCACGAAAAAATAACGATAGGATCAATCATCCTTGTCCGTATTTCACCTTTCCACAACGCATCATGGAAATCAGTTCAGTATTTTTTTATACTGCCAGACAAACAATCTTTGCCACACATTGCAAGATCACATTGGTTTAATTATACCTCAGTTATAAGATGCAGGAAGGTAGCGGTGAGACGTGAACGGTATTAGTCTCTAGCCTCTCACCAGAGAAGAGTTCAGTGCGTGCGTTGTTATGGAGCCGCTCATCACCGGGTTACCGCGTGCAGTCAGTGACGCGTACCAGGACCGGGCGCTGACACCGAACTGGTAGGTGAGACGCTGAGTTATAACTCGGCTCAAAATTCCTCGTTTGTAATAATGCCTGTAAACAAAAAGAACCTATAAGAATACGAGATCTAAGAGGTAAAACAAATATTCTTTATAAATCTTGGTCTTCATTCTTTTATATTTTGTTTACTCGAAGAAATTTTTTGATTGATCGTTAGTAGTTATCAATAAACATTTCTCAAGAAATAATATAAGATAGGAGAAATAAATTAACTTTTTTCATTCACATCGTCATCAATATTTTTCATCATCAACATCTTCATCATCATCATCATCATCATTATTATTTTAGCCATTAATACAGTCAAATCTTCATCGTCATAACTCTAGTAGTTGAATCAGCATCAATATTTTAGCTTCATCAGCGTTACGCGTCAGTATACGTCATCATAAAAATCAGCGTTATGCATCAGTATACGTCATCATAAAAATCACCATCATCATTTGGACTGAAGTGTTATCAACATTACTTCATCAATATTATCTAAATCATCACTAATATAATAATGCAATCCTCTTTTAATCCTCTGCAATAACTTTTAATCTTATATATATATATATATATATATATATATATATATATATATATATACATACATATATTTATATATATAATACATACTGCATTTGGTATGTTGTTAACATTTTATCTATATACATATTCCAGACCTTACTATAGCTATTATATTATCATAAACAAATATTATTATTATTATTAATATTATTATTATTGTATCCGCCAAAACAGAGTTTAGCTGATACTATGTTTTCAGCCGGACGCCGCCGCCGCCGGAGAACTCCTCCGTAAGCGCGGGGCGGAATTTTACGAAACCCGGGATTATGTTCGGGTCACATGTGAACTGCTGCGCCCCGATTTTGTTTTGACCTCTGACCTTTCCTCTGCGCTCTGTGTCCATCTGTGCGTCTGTTATGACACATTAACCCACATATCTCGGGAACCGTTTGACCGATCCGGAAAAAAATCTGCACAAATGTAGCCCTATGATAGCTTTATAACTTACAAAAAATGGTGGCGCCACCCACAACCATTTTGGCACAGTGTCCATCTGTTCATCTGCCTTGGGATAAAATCATTTATATCTCTGCATTGGTTGGACTTATCCATCTGAAATTTTGCATGTGGATACCTCCTAGACAGCTTTCTTGACTTTAAGACAGGTGGCGCCACCTACATTCACGTTTACGCTGCAGACATCCAAGCTCATATCTCGGGAACCGTTTGACCGATTGGGTCAAAATTTAACATGTGTATAGATCTTACATAGCCCTTATATCATACCCAAAACTGGTGGCGCCACCTACAAACGTTTTTGCACAGCGTCCGTCTGTTTGTCTGCCGTTGGATAAAATCACTCATATCTCTGCACTAGTTTGACTTATCTGCCTAAAATTTTGCAGGTTTATACATCTTGGATAGCTTTCTTGATTTTATGACAGTTGGCGCCACCTACATTCACATTTACGCTACAGACATCCAAGCTCATATTTCAGGAACCGTTTGGTCGATTGGGCCAAAATTTTGCATGTACGTGTATACAGCTCTCACATAGTTCTTTATCATACGCAAAACTGGTGGCGCCACCTGCAAAAATTTTTGCACAGCGTCCGTCTGTTTGTCTGCCGTGGGATAAAATCACTCATATCTAGGCAGTGATTTGACTTTTTGTATTTGTATACAACTTTGATAGCTTTCTGGATTGTGTGGTAGGTGGCACGACCTACATACACATTTCGGCTGCAGACATCCATGCTAATATGCAACCCACCTCGCTCTTTTTCCACTTGTTACTCAATCCATGCCTCACTTCACCCGTCCCACTCTGATTTCGACGGATACACGTAGTCGCTTGTCGACGACCCGTATTCTAGTTATTATTATTATTTGTTCAACCAGAGTATTTAACTGTGTGCAATATATGTAGTTATCATAAAGCTATTCTCAATTAATTACATCACTTCCATTAATAGAGAATACTGTATGGAGTAGAAAGTGCAAGTGTACCAAATACAGAGTACATGTTCATTATACCGTGTCCAACTAGTTCCTGTGTTACATATACACGAGGCAGTCCTGGTGATGTTACGTCTAAACAGGAACAAAGCAATATGCTGATTCACAAAGCTTTGGATGCGTCTGAATTCAGGATTTTATACCATGGAGTGATCGGCAGATAACGCCGTTCAAAGAAAATGGATATTTTTTATATAAATTTCAAAAACATGGCAGAGAGAGGTATGTTGATTATTTAAATTGATGATACATAGATTTTACAGTGTCACATTGAAAGAGTCGCATTGGACTGAACTGGAGCAAAATAATATGTATATATATTATACATATACATGTATACATGCTTCCTATTGTGCACGATTTTTTTTATTATATACATATATACATATATATATATATATATATATATATAGAGAGAGAGAGAGAGAGAGAGAGAGAGAGGATGGGGTAAATGTCACCAGTTTTCCTCATCAATTCAGCTCATTCGTTATATGTAATTGAAATAAAAATGGTCAGTATTAATTCGGTCCAGCCATCATTATGGTACATACCGCATGGCACGACTTAGATGTTCATAGGGCATGCGCGCTCGTTGCTTCCGCTGACCCCACAGATGAGCCACTTTTTTCGACTGTACAAACTTGAATATCCCTTTCTCTCGATCAAGCCACGTGATGTAAGACGGGTTGTAGCGAGAGTCCTCGACCAGCATGTACAGAAACTGCCAGAGCTGTAAGGACTTCTCACCTGAAAAGTTGAAATATGCGAATTAAATTACTATATGGAAGAGAACTCTGTCTCTCTCTCTCTCTCTCTCTCTCTCTCTCTCTCTCTCTCTCTCTCTCTCTCTCTCTCTCTCTCTCTCTCTCTCTCTCTCTCTCTTTCTCTCTCTCTCCATGCATATATATATATATATATATATATAGTTATATAGTTATTACTACAAGTTCTGACACAATAGGCAAACATGGAAAGAGTACTACATATAAGATAGCTCTTAGAAAGAAATGCTCTTACACAAAGCACAGGTTAGTCATAACGGATATATATATATATATATATATATATATATACTATTTGGTTTAATCAAATGATCTGGTGTTCTTCAATCAAACTTAATATAGAGAATATAATTATTTTTATAGAAATATTTTAAAAAATATTTTCAAATTATTTTAAACCGACTAAGTCTGGGAAAGGTTTATACCGAGACTTTTAGCAAAAAAAATCGTTCAAGCATGTTCACAAGATGGCGCTCCTGTCCAAGTGAGGTTTTACCTATAAGTTAAACAGTATTTACCGTTAGTTCTGACTCTTGGTTGTTGCTTTCTCTGCCTCGTTTTCGTTACTTTTCTGCTTGAATATTCATAATCGGTCTGTTTTTCTGTTTTGACTTCTCTTTCCCTTCCTCTGGATAAGCTTAATGGATCCATGGAGGGCTCCTGATTGTTTTCATGTTTGGCGACTGTAATAATTTATAATAATTTATAATAATTTATAATAATTTATAATAATTTATAATAATTTATAATAATTTATAATTATTTATAATTATTTATAATTATTTTAAATTATTTTAAATTATTTTAAATTATTTTAAATTATTATAAATTATTATAGATTTAGCCTGTGAATTAACAATATCTTTTACTATTTGCAAACCCCTGGGTTATCGGGTTTGCCGCTAGATACCTTACTTGGACCTGTCTTGAATACGATCGATTAACATTTTGGGGCACCCAAGATGTTACAAACACGTGGATATAAAGGAAATGGAGGAGTCTGTGCACTGTGAGAATAGCGGGGTTTTTTTCTTAGTTTTTTACAAAGGTTTATGAGATAATCTTTATTAAAAATTCATGTCAGATATCACCATGGGTCCCTTAATTAAGCGTTATTTCATCAGTCTCCGTCCAAATTTTTACGGTTTAACCTACAACAGCTGCTGTAGGGAGGGCACAGTCAGTCTATTTGAAGTTAACTACGCTGTCAAAGCATTCCAGAATTGCCATTAAGCAAAAGGCAAAGGCGCAGCAACTTGTGGTATTTTTTTATAAATTACCAAAAAGCTTTCTCATTATGAAATTCTCGATTTCTGGAAATTTATGTAAAGGATTGGCCCGTTATTTATAGGAATTTGTGTGCCTTTGGTTCACGTTCAAAACATAATACTACTGTCGTTTATGTCACAGATGATTTGAAGCATTGTTGAGGGTAACTGTCCAATCACGTGGTCATTCTGATTTTTTTGTTATCACCGACCACACTGTGCAAGGTCGTACTCACAAAGGGTAGACCTCTGTTGTTTGGGGATTGTGGGTAAAGTGTTTTCCCCCACAATGCACTGGGACTTCTTTCCGGTCTATTGACGACGGTTTAAATGTATTGATGGGCGTAAATATAGGCCATTGAACATATCAGGATTGTATCAGGTCTGTTTTTAATATACAAAATAAGTAAACTTTTGTATGCATGACAGTATTCCACGTAGAAACCAGGAATTTCTTGGATTGTCATGATTTTCTGTTTTTGAGGATTGACTGTTGAGACAAGTAGTCCCGGCTGTCCCCACAATTCCAAACATGAAAACGTTAGCTTTGGGTAGAAGCGACCTCTGGCGGTAAGGTGCGAATTATCTAGAAATACGAGAATTTTATTATGCAAGGCCATAGCTGAATAATTAAAGCTATCTACCTGTTGATTGAAAATTCCAGGTGATTTCTCGGAAATCCTCGTTAAGATCAAACTCATACGGAAACCCCCACAGACAGAACAGCCGGGTGCAGTCCTGGTTTTGGTCCAGATCCAGCAGATGGCGCTCTGATCAACATAACGTGTATTGATTATACATACGCAAGGAATTTGATAACAATATGATATGATAAATTATAACAGGGTATACGACAAATTACAACTAAGTTTGAAGAAATACAATAAAATGCAATGAGTTATTACATTTAAAAATTTAAAGTAGGGCATTATTTAATATAATTTAATATAATTTTATTTAATTGGGTATAATTAAGTCCGATAAAGTCAAATATGACAAAGTATAAAAAAATGTAACAAAACAATTATATAGATACTCAAACGATACAAGAAGGAACAATGAGGTAAAATATAATATAATATTTATGAAAATCACCGAGGTATAATAAAATAAACAAATATATACCGTTGATAATATCCATGTCACAGATGTCAATATTGTTGTTGTCACAAACATAGCTGGCAGAAGGCGCTGTTGGCGAGGGAGGCTCGAACGGTGCATTCATGTCACGCGACATCCCGTCTTGATTACTTTCAGACCAGTTGTAAGGCCAAACATTCTATAACGGAAGAACAAAATTGTTAGAAATATATCATTATTGAAATAGAAAAGTGATAATACAGATAACAAGCAAGTTGTTTGGGTTTATGAGTTAGTTATATTCTTATCAGAATATACAAAGCGTATTGTTTGTTTCGTTTAGTCAACACTAGATGGAGCTACTGATAAGATAAGTCCCAGTCAATACAAGGAAAGTAAATTATATAAGAAGAAAAACTAAAGCATCTGACTATGGATGCCTATCATAACATTCAAAAGGAAGGCCAGGAACAACACGCTTAGTAAACAGCAATAGTCAAATATCGCGTGTTATGGTAAAATGCGTGTTACCAACTCTGCCATCCATTGTTCTTTGAAAAACTATGGGAAAGATGCATAATTCCTCTTAGTACTTCTATAGGGAAAATATAATCCTGTAGCGGATATTCAACTTTCTTGCAGCCCCCCATCCCCCCCCCCCCCACACCCCACCCCCACACCCAACATACACAAGCTTGTGAAAGTCGCAAAATATAGGTCACATTGACCTGACTTTTGGCATGCAATGAGATTTACTATGGACCTACTTAGATATTATGTTACGAATATCCATGTCAAACGGTTACGATTTGTGCTCTGATAATGGCTGGACTGACGACGGACAAGAATCCTGTGGTTTAGCATTGCTGAAATCATCCCTGACAGTGACCAAGATGAAAATGATAATTGCGATATCTGGTGGAGAGAGTGTAAACACTTACCGCTGTCGCCATGCTTGATTGGAAATTTTCCACATCAACCATCTGAAAAAAAGTTAACGAAAATGTATTGTATACTGTACTTCCTCTTGCTAATGTTATTACTATAAATAAATTCCTTCAGTCTTAAGCAACCACCCGTTTAATGTGATAGAAAACTATTTTATAATGGCTGACGTGGTTATTTAAAGTGCAATAAAGATTTATGTTTAAATGTCAAAAGCACTTAACTGATGCGCTCCCATGTCTTAAATACAAGTAATAAGTTCTATAGGTTAATCTTTAGGCAGTCGCTAAAACTTTGCGTCCCGTCAGGGGAGAAAAGTCCTCATAAGAACATTTTCGATAATTTTTAGGGACAACCCTGTAATTTAAGAAAGCCCCCCACCCCCTCCCCTGTTTGTATAGAAAAAAAGAAACAAAATGCTTAATAACAAACAAACATTTTTACCATATAGTTTCCTTTACTCTTATTCAGTACACGAAGTCGTTAATAAGACTGTCTATAAGGATAAAAATAAAAATAAAAAGGTATGGTTCTCAAGCACATTTTTTAATCAATGCTGGCGGGTTGTATTTTATTTTTGACTTTTTTTGTGTATGATTCGATAAAAATGTCATATGATCAGGGGAAAAGCATGAAAAAAAAAACAGTTTTTTTTGCTGAACAGGTAAATGCACTAAATAACAAAGGAAACCTATCAAAATTGTATTATTTTATATCCTTGAAAGATGAAAATCAACATTAAGATGTTTGATTCGGGGGTTAAAATTGACACGGGCGGTGCCTGAGAACCATACCTTTTATTTTTTATTCTTTTGGCCTAAGAGCCTTTCTTTTTAAATCATCTCATTCATTAGACAAGCTAGTACGATATTTAGGTGCATGTTAATGCATGAAAGCACATTGTGCATTCCGTCGAAATATCGCACCTGATGTAAAGCGAAGAATAATTCAGTAAAAATTAATAGAGTACCAAACAGAAAGGCTCCTTTTAAAATATGGGTTTTGACAGCAGTAGAATAAAGCACCAGTTATCTCACGGCGGTTATGTTACCATCCGTGTTCGTCTATGCTCATAGTAGCAATCAGTCCTAAATGAATGAATATATATATATATATATATATATATATATATATATATATATATATATATATATATACCGTTTATATTAATGATCATGTCAAAGAAACGAATAAACGAAAGCTATCATGACACATTTAAAACTAAGTGAAATACATCGACTGGTGGTCGCAGTGAAAATAAAACTGATGCGGGTTGAAGCTGCTTCTACTTGAGAAAAGTTTAAAGGAAATGTTTGCATTTTTCCATGTGGTCGTAGGTTATAACTGCATTGTCATATATGATGAATAGAGAAAATCGTATACATGAATACTGAATAAAGATTCACGCCCATGAAAAGCATTGCTCAAGTAAACCGGATATCAGGTAAAAATAGGAACTTTAGGCGTGATTTCCTGAGTTAGTCATCAAATGTACCTGAGCAGGGCACAAACAGACTGATTCATATGTCTCTAAGCATTAAAAAATTCTCATAAGAGAGAGAGAGAGAGAGAGAGAGAGAGAGAGAGAGAGAGAGAGAGATGGGTGAAGAAACGAAAATACAACCCTGCAAAGGCCTACTTATACAGATTATGTTAACAGGGTGTATGTGCGTACAAGAGCGCTCTCGTGTGTGTGTGTGCGCCTGCGGGCGGTTGTATGGATGTTTGCGGGTGCATGACGGTTGGTGCGGTACGTGTGTCACTGCGTGTCAATGCATGCGTGTGTGCGCCCGCGTGTTTCTGTTTGAAATAACAAAAACATTGATTCAGAATACAAGCAAAGTCATAATATATAAACTGTTCGTTCATAAGGATGGTTGTACTAAAGTGTAGATTTAACTAGTCACGTGATTCGTTTCTCTGATCATTTATCCCCAATAACAGATTATGTTTAACTTGTGTATATTTCATAGCTGAGCAAAATTTATCATAAGTGAGTGTTAAATGGTTGCAAAATTAATTGAAATAAAACTTACCTTGATATGCACAGGGGTGAAACGTCTTCAATACTTGAGCTCAGAAAGTCGTTACGTCACAAGAAATTTTACTGTGTTCTTCTGTGTGTAACGTGTTTGGAAATCAAGTGAAACTGGCACTTGATTTTGTCTGCACAATTTTGGATTTACCTTAAAATGAGTGCACTTCAGGCACGATGCGAGTCAACCTCGGTGTGACGGTTTGATAATGTCCACTTGAAGTCGAGCGGTTTTCACGCCAAAGTCAAATCCCTTTCTCATCACAAAGATTATATGCTACTAATGTCTGTACTCTGCTTATATGTCTTGGACACACATTCCCACCTTATGCAGTGACCTGTCTCGTAATACTTTCACTTTAGCTGCATCTTATACTTCTTTAACCTTGCCATAGGCCTGGTAATATAATTGATAGTCTTCAACACACTGTGCAACCCGGTCTCAGAGAGCTGAATTGCTTGTATTCAGAAATTAAGGTACCGAGATGACCACATCGGTTTAGCGGCTGAAACAACTCTGGTTTACCAGAACGATTACAACCTCTTATAAAAGACCAACATTAAAATCAATGAAAAAATTGAAAAAAGCATGATCAAAACCGAAACCTTCGGGTTTGCCTTAGGAGCAAGTAAGCGTAGCGGCCAACATGACTATGTTATAAGAAAACGCCAGTGGTATGAATATGCAAATCGCGGGCACCTGTATTAATGCTGGATAAATTGTCCCGTCGTGTGTTGAAGTTTTTATTATACAATAAGAACGGTGGTTTGTTCTCTCGAGCGCGACTGATTGATCATGTCGCATCCAGCGGGGATTCCCCAAGCTGCAGCGTATGGTTGTCATCATCCAGGGACTCGGTTACTTACTATATATTGCTACTTTGCTATATATAATCTCTAGGTCCTTTGGTACGTCAGCCAAATCGTCTGTATAGCCCAAATGAATATTTCAAACACCTTTCTACCATTATCATGCACCTAGCCTCACTAATCTGATCACATAAAGGGCTACCGTATATATACTAATTATCAATAAATGAGAAATCATATTTTTTTCACTCAGTGATATACAGATATGAAATTTTCTATATTAACCTGCATTTTATTAAACCCTATGAACAGTTAAGCTATTATAGACTCCGCCAAAAGGGTATCCGTCCATTCACGTTCGTTGGTATGTGTGTGTTTGTTTGTTCACGTCATAACTGGCACAATCATGAGCGGAATCTCATGAAATTTTGAGGATATTTCACGAATGGTCAAATGAAGAACCGATTTCATATTGGTGGGGTTCTGGTGTATGATCCGGGTCAAGGAACTTCATCATTCAAAGCTTTTCACAAATGTACAGTCACTTATGCATTAATGAACCTTGGAATATGGGCTGGCGGATGTGAATGGCGGATGCTTGCAATCATTAGAATATAGATTTATAGTTTTGTTTGTCTTTAATATCTTGTTTGTTTGCTTGTTTAATGCTATGTTTTACTTCATCGGTCGGTTGGTTTGTTTGTCTGTTTGTACATAAGGAGTTGCTCGTCACGTAACTCGGATAATTGATATAAATATCTTCCAAGAAGATAAAATATATAATTTTTGATAAGTTTTCCTCTATTATGTAGTGCTTTAACTGTTTAGAAAAAATGTTATTTCATGCTTTCCCCTGAACATATGACAAAGGTTAAAAAAACCACCCGCCCGCACTGATTTTTTTTAAAAAAAAGTGCCTGAGAACCATACCTCTTTTTTGGCCTTATGGCCGTGCGATGTTTGGCGACAGTCTTTTATTAAGGTGTTATGAGACTCGTCGTAAAAAAATATGTCAGGTAAATATAAGGTTTGATAAGGCCATTCTTATCTTTTGACTTTATATTTTATTTAAAAGTGCTGAAAGCTCTGGTTTGGAATTCTGTTATTTAGATCATGTGTTTTAATTTTTTTTACTTCACATAATCTTTGAAGAACTAGGAAATATTAACCACGCAGAGTGCCTCTCAGTATCCCTCATTATTGCTTCATTCGGAATCAAAGGGTTCTTCGGTTCAAAGGTAGTATACTTGTTGATGCGTGAAGTGTGCATGAAATGTTGGGGCTACAACGAGAGCTACCCGTGATCTTAACCATTATGACCAAATGTATGTTGTCTGGTTTCCTAACTGCACAGGAGAATACATGACAGTTTATTCATATATTTTTTTATTCAAATAAGAAAGGCACACGACTATTGTTTAGTTCTTAAATGACGGAACTGGTACACAGATTGGAATAAAAGAGAATCCAAAAGAACTGATTAAATCACTTCTGTTTATTTTGGACTATTACTGCCACTAAACTAAAAAATAACACCATTGGTAAAAAGCAGTCAAAGACCACATCTGCACCTCCGCGGCCAGAAGTTCTCACCCCCGATCGAAATATATCAAATCGCCTTATCTCATAATGGTAAAATCATTTAAAGTGTGTTATGGAGATCCAGACAACCTTTAAAATAAAGTTGGTTTTTTTTTGGCCCCCCCTTTAATCTCCATAAATTATTCATCATAATCATTTCCCAACTGTTTGAGTACAGTTGCAAGCAGAAAAACCAACCAACCATCAATCAAAACAATAAAACAAGGTTACCAGAGATACAAAGCACAAATTCTATATCTATATAATTAATACGGAGTTGGGTTTTTTCTAGACCACGGTTTACCTGCTTCCGTTCTGATTTGACTCTCCGAATTCGGCAGACGTATCGGTGGTGTGCTCTTCTAGAACAAGTTTGTTTTATTTTGCGGGATTATGCCCTTTTTAAGCGGAATAATCAATAATTTTAATATTTCCCCATTAGGTGCCCCTATATCTCTTGTGCTGCAAGGTCCTCCACGACTGTGACGCTTTTTCAGGAGGCGCCTCGGGGATTTTCACTGGCCTGTTAAGACCGTGGCCAGAGCGCATGTCCTGCCAAAAAGGCATTTCCGTGCAATACGCGGTCACGCGGGTCCACTATAATCTCCATTGATCCCCCATATCCATTGTAATGCCTCTAAAGGAATTTTCTCTCTCAAAAGGAAGTAAAGATTTTTAATCCAAAGACCACATGACTCCGTTTTCAATCCGAGAACTTTTCAGTTTGGCCAAACTGGGCACTGAGTCAAGTGGTGTGACTACCGTTTGACAAATTTTTTATGAGTTATAGGTATGTTGATTTTTATACATTCAAAAATATCATTCCATGATACCCATGGTTACAAAAGTTCGGCCAAATCATGTGTTTATGAAGTTTTTTTTTTAAAGAAGCCCCACAACTTAATTATCATTCGGGTTGGGGTGGGGGGGGGGACGGGGGGTTCACATATATTTATTAAGATCCGTTGACGGTAAAAAATGAAAAAATATCACCAGTACATCTTTCAATAAATAACCAACTAGAATCTGTAGTCAGGGCGTACAGACCTCCATCAGAATATCCTTTAATATCAGTCATGTGTTCACGTGTATGCGTTTCATGCGTGTACACTGTCATGCTTCAGTAACACGAGATCACCTTGCGAATGGCAGAATAAATAAATACGAATTTGTGGCTTCCACAATGGGACAAAGGAATGGTCCTTTGTCATAATGGTTCATAAGAAAATATATATTGAAAAATGAAATGGACTATTGACATGTCTTTACCCTGACTCTCTACAAGTGTTTAGCAAAACATTTTCCGCCTGTAACAATTTTTCAGGAGGCTACCTGTAATCCCCACTGAACCCCATTTCCATTATATCGCCTGTTAAGGAAGTTTACTCTGTCAAAAGGAGGCACATATTTTAAATTCAAGCGCGGAACACATGTCCACATGAATCTTTTAATAGTGAGCATTTTCTGTTGATTGGACATAAAGAGCTAAGACCCTTTACACGATCAACGTTTTATAGGTTTACAGGTATGTTGATTTTTATACATTCAGAAGTATCTTTCAATGATAACTATGGTTTTAATAGTTCGGCCGATTAATAGGTTGTTTGAAAAAAAGTTTGTTTTTTTTTCAAAAGGAAGCCCTGGGGCGGGAGGCGGGGGGGGGGGGGGGAGTTGCACACCCTTCTAAGGGTCCTCAATCTCTTGGGGACTTTGAAAACCCCAACAGAATCTTCTAATTAGTCGTTCGTTCATACGTGCACGTTTCATGTAAAACATTGTCATGGTTCAGAAACACGGGTACACCAGGCGAGTGGCAGAACAACTGCATACGAATGGGCGGTTTCCACTTGGGGACAAAGGAATAGCCCCTTATAATTATTCCTTTGTGGAATTGTGATTATGGCACTTAAGAAAAAATATATTATGGTGATTCCGATTACCTCCAAAAATGTTATGGATTACGGATGCAGTTTTACTCTTCCCCTCTACAAATGTCAGCAAAATCTGTATATTACATTATGCGTTAATTTGCTGAAAGACAATGCAAATAACCAAGGCTGAAGTGGTTTCTTTGCAAAATGCTTTCATCGAAATATATCAACCTGACAATTTACGGTTCTTAAACCAAAAATTTAATACTGTTGGAATATATTTTTCTTCGCCAATATTTTCCACATTGGCAGCTATACGTTTCCCGTACAAGAAATTTCAACGACCTATACAGGTGTATATAAATAATGCATGTGTCTGTTAACATGCCTAAGACTATACCCTCAACTGATTACACTGAATATTTTATGATGTCGCCTGAGCTTCAAATAATACAAAGCATCTTTCATATATTTTCACGGTAGAATGTTTCTGCATACAATCATTATATCTACGATATTATCCAAACAATGAAACTGTCGGACCTATGTTGTTTATCGGGGAAAAAAATATTTTTTTTGTGATTACTGGAATAGAATAATTTTTCTGTCTATGTTGATATTTTGGGGGAGGGTGTTCCTGGAGAATTCTAGCAGAAGTTATCTTTATATCATATAAGTGAAACATATGACAAAAGTTCCTGCAAAAACCTTAGGATTAAAATATGCGTCGTTTAGTTCCTATCAGCTCATTATAAAAATATGCATCAGATAGAGCCGTGGATTTTCCACGGGAGCAGCTAGTATTATATAATTAAAGAAAATCATATATATAGTTTTCAAATTGTCATTCCCAAAATACACCTCTCAAATAGCTTAAGTCTGACCATCAGTTCCTTTCGAGGAACTACGGAAATAATTAACCATGCGGAGTGCCACTTAGTATCCCTCATTATCGTTTCAGTCCTAATCAAGGGGTTCTTGGGTCAGCGTGTAGTTATTTTGTAATTCCTGAAAAAGAGATCATATTATGAAAGTAACTTTATAAGCAAAGGATAGAATATCAGAGCATAAACCGTGTTTGCTTTATGTTCGCAAGCGTTTCAAATTCGCAATATTCGATCGCGAAAAAGAAGCCTTCGTGAATAAGACTTTCCATCCACACACCTGAGCGGTCATTGATACAATTATAGCAGTATATCCATAATTTCGACATGCGACTCGCATCATCAGGGTTTTATGGTTTACGCAAAATTGAAACCCCATGAGCGGATTCGAAAAATGGGAGAAAAAGATAATCTGTCAATGACAGGTAAGAACACAGGAATGCAACACGAAAGTACTCCGAGGACAGAGTTCAGGAATACATCTGGGACAAGGAGACTTGTTTAGAGTTGAGAGCGCAATAATCACTTTTTTAACCACGCCCAAAAAGCTCTGATTGATTAGCGTCTATAAAAGTCAGGAGCATTTCCCGAAAATGTACCATTTGCTAAACTTATTGAGTATAAATTGAAAACAGGTATAATTTGCCACTTTAAGATGTGGATAGTATGTGGAAACTGGCATTTGGTCTGTATGGCAGCCATCTTAAATTTCAAAATGGACGCTATACGAAACTTAATTTGTCAATATATAGCTCATAAACATGGTAACGCCATTTAGGTAAGATTCCTGTTTGAATAAAGGGTTTTATATTTGATGATACCAAAATTATCCCATGGCAACGATCACATTTTCGGGAGGGTTCAGATACATTCATCGTAGCATTTATTTAAGTAACTGTAAAAAATATATAAGTAAATAAAAAAATTAATATGATTCCTGGTATTTGTTTCTGATTATATCAAGAAAAAAAATGAAATATCACAGAGTATGGAGCTAACAAAAGTATGTGTACATGAATAGGATTTCCTATTTATTTAATGGATGCAATGGATTCTGATGAAACGTAACCTGACGAGAACCGAAAATTTATTTTCTCGGACGAAAATTTTCTCCAAAGCAGACCGCATGGTTAACTGTATATAAAATTGAAATAAAATATTCAATTCATTTATTCACAGCAAGTAGGAATATTTTTCAATTGTAGTAATGAACAAGAACACGGAATCAGGAACATCCCCATTCTCCACACATGAGATCTGTCTATGATGTTCAACGATAGATCTCATGCACACATTCATGCACACAACACGCTTATATAAGGCCGAAATCGAGCCTTTTCCCCTGAGAAGAGTAACCTACAAAAAGATAAGAAATGGAGCAAATATATAATATGCTTTGAAAACGTCCATTTCATATAACCAACAAAAGTTATTTGTCCGTGAAACATACTTTATATACTGATAAACCTGTGGATCTATTTTGCGGTGTAAAATCTGTGAAGTAGTAATGTTAATATGAACAGAAACTTATGCATGTGCTTCCTTGGATAGTCTACGTGATACAACTGTCTCCAGACTGCTGAAGATGTGAATGCACGTTGATAGTGCAGTCACACTTATTTTGGCCTTTTCAACATTATGCAGAAGGATCTGCATGAATTGGGAGATTAATCATGATTGCATGCTGAAATAAGACATGGGTGCCAAGGGATCGAGTCACATGTTGTTTACATTTAATGATCATACAAGTGAGGCGGAGACTAGGTCAAATGTCAGGTCAAACATGCTTATGTCCGGCACTGCCAGCAGGGATTATTCATTGTGCACAATAGACCTTTTTCCTGCGCGGAGACTGGAACATACAGTGTAAACCATATTTCTGGTTGTCTAGTGCTAATAGAGTCCTGCTTTTTTCAGTTTGATATGGTCGTATACAAAATCCTGACAGGACAAAACTCCCTGACAAAATGACACCAGGACAAAGTCATGACAGCAAACACCTGTTGGCATTACTCGGAATAAGACAACTTCACCAAAGCCCCAGTCATAACAGCACCAGGCTGAAACCCCATAAATCTTTTAAGCTCACTAAAGGACAAAGGCCAAACAGGACAAATGGCCTACGTTCAATCCCTTTTCATAATACCCCGACAACGCCTTCCCATGACAAAATCCATCTAGGAAGAAACCCTTTACACATTGTTGTTAAATATAAAATATGTTTATATTTTTATAATTTTATTTAAACATACGAAGCACTACAAATGGCTCGAATGGTGGCATTTGGTAGGTGTGGAGGAAACTGGAGGACCCGAAGAAAACCACCGACCTTGGACGGGCCACTACTAGCCGCTCGTGTGGTTTAGCCATGCTGGGATTCGAACCCGGGTCCACAGGTGAGAGAGCCGACCTTGTTACCATTACACTACCCAAGCCATATGTTTTATATATGATTTATCGATATCAGGGAAAAAGAATATTCCACATATTATCCATGTAACGAGCATCAATTTAATTTATTAATACTGCTTGTAGAATATTTTTTTTGGTTTTCACATGTAACCACAGATTTCCTGTTTGGAGAAAATTGACTTACCAGTCGGAATGAAAAGCAATTTCACATGTATATAATCAATTCTGGAAACGCCATCTGAGATTTTTTTTTTTGTACACACGTGATGTGCTATGTAAGCTAAATTTAAAGGTATGGGGAATGCAAAAATGTTGCAAGAGCTTCCGTCCTTTGTCAAAATTCACTTTCATTTAATATCGGGGGAAATCCCATGCGAGAAATCTTAAAAAAACTTCCCATCATTGTCACATAAATGGAAAAGGTGATATGTTATATGTTTCTCAACTTTCATGGTTTATTATCTTTAAATAAAGAAGTTCACCTAAAATGTATTATGAGTCCATACAAAGCTCTTCCGGTGATAATTTCCGCGTGATATTAATAACTGAAACCTCAAAAGTGTTGTCGCAGGAAATAATATTTTAATTTTAGATTAGCACATAATTGATAATTACAGCTAAAAAAATCTTACCTACATAACGATACAAGACTAGATTCTTGCACACAGTTACTCGTCACAGATTTAGTCCTAGAAGATTTGATGCCGAAATTAAACATACGGAAAATGAAGCTTGGGAAATAAAAGAAAATATTAAAGTGTATAAGTAAATTGACAGCGTAATATCCAAAGTAAAAGGTGACTCTCTCAGATGAAAGTCTCAAATTCAGAGCCACAAAGCCAAAAAAGTAATTTCTCTCACAAAATGAAAATTATACGAAATAAAGATACATTTCTCGAATTTTTACATATTTTTTGCTAAATTAAAAAATTGGCATATTACCCGTTTTGCATTGAAACAGATCCTCTCGACTTCGGCTGGAATTCGTCCGGGACTGGTTTTCCTTGGGTCGAGTTCCCCCACTGTATATACATGCGCAGTTTCTAATAGGTGGCACTGCGATAGACCTTTCGCAACATTTCCAAAATAATGTCAAATCTCTCAATGTTTATTTGAAAATAATTATGGGATAAAAAACGGTTAAGACACACTAAGCATCGTTTCTAACACTTCAAGACCCAAAACGGACATTTACGAGGCGTAGCCACACAGGGGTTGTGTGACATCGATTTAGTGACACCGTCAGTTATTGCATACATATAAAACAACAGGTGAGCGCTGTCCCTTGTTTCTAACCGACTTTAGCTCGTAAACATGCAAAGTAGGTATATAAAAATGAAACAATATGAAACAATATCAAGATTTTGCATATCTACAACTTGCTTATGACCCCATATCCAACATCATTAACAGAATACGTGCTTTCCATTTCAAAGTCATAAACATCTGTCGATGTACCCTCTTAGCGTCATATTGACCCTCTGGCATTAGGACGAGTCGAGTAGGCTTACCAGGTCAATTATCCGATTGCCTACTGAGTCGGGTTGTCACGGCTATGTACCCTCTATGTGAAAAAAAAAACAGAAAAAGAATTAAATTACGACTGATGGAAGCTAAATATATAAATTGTGGTGGTGTAACGGGTTAGGGCGCTAGGGTTTTCACCACAAAGTTGTGGGGTTGCGTCCCGTTTTGACCGTCTTCACCGTTAAGAATCCTGACCGAAGTCTTACCTACAAGGGTACGCTCTCTCTAATCAGGATTGAATGGGTACTGGTCATGAAAGGTAGGCAAATGTAGAACGAATAACTTTCTTGCGCCACAAGTAAAGTCACAAGAATCAACATGGCTTAAAGACAAGGAAGGCAAATGTAAATCGTTTGAGACAGTGTCTGTGATACCAAACTATATACCCCTACCCTTTCCTTTTATATAGAATTGTGAACGGAGCAATGGCGAGGCACGCTCCCAATTTTCTTATTATTCTTCAATACCATTAATTTAAATATTATTGTACGATGAGTGTTCGATTTAAAAGAAAGTGAATAAAAAAGAAAGAAAAAAGAAATTCATTCGAGAGCGAGTTCAATAACTTTGAAAAGGAGGGCTCTAACCAAAGAAAACTTAATAGAAAACTTAAATAAGCTCCTAAATTCCGTAAAGCGGCATGTAGGCCGAAAACAATCGGTTGGAAATCAATAAAAAAAGCTTGAGGCGGCTGACTAGGGTCCAGGCCCTCTATCTGGGCCCGCTTCAGCTATTTGTAACAGCTCATTTTGGGATAGATGCCATTCGTGTTTACAGGATGGCGTCTTTTTATTTGCTATTTCTATCCTTCAGTGTACGTGTATCGTACCCGCTAATTTGTTTCGAAATGTACATGAACAGTAAAACCTCGGAATACGACCACCGACGGAACCGTGATAGAGTGGTCTCATTTCCGAGGTGGTCGCCTAAGTGAGGTTTGACTATCAATTAAGGGTCTTACAACAGCTTGTCTGTCTGTACGTCCTTACCCTAAGTAGCCTTTCACTATAATCTGGAATTACTTATTTTGTTTTCTACCTAAATCTGCATAATAAGACAAGAAATTAACGCGATACGTTTTGTATAATTATACTTGTTTATATCGTAAAAAATGGAGAAATCATATCCAAGCATATCTCAAGGCAAGCACAACTTCTTTCATTAATTTAATATTACAATATATACAATGAATGCTTGTTATTTATACGTGATTTATCATAAACATTAACCTCAGACCAAAAAGACTCAATAGTAAGGGCCCTGACAAAGTCGATTTCCTGAGAAACTGATCCATACAAAATTGCCTAGTTTGACACATGGCGGGTTCAGCTCGCCCCTGCAGCTTATCCTCCAGCGCAGACATGTCATGCCATAAGTCATGGCAGCCGCAATCACGCAAAAAGTCTGTAATGGTGGTTGCCATATCCAATACATTCTTGAAGGTAGGGGTCTATGTATCACACATATAATAAATGGCAGACCTCATAAAGTTTAGGAAACCGTGTCGCAAACATTCCTGGTCTGGTGTGATCTTCCGTGAACGCCCTTTGATATATAGCCTGCGCTTGTTTCGTCTAATTAATGATGTAATTCATTGGTTTGCGCCCGACCCACCATTACGGCTGACCAGGCAGTGTTTACTCTGAACTAAGTGGTCGCATCATAAAGGGTTCAGGTCGCCCGTTGGGACCAAAATATGAGGTCTTAAAACGAAAAATGAGGTGCCCGCAATGCCGAGGTTTAAATATTTGATATAAAGAGCCAAAATATCGGGACCATGAAAAAGTGGTCGTAATTCCGAGATGGTCGCTATACCGAGGTGGTCCTCAGGCGAGGGTTTCCTGTATTTTTTAAAGATAAGCGTCTGTCGTATAGTCATTCATTCGAGATTTCATCAATCTGCCTTTTAGACTCTGCTCGGGTATCATGTTTTACAATAATCCTTTGATTTAAAACTATATTATGGTGATCTAGATTACCTCCAAATTTTAATGGAATATTCCTTAGGTTTTATAATAGCCCCCGAAATTTCCAAAATTTCTCCCGAAATCCGGTCAAGACGTTTTGAGTAAAGATGCTAACAGACAAACCAGCCAATGAACTAAAGGGAAAACATAATAAATTTAGCTCCCATCGTAGATGTAATAAAAAAGACTATACGGAGCCAACATGTCGGCCTGGTCATTACCGATGGAGTCGGATCGCTTCCTCCAGCCCTACATATTCCAATGATGGTTGAGAAATTATTGTTTTATTTATATATCAATAGTTGTAACCTTTTTTGGACTCCCATGCAGAGTGCAAAGCCATCAAATCCATATTTTTTTTCTTTTGTCCATAATTTTTCTGATTTTCAAAAATTGATCTGTGGGTACAATATCAGTAATTTGGTGACAGATTTCCACCTAGTAATTATTTTTACGGTGACCTAATTTCTAAGGTCGTACACCCAACCCAAGTTTCCCATAATCGCTCATTTGCGGGTGTCGGTGGGGATGGCTTCAGTGACTGTCCTTTATAAACTAAAGGTAATCCCCTGGAGCTTTCATAAAAATAGGCAAGTAAACATGGAAATCACCACAAACAGGATGCTTGTTTTGTTCATATCAACATGTTCATCATTTGTGGGGGCCCGCCATAATAATCAAAACAAATTCAACAATGACATCTCTCAGCAAATCAGATATGCCAGAAGTTTGCAAATGACGTTTTGCAACAAGTGGCTTTTCAACCTCCGCAAATATATGCAGCCTACTACCATAGGTTACATATTTTTCCCGTTGACATTGCTGTGTTTACAAACATATTGTTGATATACAAGTTCACACATCCTTCACGAGGGCTATATAAGAACTTTACAAATTCAAAATTACCCCTAGATCATTAATATATAAGGTCACAAAAGAAGCCAGAAATCACATAAATTGCTTTTCAAAAGGTAGATGATTGGGCCCCTTTAATAACAGTTTGTAGATAAGCAATAATAAGAACACTTCTTGGGAAGGATTTCCTACAGTTCATTAATATCTACTCAGAGTAAGAAAGAAATCACGTAAATTCAACATATAAGGTAGGCGAATAGCTGGCTTTAAATCACAAGAGTTATTAAGATGAGTTTGATCATGACTATGTCATTAAGACGGTTGGTGTAACGCATGCGCATTTATGTATAGAGCGTGATCCAGTTAAACTAGAAAATGCATGGAAATTCCGAAATTAGCCACACCTAATCATGTCCTGGCATCATTGTTCATTTTTCTCTGTGTTTCCGCCGCGTTGTAATCATTTATATTTATGATGACACACAGTGATTCGTGAGATGTAGTAACACTTCGAATACAAGCAAACAAGGAAATAGACAGAAAACAGAAAACATGGCAAACATACAATCTCACAGACGAACACTTATTCTAGGGTTGGGTTAAATTTTAAAAAGTCTCAAAATGACCAGTTAAATTGCTACTAAATCAGATATTAAGATTACATAATTTTGGCCTTGGTGAATCTTGAGGGAATCGAACCAATGACCTTCAGTTCCAAGTACAACGTCTGAACAAAGGTCTCCCCCAGCTCTGCCTTGACTTGATTTGCCGTACGTGCGTGGGTTTGTGCCAGCTTATCAAATATATAATATTTGAATATCGTTACACCTTTACAGAAACGGAAATAAAACAGGACGTGTCATGAGACGTGCACTGAAAGGATTGGGTCTTGGTTATTAAAAGATAAAAAAATTAATATCACCTGCAGACCATGAGTAACTTTCTACAGATGGAAGGCAAAGGTGTGGAGAGAGAGAGAGAGAGAGATGTTATGCAGGAAATATTTGCAATATTTTTTTTCTAATTGAGCCAACACCTAATTCACGGAAGTAAACCTAAACATTAAACATACTTATAATAGAAATTCATTTGTGTCTCTGTTGGTTTTCCTTTCCGCCATTAAATGTGTTCACATCCTTAATTAAATAATATATTATCATGTAAAAAATCGGAATTTCATCATAAACCATGAAGAGGTTATGTACATGTTTTTTTACATTGATTTTATTTGGCCGTGGTCCAAAAGGGCATAATATATGCTACCAGTCCCCTCCTTACCGCAATGCATGCACACACACGCACATACACAAGCAAACACACACGCATTTACATTCGCACGCACAAACACACACAAGCATACTACCAGAGAGTCGCAATAAGACTCTGATATGCATATAGGATACATGTAGGAATTAAAAATAAAAATGATAAGATTGCATACACCTCCACAAATGTAAAATTATAGTAATATAATAAATATTGAAAACTGAACCACGCATCCGAGCGCCATCCGAGTGTCCACCTGTTTCATGCCTAGGCAACAACCTGTGCGCAGCAATTTGTGGAAATAACTCTTTCAAGATCTACTGAAACACACTAACAGACAGAGAGATCACATGGTCCTTGGTTCACTTCACAGTTAAAAGTAAAGATGACTTAATATTTAATTGAAGTGTGAATCATTCAAGCGCGAACGTGCGGTTTTACGCTTGTGTGAGCAAACAGTATGAGAGGCGATGAGAGGTTTGTAAAAGCTAACCAGGAAGGAGAGATAGCTTTTTAATTGTATCTCAAACTAGCTTGGATATTATTACATAACACTATTAAGTTATTAATATATACGTTAATATTATATATGCATATATTATTCTTAATATTTCATGAGTACATGTAGTTGGTGGTAATATATAACTGCCTATTTTGGGAGATATGTCACCTTTCCTTTTGAGAGCTAAGCCTTAGGACTGAGGTCTACTGAAAACGATCCTCCTCCACTTGGGCATTGTGCGGATGGTGAGGACAACTTGTCAGAAATTTCAAAGTCAAAATTTGTTACATTTTATGGAAACACCTGTTCAAACATGACAAATAATATTACTTATTACTCGTTACCACAAAAACTCATTATTATGTAATTTGCCTTCTAACAATTCTTATCCAACATATTTAGCATCTTAACTTCATTTTTGTTTACGCCCTTGGTGTATTTAGAAGCTCCGGTGCATTGAGGGGCTCCGATTTCAATGCCCACAAACCTTAACAAGCACAGTCGTAAACTTGAGGTCCGATTCTGCCGTGTGTGGTGAGAGCTGTAATCGTACGGCAACATACATGTGACGTACGTGTGAAATGTGGTGCGCATAAGTCTGTCTGGCTGACTGTTTTCCTCACTTTTTCTCTCTTGTTAACTCTCTATCTGTCTCTCCTTTTTTCTCTCTCCCTCTTTGACTCCATTTTCTCTTTTTTTCCAGGCCTCATTGTGTCTCTATCTGGCTCTACTTTTGACTGGCTCTGCCTCTGTTGTTTTTGTCTCCGCTTGTCTCTCTCTGTCCCAGTGTCTGTCTCTCTCTCTCTAGATGTTGGTCTGGGTCTCTCTTCGTTACTGTATCTCTTTGTCTGTTAGTATGCTTGTCCTAAAGCCCCCCCCCCCCTCCTCTTTTTCTCGCCTTCTACCTCCTCTCTTTCTCTCTCGCTCTCTCGTTCTCTCTCTCTCTTCCTCTCTTTCTCTTTCTCTCTCTCTCCCCTAATTTACACCAGTTATTGCACATTGTGTTTTTGAGAGAGAGAGGGAGAGAGAGAGAGAGAGAAAGAGAGAAAAGGAAAGAAAGACAGAGAAAATAGAAAGAGAGATAGAGAAAGAAGGAGAAGGGGATATAGAGAAAAAATTGGGAAGGGACATAGAGAAAGATAAAGAAAGAGAGATAGGGAAAAAAAGAGAGAGAGTTAGAAAGAAAGAAAGAAAGAAAGAAAGAGAGAGAAAGAAAGAAAGAAAAAGAGAGACAGAGAAAGAAACAGAGATAGCGAGTGAAAAAGAAAGAAAGATGGAGAGAGAGAGGGGGGAGGAGAGAATGCGAGAAGTATAAGCGGAAGTAACTTTTCCCTTCCCGTTGTCTATCATTAAGATCAGGTTTGCTCAAGGATGCATTGCTAGCAGTTTCCTATGATGTGTCGTGATTTTCTTCATCAGGTGTCAGATCTCCCTAACTTCATCCCTTTTGTCTCGGATCTCAGTGTATCAGATTCCCACCAGTGCAGAGGTCACATTATACATATAAACATCCACGATGGGAATTTCCGAACAGAGATTTTTCTTTCTGAGTAGTTCACATTCGTAAAGGTGTCTCCTTACACTTGTGCGGTCATACGTACTTGAAGTTCATATGGTCACAATATTATATTTCCGCTTGGTCTTCTCAAGGCCGCATCCCTTGCAGAAGCCCATATATCTAAAATGATTCCAAAACTTGTTTTTAATTCATATTAGACATAGTATACATTATTTTAACCTGGTGCAGTGTTCTTTCTGATAGTAAACATATATATATATATTTTATTTTCCTTCATTTAAAAGATTTTTCATATTAAAAGAGTACATCCAGTAACTGAACGCCACTTTTTTACCGAGTTCAAATTAAACTACAAGACAATATCTCAAAATGTTTTTTTTTATTTTGTCATTCCTCAATTTTGTTTCTATCTACCTTAAACTGAAGTTGTAGTTTTCTGTTCAATAAATGATTAAACATTTCAATTTTAAACAACACAGACCCATGTTGGAGGAAAACCTAAAAACAATTTTGAGATATTGTTATATATATGTAGTTTAATATTAGCCCACTAACAAGAAGCTTGCTGGGTATTTAAAATAGTGTATTATTTATAAATTAAATTGTTTAACTTTAAAATATCATAAGAAAATGAAAGAAAATTTCAAAAATATGGATATCATATGCACAACTGTTTCATATTTAAAATGCTACGTGATTAAAAGGTCTACTGTTAATTCTAAATGACTTTTGGTTTAATTTTGAATTAGGGTTATTTTGTGAGAGTGATGCCACCTTAAAACCTCAATTTAGGCTCTTTCAGGCAATATTGAATATAAATCTTTTTACTGGAAGAAAAGAAGTATACCTTTTAACAAGCTTCAACGGGGAGGTCATGAGTTCAAATATCAGCCGAGGAGCGGTGAGATTTTCACAGTCGGCCCCAACCCAGGGTGAGCGCTCTGCAGGTTAAGTGGGAAGGCTGTACCCCTCAGCCGTTAATCACTTACAAACGAGTGCGTCTTTGGGAGGTTCCCCGGTGTTATGACCCAGCAATGGGCATAATTACACACCTAGGACCTGCAGGTGCGGTAAACACAGGGTCTGGGTGACACGCGAATACAATAATAATATGATAGGAAGCGGGTGCTATCGCCCTATCACGTAGTCCCAAACCGAAATGGAACTCTGCAGAAATACATTCTTAGATCAAGAATAAGAAAAGAGAGTAGAACAAAATATAGGCGGTTACCTCCACCAAAAATATTTTAAACAAAAAAGTATACATTTTCCCCTCATTTTTAATAACGCGATGCTTAATGCGACACTCCGTTTAATTTCCTGAATGGTACATCATGTGTTTAATCAGCCTCAAAGATAGAATATCTCAACTGTTATATGACGTCCTTTTTCAGAAACATGCACCTCCCGTTTTTATATCAGATATGAGACTATAAACAACTCTTTGACCGTACACAGCTAATCCGAACTAGTAAAAAAAAAAATGAACTCCACACATGTAACCTACAATGAGAGCTAAAACGGGAATAAAATCAAGCAGTCGATGGTCATTTCTCGACTAGGACTCGAGCAGCCGTTGCCATAAATGGACATATGTTTTCAAATGCATTTTGTTAATAAATTGGACTTGGTGATTACATTATTCTAACGAAGGAAAATATATTTTGAAAAAACTGTACAGGAGTTAACAAACGGGTTAAGAAAGAAATATTGGCATGATACCCTGATAGTTTAAGAAGGACACACTTTAATGCTAGTATATTCAACAAATCTGGTATGTGAATAGGCCCCTTTAAGCATAATTTTCTCCAAATCCTATTAAATAAGGATTCTACAGGATCTATATTTTTCACAAGCATACGCACACGAATATAGGTTGAGTTATTGTTCTGATTTCACCGTCATCCGACATTTCCCCTCTGATTTTTCAGATATTTCTGAATATAACCCCTTTCCGGAGACATTAGTCTTGTTTCAGAGGCGCCACGGGAGACATGTGCCCCTCATTTTTAAGGGGTGGGGACATAATATCTGTTGCCTCCTCATTTTTAGGGAAGTATATTACGTATTTTTTTTTCATTTTAAGTTTAATGTGTAAATCTAGTTTTAATCTAGTTTCGTCATATTTCCCTCAATAACCTTTCTTTTGTGCAGATCATATGGAACAAATTGGATAT
Source organism: Sipunculus nudus (assembly GCA_026874595.1). Classification (NCBI taxonomy): domain Eukaryota; kingdom Metazoa; phylum Annelida; class Sipuncula; order Golfingiida; family Sipunculidae; genus Sipunculus; species Sipunculus nudus. The sequence goes on along the minus strand of CM049319.1, from coordinate 55,209,513 downwards.
TGCATGTCTCAGAATTGTTATAAACATTATTATTATTATTAAACATATTGTTATGAACTCGAGTATTTGAATGTGAAAATCTAATGAAGATTATGAAAATTATTGTACTGTATACTAAAAAAATATTTTCGTATGGTGAAAACAGCTTTCCTAATATGAAGTGGGAAAGTGGGAGTGACAAAAATTATATTTCCGGAGAGGGATTTTGTGCTGTTCAAAAGGGGGGGGGGGTGCTTGTCTGGAGATTTTGAACAACAAAGGTCCATACATTCATGCCTGGAGACCATGCAACCTACACGGCCACACAACCTTCTTAATTGAAGGTTAACCATTCTATATTTGTCATTCCGTGTTCCCTACTCAATCTAATCTATAAAGAACCTTAAAGGGTTTCAGTGAGAACCCTTTTTTCTGAGAGTGCATTCATTCCTGACTGAAGTCGGTCAATCCTGACTGAAGCGCCATCAATTCAGCGTCACAGTACATGGATATACACAGTAAGTATAAGCGGGAGAAGATTTTAGCATCCTTACCTATTTTCAGAAGTTAATAGCCCTGCCTTGGCTTTAGTTTACGTTTACTACTAAGACAACTTAATTTAAAACGTGATTCCATCTAACGATAGACGTAACTCAGTACGAGCTCTTATTACTATAGCCCTGTAAAGTCCGTGTATTGAATTATCGTTTTTGTATGTAAGGGCGTCACAAAGCTCCTGTTGATTTACTGGCATTTGAATATCAGGCCGTCACGCCTCATGTAAATAGCATCGTTCTGATGAGAACGCTTATCAGTCAGCCAGTGAGCCGTACTTTAGTTATATAATTTGCCGCGAGGTGGCAGTACCTGTTCTAAGCTTTGAGACTCAGCAAAGTTTGATGGGTCTGATAGTGGGAGGAATAGTTTTAACCATTGCGTCGACTGAGCCAGTCTAAGAAGTGTATCATTAATACAACACTGAGAAGTCTTAGAGATCTGGTCATCAAGTGTTACATTTCCAAAAGCCATGAATAATCTTTTTTCAATGTCTGCGATATATAGATCAAAGTAAAGGAAATATCTAAATTTCTATGCCCTATCGGTTAATAAAATTTCATGCGGATAGTTCGGTCATCAGGATAAATAATGGGGTCATGCAATTCACATACAGATATTCAGTACAAGATCAGGGGCTTTTAACCATTAGCTGATATACTGTGTTACGGGGTGCACATAAAAGCGGACCGAGCTGTCTCTTTAGTGAAGCATACTTTTCTAGCGAAGCTGTTGGTACGCCGGACATGTGCGCCACCAACATGGGTTCGAATCCGGGATCGGCCCAGTGTTTTCCCCTGAGCAGAGTGTCTTCGTAACAGCTGCAACAACCGTTTCCAAACATGTATGCAAATATGTCATGTGCGAAGAATTCCATCATAAGCGCAGTACTGTACTGGATTTATTGGAGCTGATTTTAGGTACTAGTATGTGGAGACGCATAACTTGAAATCTAAAGTTATAAGTGTGAAAAAAAACGTTCAGTATCTGAAAGAACTGATAACTTGTCGAGATGGCCGGATGAAAGTAAATGGATGTTCATATGATACGCTCTATTAGAAATCATAAAATATCTGTCTTCTTGCAATGCTGTAACATAGATAATGGTTCTGTAATGTGTCATTTAGTCATTGCTACATCTATATTTTTGGTAATTATAGTTCAAGCACTCCTTTCCTGTTTATAATAACACCAATTGTATGTGGTACTATTAACCTTGGTACAAATAAAGATAATATATATAAAAGATATACAAATATATACATAATTTAGGAATGAATTATAAGTTTATTTTAATTGAGTATTGAATATAATTTAGTAATAAAGCTTTATAAACTGCTCTCAAAGAATAGTTCAGGCAGACGTTCACACGGACAGCTTTAAAATCAGTACTCACATAAAAGGTCAGACGGACGAACACACGGACATATTTATAATCAGCTTTCACGTAACATGTCAGACGGATATACACACGAAAATCTTTATTATCAGCTCTCACATAATATGTCAGACGGACGCACACACGGACAGCTATATAAACCGCCCTCAAAGAATAGGTCAGGCGGATGTACACACTGACAGCTTTAAAATCAGTACCACATAAAAGGTCAGACGGACGTACACACGAACAGCTTTATAAACGGCTCTCGAAGAATAGGTCAGATAATAGGTCAGACGGAAGAACAAACGGACAGCTTTAATCAGTTCTCAGAAAATAGTTCAGATAATAGGTCAGATGGACGTACAGACGGACAACCTTGTAATCTGTTCTTAGAAAATAGTTAAGATAATAGGTCAGATGGACGGCCAGACGGACAGCTTTATAATCAGTTCTCAGAAAATAGTTCAGATAATTTGTCAGATGGACGTTCACACGGACAGCTTTATAAACATCTCTCAAAGAAAGGTCAACCGAACGTACAAACGGACAGCTTTATAATCAGCTCTCACATAATAGGTCAGATAATAGGTCAGACGAGACTACATAAAAAACGACAACTTTATTATGAGCCCTTACATAATAGGACAGATTGACGTAAACACGGACAGCTTTATAATGACTCTCAGTCTCTCACACGGTCTCAAACGGGTGTAGACATGGACAACTTCAAAATCAGCTCTCACATTATAGGTCAGACGGACGTACAAACGGACAGCTTTATAATCAGTACTCACATAAAAGGTCAGACGGACGAACACACGGACATATTTATAATCAGCTTTCACGTAACATGTCAGACGGATATACACACGAACATCTTTATTATCAGCTCTCACATAAAAGGTCAGACGGGCGTACACACGGTAATCTTTAGAGTCAGCTCTTCCGTAACAGGTCAGACGGACGTACACATGGAGAGCTTTATAATCAGCTCTCCAAGAATACGTCAGTCGGACGTTCACACGGAAAGCTTAATTTATAATCAGTATACTCACATTATAGGTCGGACGGACGTACACACAGACTATTTTATAATCAGCTCTCAAAGAAAAAGTAAGATAATAGGTCAGATGGACGTTCAAACGGACAGCTTTCATAATAATCTCTCAGAGAATAGGTCAGACGGACGTACAACCGGACAGCTTTATAATCAGTGCACCCGGATATCATTATAAGCAGCTCTCATGCACGTAATGGGTCAGACGGACGAAAAAACGGAAATCCTCATAATAAGCTCTAACATAATATGGCAGACGAATATACACACGGAAATCTTTATTATCAGCTCTCGTAAATTAGGTCAGATGGACGTACCCACGGACAGCTTTATAATCAGTACTCACATTATAGGTCAGAAGGACGTACACACGGACAGCATATATACATATATGAAATAAAGATAAACATATATTTAATTCAGGAATAAAAGATAATTTATCATAATTGAGTAATATGAATGACCTCGTAATAAATTGAGCAATTTTACATTAATGTTGATTAAACCTACGTGGCCTGATTTTTGGTCTATCATACAACAGTAATGTAAAGTAAACCTTCAGAGAACATCATCACACAAGGTCAAGACTACACAAGAATAACGTCATAAGAATTCCAACACAAACTGACCAGATAGACAGTTTCATACTTAAAGCTAATATAACAGTCCACACGGACATACACGCGGTCGTCATATAAAGAGCTCAGACAATAGATGAAAAGGACGTTTGTACATGGACAGCTGTATAATTAGCTCACATCATAGGCCAGACGGACGTTCACACAGACAGCTTTATAAGCTGCTCTCACGTAAAAGGTCAGACGGACCGACAAACGGACAGCTTCATAATAAGCTTTCACATTATAGGTCAGACGGAGGTAGACACGGACAGCTTCATAAGCTGCTCTCACTTAATAGGTTAGACGGACAAACACAGGGAAATCTTTATAATCAGCTCTCACATAAAATGGCAGACGGATATACACACAGAAATCTTTATTATCAGCACTCACATAACAGGTCAGACGGACGTATAAGCAAAAATCTTTTTAATCAGCTCTCGAAAATTAGGTCAGACGGACATACACACGGACAGCTTTATAATCAGCTCTCAGATAATAGGTCAGATAATGGATAAGAAGGTTGTTGCCACAGACAGCTTTAAAACCTGTACTCACATAAAAAAGTCAGACGGACGTGTACATGGATATCTTTATATGCAGCTCTCACATAATATGACAGATAATAGGTCAGATGGACGTACACACGGACAGCTTCATACTCAGATAATAGTTCAGATAATAGGTCAGATGGACGTTCACACGCAGACAGCTATATAATCATCTCTCAAAGAATAGGTCAGACGGACGTACAAACGGACAGCTTTATAATCAACTCTCACATAATAGGTCATACGGACGTACAAACTGACTGCTTTATAATCAACTCTCACATAATAGGTCAGACGGACGTACAAACTGACAGCTTTATAATCAACTCTCACATAATAGGTCATACGGACGTACAAACTGACTGCTTTATAATCAACTCTCACATAATAGGTCAGACGGACGTACAAACTGACAGCTTTATAATCAACTCTCACATAATAGGTCAGACGGACGTACAAACTGACAGCTTTATAATCAGCTCTCACATAATAGGTCATACGGACGTACAAACTGACAGCTTTATAATCAACTCTCACATAATAGGTCATACGGACGTACAAACTGACAGCTTTATAATCAACTCTCACATAATAGGTCAGACGGACGTACAAACTGACAGCTTTATAATCAACTCTCACATAATAGGTCAGACGGACGTACAAACTGACAGCTTTATAATCAGCTCTCACATAATAGGTCATACGGACGTACAAACTGACAGCTTTATAATCAACTCTCACATAATAGGTCATACGGACGTACAAACTGACAGCTTTATAATCAACTCTCACATAATAGGTCAGACGGACGTACAAACTGACAGCTTTATAATCAACTCTCACATAATAGGTCATACGGACGTACAGACGGACAACTTTTAATCAACTCTCGCAGAATAAGTCAGACGGTCCTACGAACGGACGGCTAACCAACAGATCCTCTGTTGAAACCGATAGGTTTACACAGCACTCAAAACTTTTTTTATGGTTAGATAAACATTTTGTAACTGGGAAATTGTGATTACAAATTTCATCTTGTTCATCCCATGTAAACTAAGAAAATTGCAAGCTTTCTTTTATGCGTGTTCGTATATATTTTCACTGAAGGGAAAACATTCGGTTCAAATATAGTTATAAATGAAATGATCAATAGAATATCCCAGCAGTAAGGCTAAATATTTCATGTTAGCAGTAAACCAGATAAATCATTTTGCGTTATGTGTGTGGTCCAGGCCCAAACACAAGGCAAGAATTATGATATGGTTCACTGCTCCAATTGTAAAGTCACAGATTAATACAAGTACTGAGCAGCACTCAGTGACGTTTTTCATGTAAATAATCATTGTCAGATGAGAAGAGAAATGACCTGTTTTTTTTTATGTGGCGCATCTGAATTTAGGATCTATATTAATAATTGACGTTTGTAATTGACGTTGATTCTACTTTAGTCACGAAATTCATCCATGGCCCAGCATCGGCAATGCCCTGTTTTTTTTTGTTTTTTTTTTTTTTTTTTTTGTCTTGAACTATCGGGAATCGTGTCAAGTATGACCTAGATGGGTAATTTCAGATTTATTCCCACAAATCCTGAGAACTTTGACTTTTTTTCGCAAAAGGGTCTATTGCAGCGCCATCTATGAGAAACTACATGAATTACGCAAGGACGGGTTAGGCCTAAAAAAATAAAAGGTGTGGTTCTCGGGTACCGCCCGCGTCAATTTTTAACCCCCGCATCAAAAATTTTAATTTTGATTTTTATCTTTCAAGTAGAAAAATAGTACAATTTATGTAGTGCTTTTACCTGTTTAGTAAAAAAATTTGTTATTTTCATGCTTTTCACTGATCATATAACATTTTATCGGAGCATTAAAAAAAAAGGTCAAAAATAAAATATCGCCCGCCCGCACCGATTTCTGAAAAAAAGTGCCTGAGAACCATACCTTATTTTTTTTTTTGGCCTTACATGCTAGTTTTTTAGATGCATCACGCATGTACAGTTATCACAAAAGATAGGTAAGACATTGCTGTCCTATTATATGTAGACCATCAGGGGCAGAGCCAAGGGAAGCTCCATGGAAGTGGTCGTTTGAAGATTCAATTGTTAAAAGAATATTGAAATTCTAAGATATTCTATGTAAAATATGAAATATTCCTGGATTTGAATCTCAATTGTCATACCCACACATAAGTTTATGTACGTTTATACTTGTTTATATAAAACATTTTATATATATATTCCGCGGTGGGAGCGGAAGGATCTGCTGATATGTAAGAAACAAGGCTTACAGGCCTAATGCAAACCTGTGCAATGGGATTTCACCAGGTATAATGCTTCAAGGTTGGACCATTACTTTTCAAGGACATGTGTAACATGTATTTGAACAATACAAGTACTAAACACTTTGAACAAGAAACTATTACACACACATCACTGCTGAAATTCTGGCACCGTGTACACTACACAAAAATGGTTGTAGCTGGCACCTCGAGTTGGTATACAACGATGAGATATATACATATGCCAAATGACATATTTATATGTAAAAACCCCTCCTGCAAAATAATCAGGGACATGCAAAAAATATTGAAGGTGGCGCCATTAGGCTTGTATAGGATAAAGCTAACCGATATGTATAAATATGTCCAATTTCAGGCTGATGTATCGAATTCCTCTGTAGAAATAAGCAGGCGTATACACTGTGCAAAAGTCAATGTAGGTTGCGACCCCTGTATTGTGAACGAGAAACCCATTGAGACTCATAGACAGGTGAAAATATTAGGCCAATATATCAAACTTCCCTTGAATTTGATGGGCTGACCAGGCTTAGGTGAGTAAGACAGTTGCCTCGAGGGAACTGTGACAAATTACTGGCTCAAGCTACTGCACTGAGTGAAATCCTGACCTGCACTTGACTAGACTGAGTGAACTTTTTATCTGTACCTGGCTGCACTGAGTGGACTCTTGACCTTTTGCATAATCTGACACAGTTGGCGGTCTGCCAAAGCTATTAATAGATCTAGGCTGAACTTTGATGCCAATTCTGATGCATTAGGGAGTCTGCAAAAGCTATAAATAGAATGCAGCTTTTGCACTGAGTTAACTCTTGACCTATACCTGGCTACACTACTTCCAATCCTGGCACTGTGCGAAAACTATTTATAGAGCTGACATCATCTTGGCTAATGGCCAACATCAAGGCACCGGCAATCTGCCAATGGTAATCCAAGTGCTGCCATCTGTATACAAAAGTGGTCCCTACGTGAAATAACTTTGAAATAATTTTTTATAATATAAAATAATATAAAATGCTTTTCATCTGACTTTTTATTAAAACAAATCAGGAATATATGAAAAGTTATTACAGATGCAAACTAAATGCAAAATTATAACACAGATACATGACGGCAAATTCTTGGATTAAGTTGAGTATAGATACCTATCATTTATAATCCATGTACAGTCATCTTTATATAGGCAGAGAGATATCCATGAGTGTAACACTGCCTGGTAAGATGGATAATTCAAATCATAAATCTAATTTTTTAAGCTTTTAGAAAACATTTTTGTCAATATTAACCACATATAACCTGAAATCTAAATGTCTAGTGGCAAGATGTAATAGATGCTGATAAACTGTTACCAGGCTAGATGTAACAACATCATACAACTAACATATATGGTAAAATGACTCAATTTATTCTTCATAAATCAGTCAAAAAGCATTCATGTGGAAGCATTAAAGACAATTGTTTTAAGAATTATCATTGGGATTATTCTTGTAAAATATTAAACAAGCTGGCTTCAGTGGCGTCAGTCGATAAACGTTTTGCAGGTTTATAACTCATACATAGGAAGATACAGCAAACTGGCTAGGTTTAGCTTCCTGTAACTCAGCCAAAATGCACTGAACCAATACCATTTGATTAAATTTGAATTATCAATATCTGAGGATAATTAATGTTTGAGATTTAAGAATTTGGCCCAGTGGTTTTTGAGGAGAAGAACTTTGTAGACACTGAACTTAAATTGGCTGTTATGGCATATGACTAAATTCAGCTTCCCATAACTCAGCCAAAAGTCACTGAACAGAGATTATTTGAACAAAATTCAGAAAGCACTACCCTAGGATATTAAACAATTTGGCCGTATGGTTTCAGAGAAGAAGTTTTTTGTTAGGGAAAAAATAAACGAAATCCGATAAGAGATTTTCAGATGACTGATTGTTTGCAAAAAAAATTGGTAATGCCAGCTCCTGCCGTTTTTGAGGTACCTATGGTTAAAGTACAAACGACGCATGACGCACACATGCACGAGTGACGACGGACCACGCCGCACCATCGAATAAGCTCACAGGTTCGCTTAAAACATTAAAACTTAACCTTTTGATATAGAATTACATAGAAAAGAAGGTGCTCAAGGAAATTGGTGTTGGCAATACTTTATTTACTTTCATAATTTTATGAATTTCTCTATTTCTCAGTTTCTCTATGCGTGAGAGTGGTCAAGATCCTTAACTGGCCTTTTGAGGTAGTCTGACCAATGAGACTCCATGATCTGACCGAACCTCAGATAAACCTGAAAAATCGGGTATGGTATGAGGCAGTGCTTACAGCGCCCCCTATATTTCCTGGCTAACTGACTGACTGAAGATGTAAGAGCCCTATGAGCGGTCCACTTGGTAGGATCTGATCCTTGCCCTGGGTGCTCCCTAGGCGTGAATTTTGAACTTTGGTTCTTCCTAGTGAATGACGTCACGAATCATTGACACAGGTTACATTTATGAGATGTCTATGTCGACAAAGTATCAACCAGACCAAAGTCGCTCAAATCCCTACTTCAGGGGAAAATGGAGCATAAAACAGCTCTATGGTGATACATGCTATCTCCGTACGAAGCACATCTATATACTCACACAGTGCACAGTTTCGTCCATTTCTTGATTAAAACACAACCACAAATAGGGATTAGAGCGACTGTGATCAGTCGTTCCATATTAATGCCTTAAGGGTATCCGTTTTTTTTTAATACAAGAGGTCTGCAATTACGAACGACCGACTTCTGCGTGACCTTTAAATGATTATGACATAACAGGTTGTTTGCAAGACATTAATTCAAGCATTCAAACAAGAAATGTGTCAGAGTTACAGATAACCAGTAGAGAATTAAATACGCCTAAATTTCTATCAACCACTGTGTATGTACTACTAAAATATACACCCTGAACCTATACAACGCACAAAATGCACCAAGAGTCAAAGCAATAGGTTGTTGCTTTTTTTTATAAAACATAACGTTGATAACCCCTTCCCCTCCCCCTCCCATATCCTAGGAGCATTTAGCCGCTTTGGCATAAGAGTGTCTATCTTAGGCCAAAAAAAAGATATGGTTTCATGCACTTTTTTCAGAATTCAGTGCGGGTGGCTGATTTTTTTTTTCTTTTTTTACCCTTTTTTGTATGTTTCGATAAAAATGTCATATGATCAAGGAAAAGCATGATAATAACAGAATTTTTTGCTAAACAGGTAAAACCGCTTCATAACATAGGAAATCTTATCAAAATTGTATTATTTTTATCTTCTTGAAAGATAAAATTCAAAATAAAAATGTTTGATGGGGTTGGTGCATAATATTGACGCGTGCGGAGCATGAGAACCGTACCTTTATTTATTTATTATTATTATTATTATTTTTGCCTTAATGTCTTTTTCAGACCAATTTAGTCTAATATGTAGTTATAATCATTTCATCATTCAGTTGTTTTTGTATATATTTGTTTAGGTTTGTACATTTGTATTTACGTTTATGAAATATTCACATATGTAAAAACGACGAATGTGGGTTAAGTATAGTATTTCAGTTCTGCACTAGATGTCACCTTCATACAAGACGTGGCCAAAAACTGGCTGATTGATTTCTGTTGGACTTTCTCTTAATTGTAAGAAACATTAGAAAGACCTTTAAGAAGTTTAATTAAACGAAAAATTACTTGTGTTTGATCGGTATGTCATGTTGAGACCGGGATGCCGCGGATTTAAAGCTTGGGGTTGGGTGCACGATGTGATACCACGCTCACTTTGTTTTGATTAAATTTCATCCTTGTACTCAGCCTTGTAGTGAAACACGGAAAATCTTTCTATACATGGCAGCGGTTAAGCCATAGTGTAATTATTTTAACAAATCATAGTGTCATAGTGTTTTTGCACCATAATTTCGGCAAGAATCGAAATATTATGGTCATTACCCCTTTATGACCCGCGCACTTAAAGGGCCCAATCACCTAAGATCTTTATAAACTAAAGGTAATTCCTAGGAGCTTTTATAAAATAGGTCAGAACCATGGATATCAATGCAAAAAGGATGCATTATCTTGTTTATATCAACGTGTTTATAATACGTGGGGGCCCGCCCAAGTCATCAAAGTAAACTCAACAAGGGTATCTGGCAGCTAAGTCAGATAAGCCAGAGCTTTGCAAATGGCGTTTTGCAACGAGTAACTTTTGTACCTCGGCATATATGCAACCTACCACCTTAGTTTATATGTTTTTCCCGTTCGTCAACAATGTTGTGTTTACAATCATATTGTTGATAAACAAGTTCATACATCCTTCACAGAGGCATTATCAGAATTTTCATAACCAGATTTACCCTTAGATCATTTATATATATACAGAGAAGCCAGAAATCACATAAATTAAGTTGGTGAATGGTCCAACCGTCCGCCTGCATTGCACGATTCTAGTGTGATTTTTATGTGAAGCTTGTGTATTAAAACCACCTGTGGGACTGGCCCACAGTGATCAAAATAGGCAAGTGGTCTTTCATGTGGTCTTTTAGTCAGGTTTAACAGGAATAAAATTTTACATATAAAGATATCATCTTATTAACCTTCATGAGGGTCAATAATGTTAAAATACCAAGAGGCAGATATCCTGTCATAGCTAGAGACAGCTAGAAATAGCTAGAGACAGACGTGAACACAGCTTTACAGACACAAAACAGATATAAATATAAATACGCGTACAAGGAGAGCCATGTAAATACACACACAGAATAATAAAGACATAGGCCGTTTTTATATAGTATATATATATATATATATATATATATATATATATATATATATATATATATATATGAGAGGATGACACCTACAACTGTCTAAAATTAGCGGAAAAGGTTCAGGCCAAGCACTTATGATGCTAAATATCATATGTAGCTATGCCATAATGAGCTTATCATAATATTAGAAGTAATTAAAATAATGTTATCAATGCGTCTTATTAATCTACAGCAAATTCGCAGAAAATTAACTGCACACAAATTTCTTCACTGTTTAAATTGTTTTTTTTCAAACTTTTTAGATTTCATGTTGGTATAATATCCATCCATTTCTTTTATTAATATGTAATTAACATGTTAATAAGTTAATAAAATGCTCTTCAAAAGGAGTAATAGTAATATTTTTGTTAAGTTGGCGATAGCACTGAATGTCGCAGGTATTTCTTGCACTTGATCTTTTTGAGGATTTGGGGAAAAATTGCGAAGAGGACATTAGTGGTTGTTGAGCAGTTGTTAAACGAAAATGCAAGCGCAAGGCGAATCGAACTAGTGGCATCAAAGTTCGGTGAAATAAAATTCATGCAAATCCACAAGATTTTGCTTTCTCTATAGTTGTTCATATACCTAAACGATTTGTTGGCAGAGTTGCGAATAAAGGGTTCGGTGTAAAGATAGATGTGTATTTGGGATCACCAGTACAAGCAAATGATGTGCCCCTTCTATCTTAACTCCAGCTGGGTCGCAACGAATGATCAAACTTTGTTACGATTACAGCTGTTAGTGGCGCTCTGTGTTTAAAAAGTCCGTGGTGACGGTTTTTTGGAGAATCAAAGGTAGCATTTCAACGTTTATGCTCTCAGAGAAAGTGGTATTTGGGGTGGGGTGGGGGGCGGGAATTATCAAACAGGATAGAAGCCATATTCGTTTAGGCGTGTCGTTACAGGCGGGTCTGACATGCACAGATGCCGCAATGAGGGCTTGTCGACTGGTAAAAGGTTCGTTTTTGTCTCTCTAGCCCGCTTAAACTACCAGGTTAAAATCATATTACCAGTTTGGTACTTTATAAACAAGTTGTTTTTCCAGGTGCACTATTTTGCTGTGAACTTTGGATCAACTTGAACCATACAGATTTATTAAAATTAGAAAGGTTTCACAGATACTGTTTAATGAAAGCGCAAGGGTTAGTTCCAGATTCCGATCAGATATGGCCCCCGCAATGGTTGTTATGCCTGGACTGGAGTCATTTATTGACAAGGCAAAGCTTCTTGCAAATTTTTGCAAAAAAATATAATAAATAGAATAATGTATTTTTTACTTCAACATAGTAATGTAAAATCAGGGTTTATTTCAGATTTCGTTCGTATTCTAAGCAAATATAACTTACTAGATTATGTCATGCAGTTTAATGGGTCCGTATTTCCAAGCAAATTACGATGGAGACAGTATGTTGTGGATGCAAAAGTCCGTCTTGAAAACGTATCAGCTGAGGTTAGACGTCGTGATGATATCAGTCTAAGTGATTTCTATGCAGTTCATGATGAACGGTTTATCCCATCGTCACTCTGGACTGCAGCTGCAACAATCAGCGTTTAGATATATGGCTCATATACTCGTAAATTATAATAGCATTAGCTCTTCTGTTAAACTAATGTGTCACTATTGTGGAGACTTTTATTTCAATGGTGTATTGCATTTACTGGAATCGTGACTACTGGATTTCCAGGTTACGTCATGAAGCTCGATGTGTGGTGGTCTGATGAAAGTCGTTTTTATTTCTTACATTCGGTGGCGCTACTTTTGAATGATATTAAACCTCTCTTTATTGCTACAAGAGACATATGTCTTAATGTAAATGTATTATGTTAGAACTCAGAATTCAGAACTATTTATTTGACGAGAAATAAATTTACATAACGCAAATGTGTCATATACATATGTAATATTCAAACGAAATTTTTTACTGTGCAAAAAAATGTTCGCCAGGAGACCACTTCTAAGGAAGAATCACTTCTGCTAGCGCAGTGGAAACCCATATAATAGAGGAGAATATGTTCATACTTCAGTGTTAAATAGCTTATATTAATGCACATATAAATAAAAATACAATGCAACATGGATCTCATCTGCTGATTATAGCAAATGATATGTTAACATTCATCAGCTCTGTGAAAATACTATAAACTAAGAAAATGAAAATACATCTAATACTTATAAAAGGAATTCGGTTCACGTTTGTTCGCAGTGTTCTCTATAACCGCGTTGTGTACAATATTGTACCATACATCATTTTAAAGGTTATTATCCCCGCAGTGACATAGGCGATAAGAAAATAAATAATTTTTAATATACATATAATTTTGAGTGATTTTTCCGGGGTTTTTTTACCGAGCACAGCCGAACTGCCTTCGGCAATCACCAAAATGCGTGCATCGTGGTCACTTGACCTCTAACACTAAGGACTATTGTTCATATGAATAACGCTTGCTTTCAATGAGGGATTTGACCCACGTGCATGCGTGGTCAGTAAAAGAGAAAAACACATGTTTCTCGCTTTATGAAATGGAGAGTTCAACCCAGGAGGATTGATGACAAAACCTAATTGAAGGTCCCAATTTCAGGAACAGGGCTGCGGTGGGGCAGGGTTGGGTGGTGGCGGGGGTTCCAGGCCTTAAAATTTGTCTGTAACGATGAAAGAAAGGTTGCGGTGGTTGAAAATGGGATACGGACCAACTGCATGGAGTCCCGCTGGGTCCACTTCTGCTGTTTACGATGAATGCATATTTCTGTTTCCTTCCCAGGAACAGTTTCCTTGCAACGTACATTTAATTAATCTTTCATGTGTTCCTCACATCAATCTATTCTTTATACGTCCAACGATAGAAACCAGTCAAATATCAACGAAACACTGTATGCCTCCGCGTCTCATTCCTGTTCGCAATGTAAACCATCATTGACCCGGTCTTCAAGGTAAACATACCGGGGTATGATTTTTGCCACGAGCACAGCGCCACAAAATAACAGTTAAAAAATAATTTGTACATATCGTATTCCGAGAGTATCCCACTAAATATCTATATATTTTCTTTTAACTTTTATAATAAAACATGAACTAACATTCAAAACCTTAGTAAATATATCTCCCAAACCCCGGTAAAAAGCCCGGTATACCGGGTTTTTCAGCTGGTGTACTTATAAAAGAAATTCGGTTCACGTCTTATAGCAATGTTCTCTAACACCGCGTTGTGTACAATAGTGTGCCTTACATCATTTTTAAGGTTATTATGCCCGCAGTGACATAGGCAATATGAGAATAAATAATTTTTTATGTACATATAATTTTGAGTGATTTTTCCGTTTTTACTGACTTGCACAGAGGTAAGACCGAGCACAGCCGAACTGTCTTCGGCAATGACCGGAACGCATGCATCGTGGTCTTTCAACCTTAAACACTACTATTGTTCATATGAATAACGCTTGCTTTCAGTGAGTGATTTGAGCCTGTCGGGCCTTTCATTTGAACGAGCCTCCCAACCTCGTGCGTGGTCAACCCAGGAGGAATAATGACAAAACCTAATTCAAGGTCCCAATTTTACGAACAGGCGTGGGGTGGGGTTGGGTGGAGTGGTGTCTGGGGTTTCAGTAGTGATGGGCCGATCATCGAATTTTATCGAAAGTCAGTCGGTTTGCTGCCACTTTCAAGCGCTCGATTACCAAAGGCAACTATCGATTACACCATAATCATCACGACTTGTTTTTTTCTATAATTCTTTTATGTTAGAGGCAAGATGATTCATTTTTTACATTGCATTTCATATAACGAGTCTGTGTTACCAAATTACTTCCATATGTAACTAAGCATGACACAGTACATGCAAGAATGGAGTACTTAATAAATTGTTGTTTAATTCTTGATTATTATAATTAATTAAAATGATACTTGGAATAGCATAACTTAGTATTAAAAGGAAAATTAAAAAGGCAAGAACTCATATTCTTAAGGTAGAATTACTCAGACATGCGGGCTGGGTTAAATGAAGTGCAGTTTCACAGATAATTGCATATTTCTTTATGTTTGTCTGAACCGATTAATAATCGATCATCGATCGGTTTGCTCAAACCGATGATCGATTATGAAAAAAGAACCGCCTCCCACCACTAGGTTTCAGGCCTTTAAATTTGTCTGTTACGATGAAAGAAAGGTTGCGGCGGTTGAAAACGAATACGGACCCTCTACATGGAGTCCCGTTGGGTCCGCTTCTGCTACTTACGAGGTATGCATATTTCTGTTTCTTTCTTCAGGAACAGTTTCCTTGCAACGTACATTTAATTAATCTTTCATGTGTTCCTCACATCAACCTAATATTTATACGTCCAACGATAGAGTCCAGTCAAATATCATCGAAAACCTGAATGCCTTCGCGTCTCATTCTGTTCGCAATGTAAACACCATCACTGACCAGGTCTTCAAGGTAAAAATACCAGGGTATAAATTTCTTGCCATGAGGACAGCCCCACAAAATAAATGTTAAAAATATTGGAGCGACTGCAAGATCACTCACGCACTGTATCCACCAGGTTATGAGTTTATACGGACGGTATGATGTTAAGGATTCATGGAATTTGAAAGTAGGTGGCAAAAGATACAAGCAGCTGGACATAGAAACGTTTTCTGATTACAGAAGTGTTGTGCCTCAGAGAGGTGCGTGAGTTATTCTGCAGTCGTGCCAAAATGTTTATACATATCTTACTGAGACAGTTTCCCACTGAAAACCTATATTTTCTGTTATCTTTTAGAATAGAAAAATGAGCCGCCATTTCACATCTCAGTAAATAAATCTCCCCAACCCCGGTTATAAGCCCGGTATACCGGGTCTATTAGCTAGTGTTATAAACGAAGAATATTATCATAATGTGATACTTCCACATTATCATACTATGGAGTTATGTCATACTATGTTACTTCATTGTCAAATTATATTTCATTTTTTTTTTCTATTTAAGTGTATACCCTATGTTGTTCACTTTTGCTATTCATGTAATGATTTTTTATATCTTTGCTTGACGGAGGAAATTAAGGCTTACAACAACAATAAAAACACCGTCAATAAAGAGATAGCCTTTGGCAGCAAATTAACTGCTCCAAGTACAGAGTGTTGAACAAGTATAATTAAGCAGTTGATTGTGGATATATTTATGTGACATAAATTAATAAAAAACTAATGAAGCAGTTACTTTGAAAGTGAATGCGTATTTTTAACAGTATAACCGTTGGTATGGTCCTTTCGTATACATAATAACCAATGAAAGAAGTTATTTGACGCCTTCTGAAGAAGCGTGTAATACGTATACTATGTATTTTGAATATCTCTTAGATATTATCATTGCAAAGCAAGGTGATTTGCTTTATTTTAGATGTCGTAACAACCCACCCTGTCACGAAAGTGGTTTGTTTACATTAGCGCCATTGTGGTGGGAGAGCGTCGCGACCTCTTTAACCCTAGGACTGTCGTTCCGGTTCATTGTGTGAGGGAGTCGAGGCAGATTTTCTTTTTCTAGAGAGCTGAGAACTCATTTAATAAGTCTCGCCTGCACTGGGCCTGCAATACCTTTTCAAAATTGATCGGCTTTATTTAACTGAGGCTCCGTGGGAGAGGCCAACTTTAAGGTACTCTGGGCAGACGGTCACAAATTTCAGAACCGAGAGCACACGTTTTTAAAACCCTCCTTGAACACTGATATCTTGAAGCTGAAGTTTTTCACTATAAAATGACCGGTGTGCACATGCAATATTGCAGCTAATCATGTGACACATCATTCCGAAGTACCAGGCGCTCAACCGTGACAGGCTACCTGGAGGGGTACGTTGATCAGCTTACTGCACAGTATATACTGCAGCCCGGACCACGTGGCGCATCGACTTTGGCTGACTTGTTGTCGTAATGCCAAGCTGAGGGGTTGAGATGGCTGACTGGCACTTGCTGATACTGAGGTCTGGTAAGCTCTTAATTAAGATCAAGCAATCGTTTTCCAAATCTCATAATATTATCATATACCATAATTGCATATGAAAAGATATAAATATAGATTTTACATTAAATGAGCCCAATTCCTGGAAGAAAATCATTTTTTTATATATGTTTTCCACACAAAAAAAAACAACATGAGGTTGTATGATTTGTTAAAAAACTACCGGCATATCTATGTGCACTGTCAACTCGGCTGTGACGTCACACACTAGGAAATCCCCTGTGACTATCTTACCAAAAACTTAGTATTTCTGACACTGTCAGTCCCAAATTTTCATATAATAATAAAAACAAAATGTATTGTTAGATTTAAGTCAATCCTTAATTGTGCCTGTGACGTAACACTTTGCACCAGCCAATCACATCAGGATCCAGCCTGTCCTGGGTGAAATCATATCAAACCCACGTGCTATTGCGTTTACCTAACTTAACCGGACTGTTGGCTTCTTTTGATAACGGCACCGGTAATATTGCAGCCTCTCATTTCATTTAATTTCGATAGCGTAATTCCGTAATTCCTTAATACTTTGGTGTACACGGCATGTGTTTGTTAAGATTTTCATACGTTAAGTTACTGTGTGTCGGTGCCATTGTTCACTGATTTATTCCTGTAAATTTCAAGTTGTTGCCTTTATTCGCACAGTTTACACTCGACACGACCGAACGTATACGATAAGGCCATATCAGTTGTGTTATTAAAATAAATGTTTAAACAAATTTTCCCTACTTGTTATTGTCATATGCCTTCCGGCCTTTATTTTGGTGAAACAAAGAAGTCAATCACGAATTTTCGTGACAGATTAATCCCATATTTCCCCTGATAAATTCATTTAAAGTTGCTAGAGTTCTATAAGGTGTTGCAAGTTTTGGCTGTCTCAAGCAAGTAATATCGTGTTTTATTTTTTGTTCCCCGCTTCCTCGTAACGGGGGACATTGATTTGGGTTTGTCTGTCCGTCTGTATGTCTGTCCGTCCGTCAGGTCTTCGTTACCGCTCGATATATTTTCTAAATATTATCCGATTTCATTTAAAATTTGGGTCCGTGATTGCTCTCATAAATACAGTTTTCTTCCCTACATACACGCCAAGTATATGAGCGATAAGAAACACACAAGTCCTCATTTCTTAGTCTTTTATTCTATCAAAATAATAGATATGGATAGATAACATAACCGATTGTGCATTTTGCGATAAAAGCATGAAGTTTTCAGAAATAAAGGTTATAATGTAGGCGTCATTTTAAGAATGGCAGGCATCTCAACAAAAACATTGAATGACATAGGAAGGTCATTGGACATGCGCAGTACCGGTAACACAATTTATACATTGTATATTTAAAATCAGCTAAAAATAAATTTGATCAAAGTGACAGATTAAAACACCACATTTGGGAAGCAGTCCATATCACCAAATATGCATATTTTTACCTGCCCTTTTAGACCTTTGACCTCCATACTGAGGCCTAAACAGTATTGCTTTTTTGTGATAAAAACATCTAGGTTGCATATAGCATTTTTGGTCTATCAGCGCAAAGGTTTCCCAGTTCAAAAATACGAGGGAAAACTGCTGTCATATTCAAGTCGATTATCTATAGATCTAAAAAAGGCATGATAGCAGTTTGGGAGTGGTAGCTTTTTCGGGAGTATTATGCTATACCCATCGTCCGTCAGTCCGTCCGTTTACTTCCAGTGTCGCTGTGATAACTTACCTGGGCTTTGATGGATTTTCACCAAACTCACCATAACTACTTACCAACAGATTATCTCGCGCGAGTTCGATTATGGGCAACACTCACGAATATTTAATAAGGTCACGGGTCACTAGGGGGTGTCGCCGCAATAACTAACGAAGAATATGACAAATTTTGATAGAACTCATGCATCAGAAATGTAAATCAATTAAATATCTCGCCTAAGTTCGATTTCCAGCAATATCCACGAATTTATAATGAGGTCAGAGGTCACCGCACTTTGGAGGCACCGTGGTGACTTAACAAAAATCCTATAGATTTTCATGAAACTAAATTAATATATTTATCATAGAGTTTCTCACCTCAATTAAATTCCTCAGCAGATTTCACGCATATTGAATGAGGACAGTGGTCACAAGTTATTAGACGGGCGTATTATGCACGTTTGCGGTGTTCTTGCTAGGGCCCCGCCTGACAAGCGGTGCCCTATAGTGATCACCGTGTCAGTCCGTCCTTCCGTCCGTCCGTCCTTCCGTCAGTGACACTTTTTTCGCCCGCGATAACTCAACAAAAACATACTGCAGCTTTCCCAAATTCACAGGGTTGATTTGGTACCTTTGAGGGCTACAGACCTATCGAATTACAAATTTGTCGGAATTCCAACATGGCCGCCACAGCCCAATCGCTGATTTTCTTTCGCGCGATATAACTCAACAACAACATACTGCAGCTTTCCCAAATTCACAGGGATGATTGGTACCTTTGAGGGCTACAGACCTATCGAATTACAAATTTGTCGGAATTCCAACATGGCCGCCACAGCCCAATCGCTGATTTTCTTTCGCGCGATATAACTCAACAACAACATACTGCAGCTTTCCCAAATTCACAGGGATGATTGGTACCTATGAGTGCACAAGACCTACCGAATTACAGACTTGTCAGAATTCCAATATGGCCGCCACAGCCCAATCGCTGATTTTCTTTCGCGTGCGGTAACTCAACAACAATATACTACAGCTTTCCCAAATTCACAGGGATGATTGGTACCCATTAGGGATCCAGACCTATTGAATTACAGACCTGTTGGAATTCCGATATGGCCACCACAGCTTGATGGCTAATGTTTTTTTCGCATACAATACCTTAACAACAACCTGCTGCAGCTTTCCCAATTTCACAGGGACCATTTGTGCCTATGAGGGCTCCAGACCTATTGAATTACAGACTGGATGAAAATCAAATATGGGTAACAGATTACATTCAGTGATTTTCTATTGCACACATTATTTCAGAAATATCTTCTTTAATATCATTTGATCCAGTAGGATTTTTTCCAGGGGGCGGATCCAGGATGTCGGAAAAGAGGGGCCCAACCCAGGAGGACTTATGAAAATCCTAAAAAAAGGTCATCACGTCTTGAAAAATGGGGGTACAGGCCGCAAAATTACGTCTAAAACCCCTTTAAAAAGGTTGCTTTGGGTGAAAAAGGGGGGGTCCGGACCCCCTGGACCCCCCCTTGATCCGCTTCTGTTTTCTCTTATGCATATTATATGGATAAAAACCTGTTTCTGTTTGTCATATTTTTCAAATTTAACTTAATTTTTCACCCATATGAAAACAAGTCCAGCACTTGCAGAAACGCGGGGCCCTCTGAGGACCATTGTCCGATCACATCTAGTTTATAAAATGTTATATTGAAAAAAAAAAACAGCCGCACCACCAACAATAATAATGGTTGCATTCTGTCTCTATGCATAGCTAATTTAGTGGGAACCAAATGTGTAAGTAAATTTGCTTCCTAAAAACCTTCCTATTTGTCAGTGAGCGATATCGCACCATAATCTCATTTAATGCAATCTACTCTTGTTGTAAGGGTAGTATCTATATATTAATAGCATAAGGCTTTTTATGTAATTTTCCGTATCTCCTCTGAAATCACAGTACTGATTGCCGTGATTTTCGACATATATATGCTCCGGGTTTGTCCAAAGAGATTCCAACCACTTTTATTTGCAATATTTGCGCATTACGTGCATAACTAATCATTTTAATATTTGCTCCCCCACGGGCGCCTCTTTTTCTTTGTGTCTTCGGGCCAGGTAACTCAATGACCATAGAGTGTCTGATGGCGGGACAAGGATTTTCTGCGGGGGACCTATCTGGGGATTTTGTACATCAGCGTTCACCTGCCCGAGATAATTCCCATCGCGGTCCCTTCTCAATAGAGGGGTCTGTGAAAGAATTGTTTGCAGCCTTCCTGCTACCAGGGAGTCGCACGAAGACGGCTCCCTCCTGCGACCCCGCTCACATGACCTGTTGATATGCTTGAGCGCACATCTACCGGGTCCCAGGAATCCGTGATAGTACATGGATGTACAGTCGGTCGCACAAAGTCCAGGGCCTTGCCTGCGACTGAGGTCCGGATAAATATCCACCAACACATACAGGGTCTTTCTAAACACCGAAAAGTACCGAAAAGTACCGAAAAGTTACCGAAAAGTACCGTAAAGTACCGAAAAGTACCGAAAAGTAATGGAAAAGACTTTAAAAGCACCTTTCAATTAATGTTAACACTACAAATAACCAAAAATTAGGTTCAGACTGTCAGTAAAGTTAGCAGATTGTGTTTTTCTCTTTTATAGGATGATGAAAAGTGACTGAAAAGCACCATAAAGTGACAAAATGTTATCAAATAAGTACTAAAAATACCAAAAAGTACTGAAAAGTTACCAAGAAGTACTGAAAAGGTACTGAAAAGTCTCGAAAAGTTACTGAACAGTACTGAAAAGTAACTGAAACAACTATAAAAGCAATTTTTAAATAATGTAAACCCCAAAAATTACCAAAATTGTTTTAGACTGTCAGTAAAATTACTAAATTGTGTGCTCTTTTTATAGAATTATGAAAAATAACTGATAAAATTGTACTATAAAATGACAAAATGTTATCATATATTAAAGTATTAAAAATTTAAAAAAAAGATAACCGAAGAGTCACTTAAAAGTTACTGAATTACTTTATTGTAAATAATCATTTTAATTTTGGAATATCTGCCTATTAAACAGTTTAGATGCCTAATTCAATTTTCAAGCTGATTTGAATGGGAACATCATTTGAAATATTGAACAGTTATTTATTCTCTTGGCAGTATTTAACAGTATATACTGGTACAGCCTTATGACAGAGGTAGCTTGATGACTTTAAAATAAATAAAACCAAGAGCAGCACACCTTTGAATGTTTAATGTATTGTGAAATCAGAATGCATTTCAAACAAAATATGTCTATATTTTTTTTTCATAAAGTGCCAATTTAGACCATTGAAAGGTTCTGAATTAAGTACATTTGGTAAATAATATAATTCTTAAATGACCAAACACCTAAAGCAAGAACATTTAATTTCAAGTCAGTGGGTAAACACTTAGGATGAAAATGCAGATTATGCACGCTTGACGTGAGGCATACACTGGGGCAGCCAGGCAGCTTATGGCCAGCCACAGTTGATCCAGGTGTCCAGCCCAACTCATCTAGTAGTTTTAACTAACAACATAACAATAAACAATAAATTAATTAATTTTTTTTGGTTTTTAATAACAAATTAAAGAAAAATGGAAAAGGAATTTGTTAGTTGATAATAACAGGAAATTAACTTGCAGTCACTGATGATATAAGAAGCTTGTATGGTTGATAGAATGTCACATATTCCAAATAACACCATGCAGTCACCTATGGTATTTTTCAGTTCAATTTTAATGATAAAAAAATAAATCATATTATTCATTACTAATCATTAGGGATCATATGAAGAAAATTATTGATAGACAAAGATGCAGTTGATAATATTAATCTAGATTCATGCTGTGTAGTGTGTACATTGATGTGAAATTAATAAAAAATGAATACATTACATCAAATTTTTTTTTAATATGAATAAAAGTCATAAAACCAGGTACTTATGATCATTATTTAAATGTGTGAATTTTGTATATTCTGGATTCTCAACATCATTGTTGGGTGAAAAATGAATAAATACCAGACATGGTGCGAATACTTTGCGAATGTATTTGAATACAAATATGAATATGTACTCCATAATAAAATTTCTTGCATAAGAATGGAAATTCAGGTAAAAATGAAAGCATATGAATACCAGTGCAAATACTTTCAAAATGTATTCATGAATGCATTCATGAATAAATTCTTTGATATTATTTTAAAAATCATTTCAGTTGTATTTTATTTTAAAAAGTCATAAGATTCTCTTATTATTTTTAATAAAAATTATATTTGGGACAATTTGTAATTATTTTTAATAAATAGTTAAACTCTTATATTATATGTCCTGCTTATAAGTTATATGGCCAAGTCAAAATCTGTGTGACAATAGCACTCCATTTGTTAATAAAGTAAATGAAATCACTCCTCTTCCCCGTCTCCAAAGATACTATCAAAATCATACATAAGCTAAACACCCACAACTCATAATACAGCTTATATTTATTTCCACACAAAACAAACATGTGCCTCATTTCTAAATCATATTTTTTTATCATATATAACAGCTAAGCGCCGTGACCCATGGGTCCCTTGTTTTTTAGTGTTAACATTAATTAAAAGGTGCTTTTAAAGTCTTTTCAGTTATTTTCAGTAACTTTTCGGTAACTTTTCTGTACTTTTCGGTAACTTTTCTGTACTTTTCGGTTACTTTTCGGTACTTTTCGGTAACTTTTCGGTAACTTTTCCGTACTTTTCGGTACTTTTCGGTGTTTAGAAAGACCCACACATACAGGCCTGCTATGTAACAGAGGTTAAGAAACTGTTAACCAAATTCACGTCATGGTTGGTACAGTGTGATGTTTACACGATTTGAGTGGCACAAAAAAAATTGTAAACACATAATATTGACTTAAAATCTTTTAAAAATAGAGATTTTTTTCTCATTACCAAAAATTAAAAATGTATTCATGCAAACATTTAAATTTAATACGTTTGTACTGGAATTTGATTCTTTTACATGCATGTGCTATCTCATTTTCAATAATGGTTATGTAATACTCTTTGTTTTTAAAGACTTTTTATTTTTTCATTCAGTATGTATGCTTATTGCGTATACGTCATGACCATCATAGTTACTATTTTCGCAAATAAAACTGGTTTTCTTGCATTTTCTTCTCAAGTTTTTTCCTTGGACGGTTTCTTTTGTATATGTGATATTGTTGATCAGTTTCTCATGTCACATGGTACATGTGTAGGTGACTATATTTGTCAAAAAACCCGACCACATGTTAGGCACTGGCTTAAGGCAACCGTGTGCGACTGTATGCTGTGTCCGAGACATGATCGAACGCTGTTTCGAAAGATTTGTATCTACAACACCATACATATAATGGATCAATGTATAAATAGCGAAACGCGATTTGTGTGATTTTCCGGATTCCCTGTGGATTTCCGATACTACCGTACGGATCGTCGTGTTCTCCCCATACCGTGCGTAGTACGGATAATTGCTAGTTGAAATAATTATTAAATTAGTGGTTTATTAGACCAGTATTGTTTTAATGGGCCTTTGCCACTTATTTATCTAATAATTCTTGAAATATACACAATTATAACATTAGTGGTTGCAAATCTCGTACGATGAAATATGTTCAGATTAATTGTACATGATATGATGTCAAATGATCAGTTAATTTAAAGCGCTAGAAATACAATGGAGAGCGGCTCCCTGTCAGGTTTACTTAAACCACATTATAACCAAGAACACGACATGGGTGCATATAACCCCCGGTGTAAGTCTTATGATCTCCGACCTCATTAAATATGCGATTTTGCCGAGAATTATAAGTCATCAGGGCGCCACCAAATTCGTTTGACCTCTGACCTGATTAAATATGCATGGGATTTGTCGAGAATCGAACCTAGGCATGATATTATAATTGGTTAACATTGATGTTGCTTTGCACCCGAGGCCATCACATTCCTAATAAGTTATCGCGTTGCCTGGTAACCTCTGACCTCATTAAGTATGCTTTGAAATTGTCCGCCTAGAAACGAACTTCGGTGATGTAATCTACTGGTAAGGAGTAATGGCGAGTTTCATGGGAATCAATCAAGGCTCTGGTATGTTATCGGTAGGACAGACGGACGGACGGACAATGTTTAGACCAATATACATCCTGTCTAGGACGATCGTATGATAATACCTACTGCAGGACCATGTAATCTGAAATTCGCCTAGTATTACTTTATCCCGCCAGATGGCAGCTACTACAACAAACATTGTTGGTGTGCTGCGCCTAGAAAACTGTTATGGTCAGACAGACGCATCATTTCTACTACCATATTATCATTATAAATAAAGCTGTGTTTCATACATACCTGGCCAGTTTCCAGCATATGGGCATGAGAGACTGACTTTTAACTATTAAAAATGCTCCTAAAATGGTGCCTCGTGTGTCTTATTTGGGAACTATATAAGAGCCTAGTTCTCCTCAAACCTGAAGATGGCAGCACCTCCCGGGGCAAACTGGAAAAGGCACACTTCTTACAGCATATGATGTCATAATTTTCTCTATGCAGAAAAATAAAAAAACATCATCTTTGCATGATTAAAAAGCTAAAAACCTATATTATCAAAAAAAGAGAAGCCACATGTTAATGGCCCTGCCATTAGTTTGAGGGTGACACCCTACAGCCCGGCCCTGTCATATTACATTTGGTCTAGAAGACTTACAAAAAATTGCAAAGTGCGTGCTCTTGATTGTCGCTCAAACCTTATCCGTGATAATGGCACCTGCTCAGTGACGGTGACGTGATCAGTCTTAAATTGCCACCTCTTTATCCTGTCGTGTAGAATGTAAACGGTAATAGATAAAAGTGATAACTCGTCGAACAAATAAGCATTGATTAAAACCCTGTAGTATGCGCTATTGATATGAGACAGTCTGAGGACATTGATGTCATGTCAGTGTCAACACAGGAGATTGGATCCCTCTTAGTACAAATATTGGCTTCAACAGTTTTCAATCAACTATATAAACCATCTCTACCCTTTTTCATTCGCTAAACCAGGAAAAATATGCTAATCAGGAACTTGTTTATATAAATAAACACACGGCCGGCATCTTTATTTGCAACTGCATTGTAGCCATTACTTGCATTGTGCGCTTGCGTTGCTTCCAACTTTTCGATAAGCCTGGATCAAGTTATAAGCTGATGAGATAATCGGGGGGGGGGGGGGGTCTTTAATGTGATGTGACGAGATCTTAGGTTAGAAATTAGGTTAGAATATCGCTTGTAGATTCATATTTATTAACTAAATGTATGAATTTGTTAGGCAGGCCAGGGTTTCGAGTGAGAACTCTCCATTTGTAAACACTCGAGTCAGAACACTGCCGAAAGAAATTGAAGGTCGATGTCGGGTGCCCAAGAGTAGAGTTATACCATTTGTCAAGACAGGGTCGTCAAGGTGGAGTCAATAGAGGGGGGGGGGGGATATTTATCCCCACCTATAAGCAAGGGGGTGGGGTGGTCATTGTAATGACCCCCCCCCCCCCCAAGATACTAAGAGAATAATATTTAACAATTGGAAATGAAATATATTAATAATTAGAACTTAGATGTAGTCGGACAATGGTCCTCAGTGCTGGACTAGTTTATATATGGGTAAAAAAGTAAGTTAAATTTGAAAAACATCACAAACAGAAACAGGTTTTTATCAATATGCATGAGGGAAAAAATCATACTGGATTAAAGAAGATATGTCTGAAATAATGTGTGTAATGGAAAATCACCGAATGTAGTCTGTTAGCCATATTTGATTTTGAGCAAGTCTGTAATTCAATAGGTCTGGACCCTCATAGGGACCTATGATCCCAGTAAATTTGGCAAAGCTGAAGTATGTTGTTGTTTAGTTATCACGCACGAATCAGCAATTGGGCAGTGGTGGCCATATTGAAATTCCAACAGGTCTGTAATTCAAAAGGTCTGGAGCCCTTACAGGTACCAATCATCCCTGTGAATTTGGGAAAGCTGCAGTAGGTTTTTGTTGAGTTATCGAACACGAAAGAAAATCAGCGATTGGGCTGTGGCGGCCATATTGGAATTCCGACAGGTCTGTAGTTCAATAGGTTTGGAGCCCTTATAGGTACCAATCATCCCTGCAATTGGGGAAAGCTGCAGTAGGTTTTTGTTAAGTTATCGCGCACGAAGGAAAATCAGCAATCGGGCTGTGGCGGCCATATTTGAATTCCAACAGGGCTGTAATTCGATAGGTCTGGAGACCTCATAGGTACCAATCATTTCTGCAAATTGGGGAAAGCTGCATTAGGTTGTTATTGAGTTATTGCGCACAAAAGAAAATCAGCGATATGGCTGTGGCGGCCATATTAGATTTCCGACAAGTCTGTTATTCGATAGGTCTGGAGCCATTATAGGTACCAATCATCTCTGTGAATTTTGGAAAGCTGCAGTATGTTGTTGTTGAGTTATTGCGTGCGAAAGAAAATCAGCGATTGGGCTGTGGTGGCTATATTGAATTTCGACATGTCTGTAAATCAGTAGGTCTGGAGCCCTCATAGGTACCATTCATCCCTGTGAATTTGTGAAAGCTGCAGTATGTTGTTGTTTAGTTATCGCGTGCGAAAGAAAGTGTCACTGACGGAAGAACGGAAGGACGGATGGACGGAATGACGGACTGACACGGTGATCACTATAGGGCACCGCTTGTCAAGCGGGGCCCTAATAACCAGACGTTTGTTAGATTTCTGAGCTTACTATGAAGTATTACATATGTAAACCGGTTTAGCTATAACCAGGTCATTGCTGGTCATAGCTATTGATAGGGAGTGATTAGTATATTCATGTTTATCATTGGGGATCTAGAATGGAGTTTATATAAACCAGTTACTTTATATAAAGTTTATAATTACTGCTTAGATTAGATTATAATCTAGTACAAATTGTACAAATTGTATAATATGTACAAATTCAGGTCACATTGAAATAGCAATGTTTACATGATCAGAATCGCTAGAAGACATGTTCTTGAAAGAAGCCATAGAGTGCATTTTTCGTTTATTGGTAAGTAAGTTACACTGTCTCAGGTCAAATGTCATAAAGCGTTCGAATGTCGTGACGACGACAAACCCTGCGTAGTTTAGAGTCTGGTTCCAGCGAAGGGTTTGGGTTGACTTGGATCCCAAGGGGAACCAGGTCTTTTTAAGAGGCCAACAGGGCTTCTGTAGTTAATATTATACCCAAGGTGGAGGTAGACAATTGGGTAGTTCAGGGTTTTTTTTATAAAAGGCCTATATTACCATATTTAACACAAATTATAAACAAAACTAATATATTATGATATAGAGGAGATTATAGTTTTAGAAAAAATAAGGATTATATAATGAAAGGTGGTATAGTTTGAGGGATTCTTTCAAAGTTACGGTATGTTATGTAAAACGTTTAGCCCGATGACGTCTCATACTGTCCCGTTTTATCTACTATAGTTTGTTTCATTCCCTCATGTCCACCTGTATTTTTGCGATAAAATCTTTAATTAGTTACATTTCAAGAAATTATTATAGTGTAGAGTACAGGATTGAAGCACCTTATTTCAACAAGGTAAATAAATACCTATCTTGCACCTTATTTATGAAACTTTGTTATTTGTACATATGAGAAATCAGTCTACATTTTACGACCCACTTAAGGCGTTCCAGGTCATTGGTAACATACTAATACAGCCTCGATTGATAGCTGTAGATTAGAGAATGTCATGTAAACACATGTAAACACATGTAAACCAGCTAAAACAAAGATGGCTACTTCTGCAGGGACACGTTTTATCTGCCAGATCAATGTGAAGAGAATTAATTGTGAAATCTAAACTGGGGATTTTTTGTGAGATTCTTAATTGCCATCTGTAGTTTTCCAGGAAATTATTTAAATATATAAACTTTTGAGAAAATGATATTTAAAAATAGATGAACTGCAGATGGTGAAACCGACTCTTGCCACTCGGGATATTCGACCCACACATGCAACAATGAGTGTGTCTTGTTTATAAAAAAAAATTGTCCTAATTTTGATTATCCTCCTACGCCTGCGAGTCACCCCCCCCCCCCCCCCCATCCCAACCAACCCCACTCCGACCCTTGAAGGTAAATTTGCGCCATTGGTGTCGGCCCTGCACATAAGTCAAGTCCAGCCAGAATATTGTTTGCGACATAGTGGACAGACTGGCTGCTACTTTGTGAAGTCCCTTCGTCTATGATTTGTGTAATGGCTCTTTGGATTGACGAGAGAGAACCGCCCCGATCGTGACTGCCTGTTTGAGTTAACATAGAGCTCACCCTTCCACCAGAGGTCGTTCCTCCTCAAAGCAAATCTCGTTTGTTTGGTCACTGTGGGACGGCCGGGACTACTTGTCTCCGCTGTCAAATTAAAATCAAAATTTGTAACATGTCAAGGAAACAACTTCTCTTTACATTTAACATGCCCATGCTAAAAAATATTACTAATTCTGTCATAAGTGCTTAGCAGAGGAACACAAAATTTTATGAAAATTACCTTGAAAAATGCTATCTAACACGCTTGAACGGACTACATTGTCCTCTTCACATTTATACCTCCGCCTCTGGTGTATTTAGAAGCCCCGGTGCATTGTTTGGGTCAGGTTTTCACTCGTACAATCACTAAACAGCAGAGTCGTGAGTCCGAGTCTGCGAGGTGTGCGAGGAGATCTGAACTCCGGGGTACCAGGTCAAGCGAACGATTTCCAAATCATATTATATTATCATATCACATAATTGCCTATGAAAAAAATATTAATATAGATTTTACTGAAAATGAGCTCAATGCCTGAAGTAAAAATATTTTTCTATCTATTCTTCCACTCACATAAAGCGATGGTGTGATTTGTTCAAAAACTATTGGCTAGTCTCTAAGCAATGTCCACTCGAAGTTTATGAAGTATGAAGGTTATTTTGGTCCCATAGCAACTGCAGTACATACCTATATATAACCTTACCTCAACTTATAATAACTAATAATGGTCAATATTTATTATATTTAATGTTACACTACTGGATATCAAGACATTTACCTGTTCCTGTGGTCAGACGTTACGTCACTTGAGTACTCCCAAGTGTTCTTTCCACAACTGTACGTTTTGACCCTCTGGTTTTCCGGAACAATTAGAATTACATGTACATGTATACCAGCTGATCGCATACTTGGTCAATGTACTATGTGTCATATATATAGATATATACACAAATAGAGTGAGAGAAAAGGGTAGGGAGAGACCAAGAAACGACGTGATAATATATTCATTAAGTTATTATTATAAACAATAGTAATAGTTCAAAATCATACAATTTAATGGACTCTATTTAACAAGCAAGACAGAAGACGTTGACAGATCACTGACAACCAAAAGTATGTCTAGGCAAACATTTGACAACCTGGGTTGTTGTTTTAGTTACACCTATCTGACAAACCTACAGTTGTCGATATGTCAATGCTATGTTTTCTGTTAATAATATTAAGGACCATCTACACCAAAAAAAATCTCGCATCTGACTGCTATGTTATGGGACTGTCCCACTTTGGCGACTACAGGCGACCAGGCTGTCACCACAGGGTCATCAATGTGTCGCCTGTATGGTCAGGATTAGTTTCCTGAAGTCGTCCAAAGACTCTTGGCCTTTTACCTGTCGCCGCTTGATTTTAACATGTTCAAAAGTTTCAGGCGACAGCCTGTTTGATACCAATGAGCATAGCCTGACTTCAACTGGCGTAGGCGCTGCCGCAGGCTGTCGCTAGGTGACGTAGGTTGTCGCAGGGGCTGTCGTGGGTTGTCGTTACTTGATACAGGGCAATCCTTGTCCCCCCGCGGCTACTCAAACAGGATATGGTCGAGTCTCGTTATAGCTTGTAGCGGATGGACGTAGTATGAATTCAGGTATCGTCAGTGTTGTCGTAAGTTGTCGTAGGTGTGGTCGTAGGTTGTCGTAGGGATTGTCCTTTGTCGCGACGATTGTGTCGACGGTTGTCGGCAGCTTGCCGCAGCTTGACGTCTGATAGGCGTCAAGTGGTTTGTAGCTTGTCGTTGACTTTGTCGAAGCGGATGTCCTGTCGCCGTGATTTTCGGCGACCTGCTAAGACTATGACGATCGCCAGGAGTCGCCTACAAAGTAGGTTAAGTGGGGCAGCCCCATTGCGTATTCAGGTCACGAAGATGGTCTTCCTTGAGTAAATATATCTGACAATACTATGTGTTACTTTGAACATTACCACCTCGCATGCCCAAACGATTGTCCAATACATGTCCCTTTATGAGCTAACTACACCCAAACAGCTATAGACTTTACATTTGTGAATATTCCTTGATGACGTTCCTAAATCCGGTCATGTACCGGATCCACACAAAAGTATAGTCGATTTCTTCATTGTTCCGTTCCCAAAATGTAATGAAATAATGAGATCCACTTCAGGATTGAGGGGGTTATTTTGTGATCCAACACACACTAATACGAACGAAGATACAAGCGTATCCTCCTGGGAGACCCTATAATTATCATATTTTGGAGGTGGAGCCGTGCTCTATACCAGGGATTCAGAGTTGTCGCTAACCACAGGAGAGGTACGGCGCAGCCTGGTCGAAAAGGCATTCACTGGTGATTTTTTATTTTTCGGGGGGGGGAGGGGCATAAATATCTGTGGAAACAATACAATATCTGCTTACATTACAGGGACATTTAATCATCATGAAATTGCGTACTAACCACAGGAGAGGTACGGCGCAGCCTGGTCGAAAAGGCATTCACTGCTGATTTTTTTTGGGGGGGGGGGGGAGGGGGCATAAATATCTGTGGAAACAATACAATATCTGCTTACATTACAGGAACATTTAATCATCATGAAATTGCGTACTACAGAGTACGCAAATTTCAGTAAAAAATTTTAAAATATTTCTACATGTTTTCACAATATTTCCTGCAAACCCCCAACCCCTCATCCCCTACCCCCATTCTCCAATCCTGTATCCACCCCCGGCTTTTTTATGCAGCGGAAGAGCTTAGGCTGGAATATTTAAGAGGACATCAGCTTTGTTTGCAAAGTCGAGGGGTCCATGAGTAACAAAAGGCGCACCCCTACCCCCGAAACCAGGACACCTCAAAATCTCCTCCTGAACCCCCCCCCCCTCTCCGCCTCAATAACATTAGGAAAACCCCCCCTCCCTCAATGCCATATTTTTCATCACCATAATCACATTCACATATTATCAGGAAAGAAATTGCGCAGTTTTCAAAATTATAGTTTGTTCATACTTTACGTTTCATTTAAACATTCAACAAAATGATAGACTTATATTAATGATGATTCAGTATGGCAGATGACGCATGACAAACATGATAAGCTTAGATTAATGATGATTCAGATTGGCAGTTGGTAAGTGACAAACATGATAGGCTTAGATTAATGATGATTCAGTATGGCAATTGGTAAGTGACAAACATGACAGGCTTAGATTAATGATGATTCAGATTGGCAATTGGTAAGTGACAAACATGACAGGCTTAGATTAATGATGATTCAATATGGCAGTTGACGCATGACAAACATGATAGCCTTAGATTAATGATGATTCAGTATGGCAATTGGTAAGTGACAAACATGATAGGCTTAGATTAATGATGATTCAGTATGGCAATTGGTAAGTGACAAACGTGATAGGCTTAGATTTATGATGATTCAGTATCGCAGTTGACGCATGACAAACATGATAGCCTTAGATTAATGATGATTCAGATTGGCAGTTGGTAAGTGACAAACATGATAGGCTTAGATTAATGATGATTCAGTATGGCAATTGGTAAGTGACAAACATGACAGGCTTAGATTAATGATGATTCAGATTGGCAATTGGTAAGTGACAAACATGACAGGCTTAGATTAATGACGATTCAATATGGCAGTTGACGCATGACAAACATGATAGCCTTAGATTAATGATGATTCAGTATGGCAATTGGTAAGTGACAAACATGATAGCCTTAGATTAATGATGATTCAGTATGGCAATTGGTAAGTGACAAACGTGATAGGCTTAGATTTATGATGATTCAGTATCGCAGTTGACGCATGACAAACATGATAGCCTTAGATTAATGATGATTCAGATTGGCAGTTGGTAAGTGACAAACATAATAGGCTTAGATTAATGATGATTCAGTATGGCAATTGGTAAGTGACAAACATGACAGGCTTAGATTAATGATGATTCAGATTGGCAATTGGTAAGTGACAAACATGACAGGCTTAGATTAATGATGATTCAATATGGCAGTTGACGCATGACAAACATGATAGCCTTAGATTAATGATGATTCAGTATCGCAGTTGACGTCTGGCAAACATGATAGGCTTAGATTAATGATGATTCAGATTGGCAGTTGAACAAACATGATAAGCTAAGATTTATGATGATTCAGTATGACAGTTGACGCATGACAAACATGATAGGCTTAGATTAATGATGATTCAGTATGGCAATTGGTAAGTGACAAACGTGATAGGCTTAGATTTATGATGATTCAGTATCGCAGTTGACGTCTGGCAAACATGATAGCCTTAGATTAATGATGATTCAGATTGGCAGTTGGTAAGTGACAAACATGATAGGCTTAGATTAATGATGATTCAGTATGGCAATTGGTAAGTGACAAACGTGATAGGCTTAGATTAATGATGATTCAGATTGGCAATTGGTAAGTGACAAACATGACAGGCTTAGATTAATGATGATTCAATATGGCAGTTGACGCATGACAAACATGATAGCCTTAGATTAATGATGATTCAGTATGGCAATTGGTAAGTGACAAACATGATAGGCTTAGATTAATGATGATTCAGTATGGCAATTAGTAAGTGACAAACGTGATAGGCTTAGATTTATGATGATTCAGTATCGCAGTTGACGTCTGGCAAACATGATAGGCTTAGATTTATGATGATTCAGTATGACAGTTGACGCATGACAAACATGACAGGCTTAGATTAATGATGATTCAGATTGGCAATTGGTAAGTGACAAACATGATAGGCTTAGATTAATGATGATTCAGTGTGGCAGATGACGTCTGGCAAACATGATAGGCTTAGATTAATGATGATTCAGTATGGCAGATGACGTCTGGCAAACATGATAGGCTTAGATTTATGATGATTCAGTATGGCTGTTGACGCATGACAAACATGATAAGCTAAGATTTATGATGATTCAATATGACAGTTGACGCATGACAAACATGACAGGCTTAGATTAATGATGATTCAGTATGGCAATTGGTAAGTGACAAACATGATAGGCTTAGATTAATGATGATTCAGTATGGCAATTGGTAAGTGACAAACGTGATAGGCTTAGATTTATGATGATTCAGTATGACAGTTGACGCATGACAAACATGACAGGCTTAGGTTTATGATGATTCAGTATGGCTGTTGACGCATGACAAACATGACAGGCTTAGGTTTATGATGATTCAGTATGGCTGTTGACGCATGACAAACGTGATAGGCTTAGATTTATGATGATTCAGTATGGCTGTTGACGCAAGACAAACATAATAAGCTAAGATTTATGATGATTCAGTATGACAGTTGAAGCATGACAAACATGACAGGCTTAGGTTTATGATGATTCAGTATGGCTGTTAACGCATGACAAACATGATAAGCTAAGATTTATGATGATTCAGTATGACAGTTGAAGCATGACAAACATGACAGGCTTAGATTTATGATGATTCAGTATGGCAATTGGCACGTGACAATCATGATAGGCTTAGATTTATGATGATTCAGTATGGCAGATGACGCCTGACAAACATGATAAGCTTAGATTTATGATGATTCAGTATGACAGTTGACGCATGACAAACATGATAGGCTTAGATTTATGATGATTCAGAATGGCAGTTGACGTATTACAAACACGTTAGGCTTAGATGGATGATGATTCGGTATGGCAGTTTACCCAAGACAAACATGATATGCTCATATTTATAATGATTCAGTATGGCAATTGGCACATGACAGACATGAAAGGCTTAGGGTTATGATGATTCAATATGGCTGTTGACGCATGACAAACATGATAAGCTTAGATTTATGATGATTCAATATGGCAGTTAACGCATGACAAACATGATAGCCTTAGATTAATGATGATTCAGTATGGCAATTGGTAAGTGACAAACATGATAGGCTTAGATTTATGATGATTCAGTATGGCAGATGACGCATGACAAACGTGATAGGCTTAGATTTATGATGATTCAGTATCGCAGTTGACGTCTGGCAAACATGATAGGCTTAGATTTATAATGATTCAGTATGGCAATTGGCACATGACAGACATGATAGGCTTAGGTTTATGATGATTCAGTATGTCTGTTGACGCATGACAAACATAATAAGCTAAGATTTATGATGATTCAGTATGACAGTTGAATCATGACAAACATGACAGGCTTAATTTAATGATGATTCAATATGGCAGTTGACGCATGACAAACATGACAGGCTTACATTTATGATGATTTAGTATGGCAGTTGAATCATGACAAACATGACAGGCTTAGATTAATGATGATTCAATATGGCAGTTGACGCATGACAAACATGATAGCCTTAGATTAATGATGATTCAGTATGGCAATTGGTAAGTGACAAACATGACAGGCTTAGATTAATGATGATTCAATATGGCAGTTGACGCATGACAAACATGATAGCCTTAGATTAATGATGATTCAGTATGGTAATTGGTAAGTGACAAACATGATAGGCTTAGATTTATGATGATTCAGTATGGCAGATGACGCATGACAAACATGATAGCCTTAGATTAATGATGATTCAGTATGGCAATTGGTAAGTGACAAACATGATAGGCTTAGATATGATGATTCAGTATGGCAGATGACGCATGACAATCATGATAAGCTTAGATTTATGATGATTCAGTATCGCAGTTGACGCATGACAAACATAATAAGCTAAGATTTATGATGATTCAGTATGGCAATTGGTAAGTGACAAACATGATAGGCTTAGATTTATGATGATTCAGTATGGCAGATGACGCATGACAAACGTGATAGGCTTAGATTTATGATGATTCAGTATCGCAGTTGACGTCTGGCAAACATGATAGGCTTAGATTTATAATGATTCAATATGGCAGTTGACGCATGACAAACATGATAGCCTTAGATTAATGATGATTCAGTATGGCAATTGGTAAGTGACAAACATGACAGGCTTAGATTAATGATAATTCAATATGGCAGTTGACGCATGACAAACATGATAGCCTTAGATTAATGATGATTCAGTATGGTAATTGGTAAGTGACAAACATGATAGGCTTAGATTTATGATGATTCAGTATGGCAGATGACGCATGACAAACATGATAGCCTTAGATTAATGATGATTCAGTATGGCAATTGGTAAGTGACAAACATGATAGGCTTAGATATGATGATTCAGTATGGCAGATGACGCATGACAATCATGATAAGCTTAGATTTATGATGATTCAGTATCGCAGTTGACGTCTGGCAAACATGATAGCCTTAGACTAATGATGATTCAGTATGGCAATTGGTAAGTGACAAACATGATAGGCTTAGATTTATGATGATTCAGTATGGCAATTGGTAAGTGACAAACATGACAGGCTTAGATTAATGATGATTCAATATGGCAGTTGACGCATGACAAACATGATAGGCTTAGGTTTATGATGATTCAGTATGGCTGTTGACGCATGACAAACATAATAAGCTAAGATTTATGATGATTCAATATGACAGTTGACGCATGACAAACATGACAGGCTTAGATTAATGATGATTCAGTATGGCAATTGGTAAGTGACAAACATGATAGGCTTAGATTAATGATGATTCAGTATGGCAATTGGTAAGTGACAAACGTGATAGGCTTAGATTTATGATGATTCAGTATGACAGTTGACGCATGACAAACATGACAGGCTTAGGTTTATGATGATTCAGTATGGCTGTTGACGCATGACAAACATGACAGGCTTAGGTTTATGATGATTCAGTATGGCTGTTGACGCATGACAAACGTGATAGGCTTAGATTTATGATGATTCAGTATGGCTGTTGACGCAAGACAAACATAATAAGCTAAGATTTATGATGATTCAGTATGACAGTTGAAGCATGACAAACATGACAGGCTTAGGTTTATGATGATTCAGTATGGCTGTTAACGCATGACAAACATGATAAGCTAAGATTTATGATGATTCAGTATGACAGTTGAAGCATGACAAACATGACAGGCTTAGATTTATGATGATTCAGTATGGCAATTGGCACGTGACAATCATGATAGGCTTAGATTTATGATGATTCAGTATGGCAGATGACGCCTGACAAACATGATAACCTTAGATTTATGATGATTCAGTATGACAGTTGACGCATGACAAACATGATAGGCTTAGATTTATGATGATTCAGAATGGCAGTTGACGTATTACAAACACGTTAGGCTTAGATGGATGATGATTCGGTATGGCAGTTTACCCAAGACAAACATGATATGCTCATATTTATAATGATTCAGTATGGCAATTGGCACATGACAGACATGAAAGGCTTAGGGTTATGATGATTCAATATGGCTGTTGACGCATGACAAACATGATAAGCTTAGATTTATGATGATTCAATATGGCAGTTAACGCATGACAAACATGATAGCCTTAGATTAATGATGATTCAGTATGGCAATTGGTAAGTGACAAACATGATAGGCTTAGATTTATGATGATTCAGTATGGCAGATGACGCATGACAAACGTGATAGGCTTAGATTTATGATGATTCAGTATCGCAGTTGACGTCTGGCAAACATGATAGGCTTAGATTTATAATGATTCAGTATGGCAATTGGCACATGACAGACATGATAGGCTTAGGTTTATGATGATTCAGTATGTCTGTTGACGCATGACAAACATAATAAGCTAAGATTTATGATGATTCAGTATGACAGTTGAATCATGACAAACATGACAGGCTTAATTTAATGATGATTCAATATGGCAGTTGACGCTTGACAAACATGACAGGCTTACATTTATGATGATTTAGTATGGCAGTTGAATCATGACAAACATGACAGGCTTAGATTAATGATGATTCAATATGGCAGTTGACGCATGACAAACATGATAGCCTTAGATTAATGATGATTCAGTATGGCAATTGGTAAGTGACAAACATGACAGGCTTAGATTAATGATGATTCAATATGGCAGTTGACGCATGACAAACATGATAGCCTTAGATTAATGATGATTCAGTATGGTAATTGGTAAGTGACAAACATGATAGGCTTAGATTTATGATGATTCAGTATGGCAGATGACGCATGACAAACATGATAGCCTTAGATTAATGATGATTCAGTATGGCAATTGGTAAGTGACAAACATGATAGGCTTAGATATGATGATTCAGTATGGCAGATGACGCATGACAAACATGATAAGCTTAGATTTATGATGATTCAGTATCGCAGTTGACGTCTGGCAAACATGATAGCCTTAGACTAATGATGATTCAGTATGGCAATTGGTAAGTGACAAACATGATAGGCTTACATTTATGATGATTCAGTATGGCAATTGGTAAGTGACAAACATGACAGGCTTAGATTAATGATGATTCAATATGGCAGTTGACGCATGACAAACATGATAGCCTTAGATTAATGATGATTCAGTATGGCAATTGGTAAGTGACAAACATGATAGGCTTAGATTTATGATGATTCAGTATGGCAATTGGTAAGTGACAAACATGATAGGCTTAGATTAATGATGATTCATTATGGCAATTGGTAAGTGACAAACATGATAGCCTTAGATTAATGATGATTCAGTATGGCAATTGGTAAGTGACAAACATGATAGCCTTAGATTAATGATGATTCAGTATGGCAGTTTACGCAAGACAAACATGACAGGCTTACATTTATGATGATTTAGTATATGATGATTAAGTTGATGCATGACACTATCTGTTTCCAATATCCAGTGTATAATTGAAAGATTTTTAAGGAAACTATGATAAAACTGTAAACTGATTGATATCTTACTGTAAATATGATGTTTTTTTATCCTTACCCTTCCCCAACCTTAAAAAAGTGAGGGTGACATTTATTTGGAAAATGTTCGTGATAAAACTTTATTGAGATGATAATTAAGTCTATGATAAAAGCGGCATAATATTTATTTCAGTTTTCTCATGGTTTCATATTTATATTATTTATTATTATTCATTAATAATTATAATTATTTATTATAAATATAATTTTTATGCATTATTATTCATGTAATTGATTTACTTTTTGTTTGCACACTACCTTGGATGAGCACCTTAGATTTTCGTTTTTTTATAACAGTATATTGTTTATGTGATGGTTTTATTCTTACCTGAATAAAATATTCATTCATTCATATTATATATATATATATATATATATATATATATATTCATATGTTGTCATGTTGTCGCCTGATATATACATGATATGGGTTATTATACACGATCTATCCGGGTTTAATACAATGATAAATATGCATTCTGACTGCATTCAGGTTTAGGTTATTATGCGTTTTTACATGGCTGCCTGACAAAGAGTTAAAGAGA
The DNA here is from genome assembly GCA_026874595.1 of Sipunculus nudus. NCBI lineage: Eukaryota > Metazoa > Annelida > Sipuncula > Golfingiida > Sipunculidae > Sipunculus > Sipunculus nudus. The sequence goes on along the minus strand of CM049319.1, from coordinate 55,169,822 downwards.
AACTATTTGATCAGTTCCTACTATCTATAAATCCTTACTGTTACTAACAGTTTTTATGTCGCAAAATTGGTTTTGTTGACGTCAAAATTACCGCTTATTATGTAATAAGTACATGTCGTTTTGTGGTCGAGGACCCACACTGACTGCACACATCTCCAGATAGGGGTATAAACGAGATCTCGTTGTGACATCGCACTTCCGTGAACTCAAACCTTAGCAGACGACACACGTAGGACCAGCACATGGTCTGTCCTCGCGCGCCTTATCAATGGTGAATCATTTCTAAAGAGTGCAAAGTACAGGTTCGCCGAGGCCGCCTTAAGTTCCTGCGACCTGTTTTATGGCTATAGAACATCGTAGGCATAACAAGACGGTGTACTACGCCGTATCTCTCTGATCAATACGGGTGAGTATTGATTTCTAAATATCGATCTTTAATTATGTGACTTTGGTTGTATCCCAGATTGCACTTGTGGAGTCCAGTGAGAATTACCGGGACAAGTTTGAATGGTCGGACCCAGGTGTAATCTGGAAGCTCTGATTTAAGTATACATGCATATGGGAATTTGAGCTCCTGCCATATGTTGGGTATGTGATCTGGTGATAAGAATAGCGCGCGCAAACGTAAGGTCGCTGTGTCATCAAGGATATTTTGTCATGATAACCGCTTATATATTTGAATATGAAATATGCCTCGGTCACAGTGTCTTTGCAGACGGCGGTATATATATATATATATTATATATATATATATATATGTATATATATATGTATGTATATATGTATGTATATATGTATGTATATATGTATGTATATATATGTATGTATATATATGTATATATATATGTATATATATATATGTATATATATATATATTTATTTATATATATATGGGGAGGAGGAAGGGGAATGTGTTTGTGTAAAAGGAAAAAGGTAAAAAGGAACTTGATCAGGTTAGGATATAATTACAGACTGTTATGTTGTTATTTGTGTAGTTATTGTCCACCCCCTGAACCTGTATCTTTATAGATATGGTGTTCCATTGTTATATTGTTATATTGTTGCGTTTTTTAAAAACGGCTGATAAGCACATGATAGGGGATATACACGATGTATCCGGATTTAATACGATGATAAGTATATGCTGACTGTATACGCGTTTGGGTATATATGCGTTTTTACATGGCTGCCTTACAAAGAATAAAAGAGTAACTAACGATTTCTGTCAGATTATGCACGTGCTGAATTTGTAAGAAAATAAAGTTTCCTTAATTTTGAACCATGGTCTTTACAGACGGTTGCCTTAACGATGAAATGTTCCATTTAGGGTTAAAATCCCACAAAACTTTAATAGGCTTTTAATTTGATCGATTGACCTGCAGTTTTACTTTTTTTATTATCTCATTAAGTTCCGTCTCAAAACCTTGACTGATAGCGCTGGGCTATACAAAATTACACACAACACTATAAAACGTGAATTATTGACTGTTTAACTCCAAACCTACCGGATGGATTTCTTGAAATTATTCATCTGCTTATAGACATATGTTGGACTTTAGTGCCTATGCTACCTGGTATCATATTGGTCAAATATGGATTCTTGCTGCATTGCATGCATGTTGCGACCGTTGCAAATAACCCCCCCCCCCCAACCACCCCTCCACCCTTGCAAAGTGTGGCTTGTCAGTTAACAGGTGTCACCTGTGACGGATCCAGAAATTAAAAAAAAAACAGGGGTGCGCTAACACTTAGTTGGCAGTTTATGGGTATATGATTAAAACTTAGTTTTTTCTTAAATTCTAAATTTAAATGTATTTATACAATTTTAATTGTATAATATTAAATTGCCAATAAATATTAAAAAATATAATTACGTAAAATACTCTAGTGTATGAACAATTAAATATATTTATTTTTATGGTTTTTTTCCCCCTGTGAATAAAATTTACAGGGGGTTTTGGGTCCTCAGTGTTATGACCCGGCGGAAATATAGTAAAGAGAAGACTCCCTCACCCATTAAATAAATATTTGGAAGTTAACTGAAAGTTGCGATTCAGACAAATGTTGATTAAGATCTAGAATTTTATGAATCATAAATTGTAAAATGTGATTAATTTAACTGCTAGGGAATAAAACAGAACCTGAAAAATGAAAATGGATCACGAATAAATGGGAAAGAAATAGATGTTTCAGCTGAACAGAAGGGGGGGGGAGGGGCGGCGCTGCGGGCGCCCCCTCTAGAACTGCCACTGGTCACAAGTCAAGAGTCAAGACCTATTTAAACGTTGGCATTGCAATGTGTTAGGATTCTTCGGTAGTCCGGAAGAAATTTCTCGGTCTCTCACGTCAGGAGACAACCATACAGTGCATACCTCATGCAGTGATTTGGCAGAAACAGAGTGGTCGCTTGGCCATATTCTAGTTTGAAAAAATCAGTGGCGTAAATAAATTTTCGGCCCGGGGGGGGGGGGGTGACAAGAAGGCGTGGGAGGGTAATCAAAGTTGGGACAACATATATGTATATATATGTGTATATATATACCTTATTTATATATATATAAATATATATGTATATACCTTTTAATGTCTCTGCGACACATTTGAAATATACTACAATTAAGTATAAGGTTTTGAAACTAAGATATAATGTTTCCAGATAAGTTTAATTCTTTACCAGGTGTAGACATAATATTTCATAGTAATTTCAGATATGAAACCTTAGTCTATAATTCTAGTTATCAATATATTTTATATCCAAATATTATCTGAATAGCAAGGAGATGTTAACAGTGACTAGGATTTGTCTCTACATGAACTGCTCCCATTTAATTAATCTATTGATCAATAAAGTTATCAATGATAGGACATCCGGAGATCCTCTGTAAAAGCATTCATTCTGTGACATAATGACCGTGAACTTAATGTATACAATCGCTCACCGGAAGGCTTCAGATGAGCGGAAATGGGGAAAAAGAGTAAGGAATTTACGACATTTGGAATAAGGTCAAGAGCCGTACAAATATAAATGGCAAATCTGTGGCCTAGGACCCAAAATACCAAAATTTCAGCTGTTTACATCAGCAATATTTGGAATCTAGAAAACAGAAAATGGCACAAGAAAGAAGGGGGGGGAGATGTATTCCATGGTTTTGCACTCGGGTGGTGTCTTAGTTGGTACACGCACAAAATTTGTTACCAGATTATTAATAAAGAAATAAACCCTTCCAACGGGGAGGCTTAATGAAAACAACACCGTGGAGCACCGTCTTGCGACGACCCCGCAAAGATATGAAAGCGAAAGGTTTGAAGGGGTCATTTTCCAAAATCTGACGTCTGTTAATCAAAGATAAACATAGGAAAAACACCGGTAGGATGTTTGAAAAATCTTAATTTGTGAAGTTGTGTGGTACGGCCACGAGGGGTTCCAGGAGGCGTGCGCTCTGTTTATGATTTGGACCAGTGATCGCGCCCCGTGAAGGCTTATTTCAACTCTTGTACAGGAGTAAGCAAATGGTCTTAGAACGAAATATTGGCAGACAGAATAATATTATAAGGAAAAACAAACTATAATTTATTTATGTTTCACCTGGTACGTGAATGGGTCCCTTTAACGGAGCCTATTCTGATACCTGACGTCTTTTAGCTAGAGATAATCCTTTGAAACCTTTACTAAAATAGGCCAGAAATCGCCGATCTCACATCACACAGCTAATAATAAAAGGGGGAGGGGGGCCACCAAAATAACCCAGACATATGCAAAAAGGACATCTGGCGGCAAGTTGGACCAACCAGAGTTTGCAAAGGAAGTGATCTTTCATCTTCCGAACATATATGCAGTCATCCACCTTAGACTAGGTGATTTTTCTGTTTGGCAACACTGGCGCACATAATGTGTTTTTAGATAAACAAGACCATGCACCTGTCAGAGAAGCGTTATAAGAGCTCTCCTGAACAGGGATTTTTCATTAATATATATGTTGAGTAACCCTAAGGACTCTTATGTACGGAATGCGGCATGCGGAATAGAGATATTCCATATGAATCTGCACGGAGGCATGCATGTTTTTATGTGTTGCCCCTGGATAAGTCAGAAGCTAAAGACAGAAGTCACATAAATCCTACAGCATGGTTTTAATGTCCTGAGTTAGCTTGAGAAAAGGTGACAAAATACCATTTAGGCTCATAAAAAGTAAGTCACAGTATGTTGCTTCGCAATCCGCATTTACATACAAATCCGAGTCACATGACAATTGACCTCTATGAGATGGTGCAACTGCAGCTGTGTCTGTGAAAGTTTGTGACATACATATTATTATGAATGCAAAGACTAGAGATCAGTCAATTTTCATAAATAAACACATTTTAAAACAAACATTTAAAAATAACACAATGAAGCCGCTTTGTTTTCCGTATAAGGAATTATATTTCCCCTCCCGTTAGGGAATACACAGTGTTTCTTCTGTCGGCGTTGTCTTCTATGTTATTTCTTGTGAACGCGATAACTTTTGACCCACTCTATATTTTTTCATGTTACTCCCAATATCTCGGACAAGTTCGAAATCTGTTAAACTTGACTCTCATCTTCAAGGACAAACCAACCAATTCAGTAATTTTTTTTGTGAATGCTTCATCTTTTAAACCACTTAGTATGTTTTCACAATATTAGAAATTTCAATTGTTTCTACCAATATCTCCATCAAATAGGAAAAGCGTGGACTTGAATATCATCTTGGGTCAAATCAACCGAAATAGAAATTGTTTTGTAGTCGCTCTTACTCAGGATATATTTTTTTTTAATTTTATATGTCAACTGTTTCAATCAAAAGGTCAGTTGAGTTAAACAAGTGGCCAATGATCCTTGGCGCTCAGCTGAATTTTACATACAGGTGATGCATGTTTTAATCATTAAATGGTGTTATGATCAAGTGAAAATATTTGTTAAGGAATCTTGAACAACGGATCGCGCAAATCTCAGGTGCCGAAGGAGATTTGCCAGAGACCTCCTTTAATTTTTATGTTGGAAGGTTCTAGGTCCAACTGTTATGATTTGTGCCGAACTGTCTTTCACAGTACTGCTTTTTCTCTTACGGAATATAAGTCACCATTACCTAATTTTAGGTTTAAAAGGAGATTTGTAAGACTTCCATGGATGATATGTTTGAAATTTCTCAGGAAAATTAGTACAATTTGTACCCTATCTGTATGGGTGTATGGGGGCGGTGGTGTCATGGTTCAGGTGCCGGGCTCATGATCGAGAGGTCATGAGTTCGAATCCCGGTCAGCCCCCACCTTGCCAAGACCCTTAGGCAAGGTCCCAACCGCTAGTGTGCCTCTGTCCACCCGGCAGTAGAAATTGGTACCAGTAAATACTGGGAAGGTAACCTGCGATGGACTAGCGTCCCATCCAGGAGGAGTTTAACTCCTAAGTCGCTTCACGCTACCGAAACCGGGATAAGCTCCGGCCTGATGAACCATTAGGCTCGGGTGTAAAAGCCCAGCAGACTTTACCTTTACCTGTTAGGGTACTCAAATTCATGTTTTTTTGTCCGTGTTTCGCAGAATATAGGTCACCATGACCTTATTTTAGGTTTCCAAGACGATTTACCCAGAACATCCTTTAGTGTTGCGATCCTAGGCCTAACAGGTACGATTTTTGTCGATCTTACATTCAGGGTGCTCATATGACATCTTTTTTCTATAGGTCGCAGAATATAGGTCACGGTGACATAATTTCATGCATCTAAGGACATTTGCCTAGGACCTCCAAGAATATAACTTTAGAAGATTCAAGGCCTAATGGATACAATTTGTATCCAGTCTGACTGTCTGGTTGCTCAAAATAATGTTTTTGGCCCGTAGGTCGCACAGTATAGGTCACCATGACCTAATGTGTCATATTTACTCAATCATCTTAGAAAAAAATGAAAATATTGTCCTTCTTAGAATTTAGATCATTTAAGATGGAACCACCTTCAGATTATCAAATGTTAGTTACTTGGTCAATATTCTTTGGATATCTTGAGTAGGGCAACACCGTTCCTGCTGCACAAACATTACACCATGTATTCAAACACACCAGATCGTCCTTGAAGACACTGTTTCGAAAAATAATTCGGTTGGAATGGTTTATTTTTTATTCTCTTCGATCCAAGAAAAAATAAACCATGATCTGTAAGCTGAATGTTTTAATTCATAACGATCACCAATGGGAACATAAAAAAAAGTTAATATTGCACACTAATTACAGTGAAGCGCCAGTCATCCGAACACCGTTTATCCGTAATTAAAACTTGAGAACCGAAATTATAACCTTTTATCCGGATTTTATTACAAATGTACATAGTCACAAATTTTCCTGGGCTCTGACTTTTAATTAGTCCATAAGAATGGACTCCTTAATTGATCTTTTTCAATGACTCGCGCTATGTGGAGTCCATAGATTTATCATGTAGTCACCTTATTCAACACAGACACAGAAGATCTTTACGTCAACTACTTTTTTAATGTCCAGTTAATTTAATGCGGTGAATGTTTGATTATAAAAAGATAACTGTTCTATCCACTGTCCCTGTTGCACCAAGGGAATGGAAATGAATAGGCAACAGACCTATTACGTAATATACAGGTTTTCTTAACATCCTTTACGCCGGGTCACGTGGGATATCCATTATATTTACCAGTTGCCTCCTCTGTGTAGGGAACGTCCACATACACAGACACATGGCGGCCCCGCCACAATATTTTCGTCAGGACGATATAATCTCTGGACAAAATAACCATTTATTGAAATATGAGGCGCTTCCAGAATGATAAGTTGAGTTTACAACTGCTTCAACAAGAAGATAAATTTCTTGATTAATCTTATTTTAACCTTTTTGGTGGCGGGGCGGGGGGGGGGGGGATGGGGGGGCAACCGAACAGTTTTGAACTATAATAATGACCAGCGTCGCCGTAGAATGGGGCTTGTATATAACTAGACGATCGATTCCGCTAGCTATTGCTCTTATGTTTTATAAAGCCCATCAAAAGCACGGCCATAGCTCATAAAACAAAAGCCTGGAAGTCGAAACCAGTGAATAATTCAAGCCTGCATAAGTCACGTGATATTTTCATAAAGCGGAGCCCTCCGTGAATTCTTTCCCCATATCGCTATTTGCGTATCCGGCCTTCACAATGGGCTGGTAAGGGGATTTCCAGGAAACTCAGACTGCGGTAAATCTTGGCAACAGATGTGTGTATACTACTCGGAACACCACCAAGGCGTGAAGGCAAGGTAGGAATCCTGTTGTGTCTCATGGCAACTCTTAATTCATCAAATCACAAGTGATATATGAATATGGTTTTATAACCCAATTCTGAAATGCAGTCAGACCAGGCTGTTTTATCTCACAGCACAGCCTAGTCATCCTGTATTGGAAACCAGCCAAGTTCGATACACGGACCACATTGGTTACTAAGCAACAATTTCCAGCCATGCTGATAGAGTTCAGAGGAAACACGTGACATGACCGTTAGAACGCTCCTGGTTTATTACAGCAGAGGTTAACCTCCAGCAGATAAACTTAATAAATGTGCTGATTAATAATAAGTCAGCAAGGAAAAAATGTGCAAAGCCAGCATATCTATCAACTGCCTCCCAAACCAAGGTTCTGTTTTTACCTATGTTTGATATAACGCCTATATTTTATATCAGTAGCGTCAATTTATCTTAAATCGGGGCGGAGGGGGGGGTGACTTGCAGGCCTGGGGGGGGGGGACCTTTTTTTATAAACATGTATATATGAATACAGTTTTATATATATATATATATATATATATATATATATATATATTTATATATATAAATATATATATATATATTCAGTAGACAATGATAATTGGTACAGCCATTACGCTGGTTGTAGACTCTTATGGCCGGAATGGCGCTTTATATATATATATATATATATATATATATATATATATATATATATAAAAATATATATATATATAATATATATATATATATATATATATATATATATATATATATACATACATAATCTTTGACATCCATACTGCGCTAAATGCTGGAACGTGACTATTTGTATAATATAGTTTTCAGAGCATTGACAAAGTTTTCAATGGTTAATGACATTTCTGTTCACGTTATAAATGATCAGTTTGTTACCCCTGGTACGTAAAACTTGGCTCGAACTATTAGGGACAATTTAGGTCAACACCAAAGGATTAGGTCACTCGGTGCATCTGTACACACCACTGTATACAGGGTCGCTAGGTAACCCGCTACAACTTCTTTAATAAATTTATAATCGCAAAACCTACACATGGTGGCAGTTTAGGCATACTCATAAACCGCTGGCAGCCTTGCAGGTAAAAGCCAGGGATAAAAAACCAAGGGGATGTAATTTAAGAGATTACTTATGGTACCAGGAAGTTTTGTTCTTTTGTACTAGAGAGTCTTATTGGCGCCGCAGTCATGGTACTCCCGCCCACAGTGTAACCAAACATTGCCAGTGGCGGATCCAGAGGGGGGCTGTTGAGCTCTCATTATCTATTTATTTTTCCAGTTATTCGTAATTATCTTTTCAGTTTAGATATTTTTTTTTATTCCCTAGCAATTAAATTATTAAGAAATCCACAGTTTATTTCTTTCTAATTCGTCAGTTGAGGAGATAAAGAACAGGCCTGTGATCTGCTCCATAAATTAAGATAGTTTCACATGCGACTTAAGTAAATAAATTATTTTACACCCGCCACATACCACCATGAAGTTTACAATGTCCTATGACACTCAAGAGAATAGCAGTTGAGGAACAGAAAATCCTCGTATATTTTTTGTAAAATGTGCCTCAAAATGTCTTCCCTGCACTGATTTTTTTATTTTTTTTTCTCAATATGGGAGAGATACACCCCTCCCTTACCCTCCCCCGTGTTCTTATAAATAACTTTACAAAAATGGCTCTAGATATTATTCTTATTGGTTAGATAAAAACAAAAATAATTATAATTTACATATAAGCTGAAGAGATATTACGTTGTAATTATATACATACAAAACAAAAAATTACATGTATATATAAGAATTTTTTTCTTAATACCTTTCAATCGTGAACCTGGTATTAGCGCCCCAGTGTTCTCGAATTTCTAGATGTGCCAATGATTTCCATATGGTACCTGTGTTATGGGGATATGATTGATAATCTTTATTTCCTCCGAGAGATCGAAGAGTACAATCAAATGCAATACATATGTAAACATGACAAGAAAACTGACAACACATTGGAAACATCTTAGATGTAATTCATTCCTTTTTTTATGAATAATTTCGAATGAGAAGAAAATGAAAATAGGTCATGCACGTTCTTGTGACTGAAAGTCATGGTACAAGTTTGAATGGTGACGTCACATCCTTTGTATACTCTCTACTTCATGTCTTCACAAATGAAAGACACCTGAATATTTGGCAAGATTTGATTTTTTTTCATTATAAGAAATGTTCCATGTCAGAAGTCCACCTCTTATGAGTTGTTGTTCAAATCTTCAATAATTTATTCAACGTTTCATTCGTCTGTTAATAAGAACATATGGACATCAAAGTATGTCTACTTGCCTCATAAACACGGCTTAATCTAAACGTAACACAAAAGTGGGTCACTATTCCGTAACAACAAACAAAACGGATCCTGGGAACAGAGGTACCGGAAACACAGGACTGACCCCAAAGGTCCTACCTAAATATAATATATTATCTTTCACGTCAGCTATCGCAGTCACATAGTGATATTATATTGCACGCTAGTTTTAAACTGATACTTTTTCATCTATACGCAAGCCATGACTTCACATTAACTATTGCTATTCACCAGTGTTGGAGGTCTCGAGGCCGGTCTTGACCTCGAGGCCGTTCTCGAGACCGGTTTTCGCCTTGGCTTCGGAAGGCCATGACTCGGACTCGGCCTCGGTGACTCGGGGCAAACGGATTCGAGGCCGGCTCGAGGGCGCGCACGTTTGACCTCCTTTGAATGTACTCTGCTTTCATTTTGTCCACAGGGTATAAAATTTAAGGGGGTCCGCGGGCCAGTCATCCATATTTTTTGGCTCACTCCCGTAAAATGTGAAGGTGGAAGCTTAATGGGGCCGTAAAAATCTGCCTTCAGGTGCTGGAATAATAGCCCCTCCATTTTTAATCTCCCTCAGTCTCCATGTAAATATTCTTTATCTATATCCGATTATTTAAATCGAGCCTTTAAAGATAGTCTGAATGTGCCTACATACGAGGAACGGTCAGTTCACTCTCGTACGCTGGTGAGAGGAGAAACATTGCCGGTAAACAGCTTCAAAAGTTTCGTCAGTTGTGTGAAAATGATCAATGAACTGACTTATTAGCATACGCAAACTTTATGAAAATAGGCGAATCGGGTAAAAAAAAAACATTGAGCAATATTAAGAAATCGTTCTCGTTGGATTACAAATAAAGCGCGAGTTCATCGCTGGCGGATTAAATGAAAGCTCTCTCAATATTCCCACTGTCAACCGGCCATGTCGGCTTTTAAACCATGTGGCACGCATACGTTTTTGTGATTAGGCGAGAATATGAAATGTCATAGATAGAGAGCCAATAAGAGGTTCGTAGTAAAATACATCCCATGTGGCTTCATTTACGACAATTTTGGCGGGAAAATGTTCACTCGCATCGCTTTGCCTTCGGTTGTTTTGAATATTTTTTTACAGCTAAGACGGCACCGAATGTATAAAAAGCAAATGACGCAGGGCTATATAATGGAACCTGGATCTGACGATGTCAGGTGCACGATCTCCACAAATCTTATGTTTGAATGATGATGGAATATATCAGTGTATGACCCGTCAGATACAAAGAGTTGATGTCTGTGACACGTATATATTTTTTATATAATGATCAAGCTGGGGATCCGATTTTTATTATGACACTAAAAAACAGACAAAAGTGAACTGTTTTTTTTTTTTAGCTCAGCTGACTGTAAGTCATCTGAGCTTTAGCAATCACTCTTTGTCCGTCGTCCGTCCGGCCGTCCGGCCGTCCGGTCGTCCGGCCGTCTGTCTGTTAACAGGGCACAAAGCGTAACCGCTGGACCAAGAATCTTCTTACTTGACATCCAGAGGGGTCCATGAAAAATCTCCTTGGAAACCGTTAGGTCTCTGTTACCCATATTCACTAAGCTATAAAGCTCCGAATTACCCCCCCCCCCCCCCCAAAAAAAAAAAAAACAGAATAATGGAAAATTTCATACAAAAGCTCAAATATCTTAACAACAAATGCCTCGATCACCATGATTCATGATTCTATTGATCATGGAGTGTTTCATCAGTTTCTGCTGACTGGTAGTGCCACCTGTATTTTTTTTTCGATTTTTTTCTCTGTCTTTTTGAAATCTTTAAAGATGTGGCCATCTGTTAACAGAGCACAAATCGTAACCACTGGACCAAGAATCTTCTTACTTGACATCTAGTGAGGTCCATGAAAAATCTCCTTTGAAACCGGAAATTAGGTCTCTGTTACCCATCTTCTTCCAGCTATGGGGTTCCCATTGTACCCCCCAGAATAATGGCAAATTTCATATAAAAGCTCAAGTATCTGAACAACTACCGCATTGATCACCATGATTCTTTGCATGAATTTTGATGATGGAGTGTTTCATCAGTCTCTGCAGACTGGTAGCGCCACCTGGATTTTTTTCGATTTTTTCTTTTTTTTTGAGACCTTTAAAGGCATGGTCATCTGTTAACAGGGCACAAATCGTAACCGCTGGACAAAGAATCCTCTTACTTGACATCCAGAGAGGTCCATGAAAAATCTCCATTGAAACCTTAAATTAGGTCTCTGTTACCCATATTCTTCCAGCTATGGGGCTCCAAAATACCCCCCAGGATAATGGCAAATTTCATAGAAAAGCTCAAGTATCTAAACAACTGATGCATTGATCATCATGATTCTTTGCATGCATATTGATCATGGAGTGTTTCATCAGTTTCTGCAGACTGGTGGCGCCACCTGTATTTTTTTTTTATGATTTTCCTCCTATTTTTGAGACCTTTTAAGATGTGGTCATCTGTTAACAGTCCACAAATAGTAACCGCTGGACCTAGAATCTTCTTACTTTAGATACAAAGAGCTCCATGAAAAATCTCCTTCGAAACCTGAAATTAGGTAACAGTTACTCATATTGACCCAGCTATGGGGCTCAAAAGTACCGCCCTGAATTATCAAAAATTTGAATGATAAAAAAGCTCCAATATCTGAATAACTAATGCATTGATTGCCATGATATTTCCATGCATATTGATCATTGAGTGTTTCATCATTTCTTGAAGACTGGTGGCGCCACCTGTATTTTTTCTTATTTTACGCATTTTTGCTTTCTTTTTGATACATTCAGATGAAGCACTTTATCCATCAAACCTAGAAATTTCTAACTGTACATCAAGGCAGGTCCTAGGCCAATACTCCTTGGAAACCTGTCATGGGTCATGGTGACCTATATTTTGCAAACTACAGGCTGAAAACATGATTTTTAGCACTCACTCATTCAGATGGGGCACAAATTGTATCCGCTAAGCCTAGAATTTTCTAAAATGACATTCAGGCAGGTCCTGGGTAAATCTGCATCGAAACCTGAAAAATTGTCATGGTGACCTATTTTTGCTTGCTTCCGACCAACACATCTTGGAACATCTCCATGGAAACCTGAAACTCGGTCATTGTGACCTATATTAATGACCAAAAACATTTTAAGTACTCAAACAGTTTAACAGGGTACAAAACTAGAATCTTATGACTTGATATCTAGGGATGTCCTTAAAACGTGCGAGGTCATTTTTAACCAGCTGACTGCATATAAAAGGGCTAGATTACACGGGAATGGGTGGACAAATTATCATGAAACTTTTTCTTCTTGTTGATTTTGAAGAACCTTAATTGCTTAAGTTGAATAGGGATACCACCTACAAATCTGGCATCCGGGTGATAAAATTCCTTTTGTGAATGTCTTCGTAGTCAACTGAGCGTAATGATCTACGGGTCACTTGTTTTACTTTAACGTGTGATTGTATTAGCTATATATATAATACATTAATTACACATATATCATTATTTTTTATTATAAAGGAAGGTACTTTACAGTATTGAAGAATATGGCTATAGTATGTTATAACTGCCCCGACGAGTTCCCCCTTTATGAAAATGACATAGAAAGTGATGGGATCATTCGGCTAGAAAACATATTAACAGAAATTATGACAGATTATGGTGATTTAGATTTAATCCTTATAGGAGACTTCAAATTCAGAACAGGAAAGTTATCAAATTTAATTGAAAATGATTCATTGAACTATCTTGGCTGCACACCTCTATATCGGAAATTACATGTTATGTACCAAGACTATCAAAAGATTGTATAAACAACAAATTTGGATATAGTTTACAACAGTTATGTTGTGAAACTGATTTACCTGTACTGAATGGTAGGGTGAGTCCCCATATACCCGTTGATTTTACCTGTATAACACACAGTGGTTGCAGTGTGATGGACTGTGTAATAGTTAGTAGCCAGATATTTAGTTTAATACAAAGTTTTAGGGTTTTGAATGGTGATATCTCTGATCACTTAACTGTAAGATGTATAAATACTGTTGAGACAATGGAAGATAGGAGTAAGGAGGTATTACCACAATTCCTTGAATAAAGAAAACGGGAAAATTTATAAGATTTCTACAAAGGATAGGATAAGCTATGTTCAGAATTACAACATGGTGTATGCATTAACATTTATTACATACATTTAATGAGGAGTTAGTATAAAATCCTTATAAATAAGGTACAATATTCACAAGGATTCTTCAGAGAATCTCAACAAAGTATCAAGTAAGAAACTACGATAATAGAAAATTATCACAACCATATATGTGAGATGAGGAATGCGAATTCATGAAAAATGATAAACACTAGGCTCTAAACAGATACAGAAAATCCAATGCTATAATTGACCTTAACAATTATAAGCATGCAAAATCTAAATTGAAACAGATCAGTAAGGTAGGAGGAGGAGAGATTAGCTGACAAGGCAAGGAAAGTGTTAAGTGCATCAAATATGAATACTTTGTGGAAGAAAATAAATGATTAATAAAAAACAAAGAACTTCGGTAAAAGAACCCATTAACTGGTACATGGTATAAGCATTTTATGACACTACTGAATAATTCAAAGGCTGAAGTTGATATACAGTTTATAAACAATATATGCCACCCACATCTTTAGATAGGAAAGGTACTGCACTTGGGGAGACGATGAATAAAATAGTGAAATAACAATCGATGAAATTAAACAAACACTTAATCAAATGAAAAATGGTGAATCCCCAAGCCTAGATGGAATAACAGTTGAAATAATGAAACAGACGTTCAGTTATTTGTCAGAATATATCCTAAAGCTGTTTAATAGTATTTTTTATAAAGGTGTTTTTCCATCAGAGTGGTGTGATGCTATTATATACCCTATTCATAAAATATGCCTACAAAAAAACAACAAAATTCTAGGAATCTCTCTTCTCAATAAAATTAATAATTTTTTTATAAAGATATTGAATAACAGACTACAGCTACATATGGAAGATCAATGTGTCTTGTCAGATGCACAACGTGGATATAGGAAAGAACATGTGACAGTGGACACTGCATGAAATTAAGTTCATATAATTTAGCTGTACTGGGGGAATGTGGTAGATATCCATTGTATGTTAACCAGTTAATCAAATGTATTCATTATTGGGTTAAATTAATCCAATATCCAGGTTCTAGGTACCCTAAGCGCATCTACAATATATTGCATAAACATGATGAAAAGGGACTGATAACATCGGCAACACAAATTAAACATACATCTTTCAGTGCAGGATTCGGATATGTATGGATGGCACAAGATATAGGGGACTTTGTTTATACAAAGACTAAAATTAAGAGTAAGAGATATGGTTATACAAATGGTACAGTGATGTTCGAAAAAGCAGTAAATTTTAACTTTATAGTAGTTTTTAATCGATTATTACTTTAAAGAAATATCTGGTTTTGTGTACCAAATATAAAACATTGACCAGCACTAGCTCAATTATGATTCCCAAATGATAAACTTGCTAATACAAAAGGGTAGACAAATTAATTTGGATAAAGAAGAGCGCGTATGTCCAAATTGTATTAACTATGGTATAAATGAATTAGAAGATGAATTTCATTTTTTGTTAAGATGTTAATTGTATGTTGATTAAAGATAAAATATTTGAAGAAAACGCGTTATAAGACGTGAAAACAGTAAGAAAATTAAGCGTAAGTCAGACTGGTATTGCAGTGTAAATAAGTAGCTCAGTGCCTGCCGCAGTCCATGTTTGCCTTACAGGGCACCACGTAGTCAGTCCGTCAAGGTCGGATGTGTCTTGATTGAATTAAAAAAAAAATACTCGTTTTTAATTTAACAGTAATTGGTTTAACCTCAATATACGTCACAGCGGATAAAAGATAAAACGGAAGTGCCTATCTTGTCGTTCTGTCAGGTTTTCTTCTGTTTGGTCTATCTCTAAAGCAATTAAATTTCAAATCCGATATACGCTGATTGTTTGAATCATAAATATGAACACATTTTTTTTCATTTTTGAATAAATTTAGTATCCCTGGCAAAATACACTTAAATAAAAATTAGCCCTAAGTCATTTAAAATAAACATAATTATTAGATCCATGAAGTGTGTATAATTTTTTTATCTTGTGTGGTGATGGTGTTTTTACAAGTTCATTTCCATATGGAATATTTTTCAACAGTGACGGCAAACTAATTCTGTTTATAAATGAAAATGAAATTGTTTTATAGGATCAAACTTTAAAAATTCATTTTAAATTAGAATCATGGTATAGGAAAATAAAAAAATAGTGAGATAGTGTTATGCTGTTTGATATATGCCCATTAAAATTTGGTTTCTTTTAAAAATTTGAAATGTTTAAATATTGTAGCATTTCATATAAAAATGTATGTTTAATTCATAATTGCATTATACCATTTGAAAAGCTCCGTAACAGGAGGTTACGGTTTAAAATGTTATGTACTTTATGGGGTCATACATGCATTTGAAACAGCTGTTGGGTTGATTTTAAATTTAGGGGTTTTTGCTTCCTTAAATTGTTAGCTTTATTTTTTTAAACAAGGCAGGTGAGTAACGGTTCATGGTAATGATGTTAAAAACACGGTTTGGCTTCATGCAACATAAATAACATTAAGACGGTTAATTACGATTTTATAATTCTTTAACAATTACTTCAAAAGTTTAAATTTGAAATCATAATTTGATAAAATGATTTCAATGAATTAGGACACCATTAACTGGACTAATTGCAAATCTAATCGCTTTTAACACATAATATCCCCTTTATAACAATATGGAAAACCTTTACTTATTAAAAATAATTATTTTAGCAAAAATAGTGGCAAGGTCATAAATCTCTTATTTCCTCTGTTTGAGCATTTATCTAAAGGGCTAATATTTGAAATACCATAAGTGTGAAACGCTTTCTACAGAAAATAAAAATGACTGGGGTGCGGTGCAACAAACTTGCAAATATGTAAACTCCTTCTTGAAATTGTCACAGGACTAACAGATGTTCTTTCGCTGAATACAAAATAAGAGTTTTAATGTTAAAAAAGTGCCTGGCAGCAAGGGTTTAATCTGATCATGATACATAAGGACTTCAGTGTGTTTCCCATGGAATTCAACAAGTACTGTCTAAACAGGCGTTGCATTAGATTGACTTAAACAGCCTTAGTTCGCACGTAATATGAGCGGCAGGGAGTTCTAGTTACGTGTCTGTTGATTATAAATCTCTCCGTGGAATCAAACAAAATAACACAGACTGCGCGTTGCCGAAAACAATATTCAATCCTTTTGGTTGTTATTTGTGCTGTTTGCGATATCAATTTTATCCATCCAACAGGAGTTTAAAATTTTGTTATTTTTTCCATTCTTTTCAATTACCAAACTCCTTACATTTTCATAAGGTTTTACAAATCATGCCAACTGGATCCAATCCCAACCGGTTATTAAAAAAATTGCTGGATACAGTTTTGCCGTGCTAACTTAGACCTAAATATAATCAAAATAGAGACGTGTGAATGACATTCAGAAATGGATGTAAAAAATAAGCCTAAAAAATAATAGTGAGAAAACTTAGGTTATTTTCATTGAGACGGCTTATCGACTACAGAACCTTGACCATTGGTTGCATTGCATTGCATCGGCTTTAAAAGTGCGGAATTTGGGTTTTATTTTTGATATACATTATTTTCATTGAGACGGCTTATCGACTACAGAACCTTGACCATTGGTTGCATTGCATTGCATCGGCTTTAAAAGTGCGGAATTTGGGTTTTATTTTTGATATACAGATGAAACTGAAAGCATATGTCATGTTCAAGTCCTTACTTTAATCTGCACATTCCTGGACATATCCGAAAATACCTTCCAAAGTCCAGTGCATCTCAGCTAGCACAGAGCTTGATTCTCTCAAGGCTGGACGTGTGAATTTCACTTTTGTATGGATAACCGAAATCTCAAGTGTCTCATCTACAAAAGACTCGGAATAAGGCTGCCCGCATAGGATGCAGGTGCCCAAACTAACTCATATCTCTCCTTTTCTTGTACAGCTACATTGGTTTCCATGCAGTTGTATGTGGCATATAAGGCCCTCCGTTGGATAGCACCGACTTACTTATATGAACTCTTCCAGCTGTACTAAGCTCCTCTTACTCTTGATGTTTATTCTCTTCCAGCTGTACCAAGCTCCTCTTACTCTTGGGGTCTAAGAATAAATGTCTTCTTTTGCATGAACCGAAGGCTAAACTTTCAACAAACGGAGGAAGAGCTATCAGCTTCTGTGCACCAGCTTTGTAGAATAAGTAACCATGGTATATTAAAATATATGACACAGTATAGACACATTTAAAAACCTCACTTTTTATGCACGTTTGAAGTGAAAGTTTTTAAATCCTTTTTGAACGTTCAGGTCTTTTTATTTCTCTTAATTGATTTTTTTAAAGTTATAGTTATAATTTTAGGATATGTGATATTACGGTTTTATGTGGAGTTTTGTGTCTGTTCATTTCTATTGTATGTATAATGTATTTTTCATTCATGTTTGCATATTTTGTCAGGCGCTTTGAGCGGAACATTAAAATTATAGATACATGCGCACTATAAGAATAAATTATAATAATAATAATAATTATTATTATTTTTATTCCCGCCATAAGGCGCTTATGTCATAGTGATGCAGCGTCTGGTGATCATCAGTCCGGCGTCCTTCTTCAATTTACAAAGAAATGCTTCTCCTTTACTCCTTGACAGATTTTTATTTTGTTTCTTTAATCTGATAGGAAAAAGGGATGGACTTTTAAACTTCTCCATAAATTTTTAACTTATACAAATTTATGCAAACCTTTTTTTTTCAAAATCACAGGAAATGCAGTTTATCCGTTATTTCTTCACAGATTTTGATGTTGTTTCTTTTATCTGATAGGGCTATAGGGTATGGGCTTTTACACTTCTATACATAAAAAATGAATCTTATCAATTATTATTTATTATCACACATTCTTTTTAATTACAAATTAAAATTTATTTATTTCCCTGACCGATTTCGATTATTTTTTTCTGATAGGGTAAGATATGGTGTTTAACACCTCCACGCAGATCGAAACTCTTTAATTATGTAAATTCATGCAAACTTTTCATATTCATAAAAATGCTACGTCTTTTTTATTTCTTGACTTAATTTGATTTTGATTATTTTACTTGGCAGGTAAGAATATTTAAATTTATTATTTATGCAAATTTAAAAAAAATGATTCTCCTTCATTTCTTTTACTGTGGATGTGGTTTCATGTATATATATATATATATATATATATATATATATATATATATATATATATATACATATATATATATATATTAATCTTTTTTTTAGATTCCCCTGCGATGTGATCCAAGATGGGTCTGACAAAACTTGCCTTGCTTTTGGTCGTTATAGGTATGTATAATATGTCTATTTCCTGATCTGAGATATATATATATATATATATATATATATATATATATATATATATATATAACAAATAAATAAAATAAACACGCTGCACTCACAGTATCCAATGTTTAACGAAAGTCATTGAAATTGACATATACAGATATATATAAACGATATGAAGTCATCATGTACTGATGAATTTAATTCATCAAATTTTTACTGAAATCCAGGACCAACTGAAGGTGCACAGTCATCTGAGTTTATTGGTTCATTTTTGCTAAATACAAAAGTTTCCCCAGCAAAGCAATCCTGGAACACGGGCTACCTATCGTTTGTTACCTGTATTCTGTATACGTTGTCATGGTTCTTGGTGTAATTAAACAGAGTGCACTTGTGTCTCTTCCCCATGACAATCCTGATTGGCAAGGGGACCAATCTGAAACACTTAGAAGAAACAAGAAAGCAGAAACACAGAAGAAACACAGGGATTAAGCTTGATAATCTTGATTTCTGAAGATGCGCGGAACGACCACCATCTGTCGTGCGCGCTGTGTTTACGTTATGCGCAACTGATCGCGCCAAGTGCAAGTTTAGTCCAGTCGTTTACAGGATTAAGCAAACGGTATAAGAACGAAATATTGGAAGATATCATAATATGTATTTAACAGGGGCGTAGCCAGAGGGGGGCGACAGCGGGCCATGCCCCCCCCCCCTCCCCCGGTCGCATCCAGTACTCGCCGTCCTTTCGGAATTTCACTTAGTCTAATACAAATATATATATATATATTTATATATTATATATATATATATATATATATATATATATATATATATATATAACTAATAATAACTAATACAAGGCACTCTTCATGGCTCGGATGTTGGGGCTCGGTAGTCGGTATGGGTGGAGGAATCCGGAGAACCCGGAGAAAACCACCGACCTTAGACGGGCAACCACAGCCCTGTCTCATAGCCACGCCGAGAATCAAACCCGGGTCGCCAGCGGAGAAGGCCGAGCGTTTTACCACTCAACTGTCGAGGTCCCATGCCTCTATTTAAAGTTACTTTCCCTCTACGTCCCGCATTTCCTGTGTCACCCGTCCCTAATCAATTAAACGTC
Organism: Sipunculus nudus; assembly: GCA_026874595.1. Taxonomy (NCBI): domain Eukaryota; kingdom Metazoa; phylum Annelida; class Sipuncula; order Golfingiida; family Sipunculidae; genus Sipunculus; species Sipunculus nudus. The sequence continues at coordinate 55,149,602 of CM049319.1, read as the reverse complement.
ATTGTTATAGAGAAAAGTAGCATCGTATAAACAATATATAGTGCCTTTGAAGTTTCATTTATAAACTCTACCAATCTCTCCCCATCACCATCAATAAACATCATCTGTGTTTTCAGCATGTCCTCTCTCTTTCTCTCTCTCTCTCTCTCTCTCTCTCTCTCTCTCTCTCCATAGCACATGAACTACGCACATATCCACATACATATAATTTATTTATTTATTTTATGCCTTCGTTGTGTGTATTATGTGTTACATGTTCAGAGTCTATATTTTAAATTACATGGAACATTGTGGTCTGTTCAATGTGACTTTGTTTGTAATATTTAAGTGATTTTAATAATAAAGATCCATGTATTCACAACAATTTGGTAAATTCAATAAAAATTATAAAAAAAAACTGTTCATATAACGGGTCATTCTTTAATTTAAGTGATGAGTTTGGACAAATTTCAGCCTATTGGATTATGTTTTTTATCCCGAGGATAACGTCGCATATTTTGTCTTTGAACGTCCGTTGGAACTCTACAACTTATTCAGTCATGTCAGATACAAAAGACTGTACCTGGCGCTAAGATAAATATTCTGTACATTGGTCCATAGATACACTATTTTTGTGTTAGATTTTTGCATGAGAGCCACATCACACGAGTTAAACAACTTTTTTTATAATGCAAAAGATCCACCACGCTGCTGTCAGTTAGAGCGGTGAACCGTGTAAGATCTAACTCCTTTGCGCCAGGCACGAGGAGACCGTGGCAGTTTAAGTAAACTCAGATATATTACACCCGACCAATTCATAACCATACCACTGTTGTCTAAGTCTATTCATTTTACATTGGAATATCAAATGACGTCAGTGTTCATAGCTACTTTTCTGTGATTGTAAATATTAATTAATCTACTAAGTAACCTCCTATGTGAAGTTTTGAAATGCTTACAAAAAAGTAAGACTAGCTTTGTGCAGGTTCTTGTACGCTAGCATTCGGGTGCTCGGTCCCCTTCCTCAGGTGTGAATGGAGCTGTTCCTCAGGTAGCAGTTCCCAGTGTTGCTCCGTTGACAAGGAATCCTTGTAATCAACTTTATTAATGATACCTTAGAGTTAAATTTGGGTAACACTTGCCAAATTTGTTTTTAGCATTAGACTCTCTTTCCATCTTCGGTAGAATTTACCTTTTAAATTTTTTATTATTCTTGAAAAAAAAAACGAGATGTTTGGTATTTTTAACAGTTCTAACACGGATTTGGGCACGGGTCCGGATGGAATTAAAAGATAAATTAGTCCATAAATTATACATGTATATATACATATACATATATGAAATATATAATAAGATCTCATATTATATAATAACGACCACTAATGGGACCTTTATAAAGTGGTCGTTTTTTCGAATTGGTCATTGAGCCGGGTTTGATTAAGACGGATCTTACAACAGGATCACTTACGGCCATATTTGGGTTTTAAAAAGTGCTCTGTGACCGCCATGTAGCTGATCATTTTTCTTTGCAGATGCAGAGTGAAAGCAGTTAGAGACAAAGCCAATTAAATAAATCAGAGGTGGATGAGCAAGGTTGACACCATTCGCAAATATGACAGGAACACACCATATACATTGACAGAGACGGTTTCCCCCACAAACGTTGTTGAGCAAGTAAATAAAGATGCAGAGGTTTAATTTATGGCAATGTCCTTTCAAGGTCATAAGATTCGACGGAGGTATTTCGCCATTGAAGGGTTCTGATTGAAATATACGACAAAAATAAACGACAAGACTGTAATAGGAAATGTATAGGAGGTATTTTCTCTTTCGAATCAGAAAAATTTCCGGAGTTCTGAAACATCCAGGTGTTTGAGCAAATATAAGCATTTCCCTCAATACACCTGACTGGATGCACAATGCAGGGTCCTTACGACTATGTTAACATTTAAAAAGCATTCCACTCGATTCCCATGAGATTTGTCTGTTTGCTGAGATAGCTAGCAAGTGGAATATGTGATCATTTTGAATCTGGGCAATTAATCCTATACAGTTGATATAGGTTACTTTTATGGACACCTTGTAAAATCGGGAATACATTAGGGGGGCATCCATCTGTACGATCGAAGAAAATTTTCGTCTGCAGTGTCGTCCGTGAACACAGATCACACTGTTACCCCGGTGAACAAGACTTAGACATATACCTGCAGACAAAACCCATCCTTTTACAATGCCAAATTTTTTTACGACTTATCAGTGTATCTAGTTTTATACTTAAATGATTCAAGGAAATGCAAAATATTACAATCGTTTTCATCATGTTCAATTCTTATAGTTACATGTAAGAGTACATGAGACTCTGCTACCTCTGATGAAAGTAGACCTGCCATATTCCACAACATCTTGATCATATGCATACATATATGTATATGCTAATTTATGCTAAACATGCAAGTATTTCCGAAGGGGGCATGTTCTCGAGGTTGCTGTCAAGTGGTCCATTGGATTTGTTTAATATACAATTTAATATACAGATCACATGTCTTGTGAGGTTTAAGCAAATGTTATATACAAAAACGATCTAATTAAATAAATAAATATATATATATATATATATATAAATATATTATTAAAATCATAATATGCCTGTTGGAATGTTTCGAAAGGTTTTCAAACTGATTTGTGCCTTAATTACCAAAATAATTATGTTCACCAGAAACATTTATAATTTCTTTAAATAACATTTCGCAAAAGAATTACATATTCAAATTTATATTTTTAAGTACTGAAATAAAGTAACCAGAATTTTTTATATTTATATATATATATATATATATATATATATATATATATATATATATATATATCTCACAGCTGCTCTGGTGATACCGGTACTGGAACTCGCGATATGTGCTCTTAGGATACTTGTGTGCTGTCGAGACCACAGACCACGGTAAAATGCAAATTAAAACATAAGACATAAACATATCAGTTATTTCACTCCGAGCATTACATTTAAAAGATATTATTTTGCAAGTTTTAAACGTAAATGCACTTTTGCGCCATTGACTTTAACATGTTGAAAACGATTGGAATTTCATATCCTGATTTTGAAGAAATATAAATATTAAATATTGAACCCCTCTACAGTTTGACTACATAACGCAAAGACATAAGGGAAACGTTTTTCAGGAACAGGAAAGCCTAATTTTTTTTGTGAAAATTGCCTCAATATGTTCTCTTTACATTGCATATCAAAAGAATTTCCCAATATGGGAGGGAGATATCCATAACCTCCCCCTGTACCTGTAACTAACTTTAATAAAACCATGGTTCATAATTGAAAATAAAAAAAATCTGTATTTTCATACACTAAAATATATAACGCATAGTATGATTATAATAATAATAATAATAATAATAATAATAATATATACATATATATATATACACGTATATATATTAATACCCATACATGCATATTATTAATTTTTTGATCCGCCACTGATCATGGCCCCCTCCCCTACCTCAATCCTGGCTACGCCCCTGTTTAACGTGCCTTGTATGTGAATAGGCGCCTTTAAAATGCTAAAATAACTGTAATGGGTTGGGTGGTTTTTGCCTTTGCAAACATGGGTTTTATTAAATGAGATACAAAACATTTAAACCACACGATAAATTTTCAAATAACAATTGCATGATGATTTGCCTTTGTGTCTGGGCTTGGCATTCAGATGCGCCCCTAGCGCTTAAGGGTCTGTGTACCTGTCTGTATAAACGTTCATCTATATGTATGTGTACCTATGTTTATGTTCCGGACGTGTAACTCATAAACTGCAGCACATTTTACTCAAAGAATTTACACAAGGTATGGGCCTCTGTAATATCTCTTTCCTCCATGACGATTATCCCGGAAAACAGGTTTTAGAATTCTCTAGGTAACACAGAGAATGCCCTTTTAGTTTATAGCCAAGAGTGTACTTTTAACCAGGAAATTTGCGTCTCATCGACTTAAAATAAAGCTGCACGCTCATTGCGGCTGCAGTCAGGAATATCTCTCTCATGATTTAATCACATTTTGCTACAACGGTTTGTTATCACTTTCGCTTCTCCTGGTCACATGACCTCATCGAAGTACACTCCAACGGGCGTTTTACTTCAAACCTCCACGCATATAAAGCTAGCCTTGAAATATTACAGTTAAGGTACTGAAACTAGTTAAATGACCCCTTGTAAAACAATAAAGCAACTTTGAAGACTTGTACGTGTCAACAAAGTTATCGCTTGTTTGGTTTGACTCGCATGTTGTATTCCTGGTCTGTACACACTATATAGTTCATAATTAAACATATGTCATTTGGTGCTAGTCGCCTGCCGATTTAAAATTAAATAATTTGTGTCATTCGGTGCTAGTCGCCTTCCGATTTAAAATAAATTATATGCCTGTCTGTCTGCCTATCTGTCTGCATATTAATCTGTTTCCTTATTTATCGGTCTGTGTGTCTCTTTGTATACCTATCTATCTATCTATCTCTGTTTCTTTCTCTCAATATATGTCTGCCTGTCTTTTTGTCTCTCTTTCAGTCTCTCTGTTTGTCTATCTCACTGTCTCTCTGTCTCATTATTTACTCTTCTCTTTGTGTGTTTCTCACGATCTTTTTTGACCTTCTTTCTGTCATCTCATAATTAAAAGACACAGACAAGGTCTGTTGAGGGCATTTTATTCAAGAAAGAAAGGGGTACATGCCAATACCTGAACCCCTGTGTGACAAACCCCTCCTTCCATTGATGGATTTACAACAAGGGTTTTATTTTCATGTCCCTTATTGGTCCTGTAGTCACGGATACGTGATTTGTTTCGGCTACAGATTGCTTCATCTACGCAGCCTCATGGTACAGTTTGTTATATGTTCCAGCTGATGTTGGTGCCAAACTGAATTTTTTGGGCAATGTTATGAAATAAGGGGTAGCTAATACCAAAAAAAAAGTCAAGTGCCATATTTTCGACTGCGTCTTCGAATTTCAAAATAGCTGCCAATTACTTTCATATTTTTAATTTCATATGAGTACCATTGAAGTATATATATGAAAGTAACACCCATGTTTTATGATACAAGGGATTCCATTTGTCGTGGTCACTAGTTCACATTCCTTACACAAGTTACGTCCATACAACGTCGTGGTCGAGTGAACCAAGAATGTAGGCCCTATCTGCAGGAGCTCGCGGAATGACCGAAAACAAGTCTTTATGTGGTGCACATAATACAGAAAAAAGGTCAATAGGCCTATGGCTTTAAAAAATATAAAACCCATTACTTGAGTGTGTACTTCGAAACTCCTTTAAATCCTCCATCATTGTAAACATAAACGGATGACCCATGTATGGGGAGTCAGCACTGTAAGTGACAAGATAATACGCTCGACATATCTAGTATTCTAGGTAGTTATCATAAAATACTGCGTAAATTGGAGATATTAATTAGCCACCAAAATGTCATATATCATTTGGTCTGTCCATCGCAGTAAATTATCCAGTCTGATCAGTTCAGAATATTTGTGTTTTTCCTTTCATTATTGCTTTATTATTTTATATAATGATTATTCTCTTCAAGAATATATGTACTATATGGTATTGTCAAAAAGGATTTGAGCTATTGCGATAACTGATATATGATCTTTGGTCGAATCCACATCATCAAATATCTTAGAGAGCCCTTGTGGATACAAGTGCATGGTTTTTCCAGTAAGACAGAATCTTAACAGTTCGTTTACATAATATCTGGGTGTTTTTTTTTTTTCATCTACTTTAACCTGTCTGTACAGAGACAATGACAACAACATTTCTTTATTCGACTGGGAAATGGCAATGGCCAAAACATTGTGTGTCCCTGAATCAGACATTAATATTTATAATCCGTAACCATAGAGATCTGCAACAGTATTGTTTAATCATAAATAACTTTATCAAATGTCTCATACCAGTGGTGCCATCTTAATTCTTGTCTTTTTTTCAGTCTTTTTATTTATTATATTTAGACTGACAAAAATATCACAGTATTAGCTCCTTTTAGCTCACTATTCATATATTTTGCCCCTGGTCACTAAGTAATGCGTAAATGAACTTTAACCAAACATTAATATTTCTCTTAATCTACAAATTGTGCGCAAAGTTTTAAATGTTAGCCACTGGTTTTGTTTTCAGTCGAGTTTTTTTCTCTTGGGTAATCTACACAGGTACAAGTTGAAAGTCTTTGAGTCAATTCGTACGATTAAAACTTAATATGTATGTCCCTCATCACTAAATAAAATACCCTTTAAACTTGATGAGCGTGTGTCTGTTACCAGACATAAGAGGAACAGCCTTATCAATATCTTGGAGGTAACAAGTCATTGTCATCTTTGACCTCAGATGATGAACACTTAGGAATGATTGAATAATTTATGTGATCAAGTATTCAGACTTATGGGTCCAAATGAAAGTGATTAAATAGTTTTACATTCATATTTGTATTTCCTTAATCTTAAAATAATCTAGTTGATCCTTGGGGTAAAATTTAAGATTGGTACAAACCAAAACACAGACAGGACAATTTTAGTGGTTTTGAGGCTGTACCATGACTGAAACGGGGCACCGCTAGCTAATAGGGCATAAACCGTTACCGTTAGACCTAGAAACTTCTAACTGTTCATCGAGGAAGGACCTAGGCAAATCTTCTTGGAAATCTGAAATTAGATCATGGTGACCTATATTTTGTGAACTGTGGGGCCAAAAACATGATTTTGTTCACCCAGTGATTCAAACAGGGAACAAATTGTCTCCGTTAGCCCTAGAATCTTCTAACGTAATATCCAGGAAAATCTTCGGCAGTCTCCATGGAAACATGAATTAGGTCATGGTGGCCTATTTTCTGCAAGATACTGGCCGAAAATATGATTTTTAGCACCAAACCAATCAGACAGCGCATACAAAAATTTAGTGTTGCACCTAGAATCTTCTTATTCTACATGCGGGGAAGTCGTTGAAAACATCTTCTGGGACACTTGAAATAAGGTCACTTCAATCTATATTCTTTGAGCTATGGGGCTCGTAAGAACCCCAAGAATAATTAAAAAGTTGATACATAAGCTCCGGTATCAGAATAACTAATACATTGCCCTGATTACTTCCATGCTTATTTGATCATGGAGTGTTTCATCGGTTCAGCAGACTGGTGGCGGCACCTATGGTTTTTTCCCTAATTTTTTAAGCATTTTTCCGGTTTTTGAGACCTTCAAGTGAAGCAGCCGGCTGTTAATGGGACTCAAACAGTTACCGTTAAACCTAGAATCTTCTAACTGTATATCTAAGGTAATTCTAGGCAAATCTCATTGAAAATCAGAAATTAGGTCATAGTGCCCTATATTCTGCAAGACATCTTAATGAACATGCTTTTAACACCCTATAGGTCAGATTTGCATGATTGGTTACAATTTGACCTAGATATTTCTAATATGGTTATGATCCAGGGAGGTTCCTAAAAAAATCTTGGAAACCTGAAATAATGTCACTGTGACCTAAATTCTGCGAGCTGTTTGAAAAAGCATGATTTTATCATTCAGTTAGTCGGATGGGCACAAATGGTAGCAGTTGGATGTACAAAAGTTCAATGTAACCTTTATCTTAAGTCTGTTGGCAAATTGCATGATTTTGAGCATTTTACCCATTGTTCAAGGTTCCATGATTCCAGCTGAGCGTCATAGCCCATGAGCCACTTGTTTTCATTTGTAACGTATAATGAAAATGTCAAATCACAATACTTGTACCAGTTTCTCAGCTCTAGGTTTTTTTCGTATTTTCAGACAATTACCTGTATTTTAAGACTGTTAAATTAAAGCAAAGATGGCAGACCCTCAACTTCTAAAACTTGAATCTACTAAAGGGCATAAATTGTAAACATTTGGTTTTTAAACTTAATATCCAGGGAGGTCCTAAAAAATCTCTGTGGAAATTTTGAAAAAGAACACAGCGCCCTGTATTGTGCAAGCGGAATAATGAAAACAACATTTTCACCATTAAACAGTAAAATGTTTCGTCATGATTATTATTTTTAATAACTGGTGCTGAATCATGACAAATCTGTACAAAGGGGACCCTACCGAATGTCTTCCTCCAAATAGATCACTATAACCTGATTTACATAATAATTCATATACAGGCTTGTGCACAATGCCGTTAAATGTATCTAGTATCATTTGAAACACGATTTCTCATACAATGTTACTCATGACCACTTCTAATTTAAATTGCAGGTGTAGCTATGGTTGATCGCGTGTGATCGCGGTATGGTCACACTTGAATGATTTTGGACTTTTTATGAATCCTAATGCGACGCGATTTATAAATAGAAATAATACTTATATACTTCACCTCAACTAATATAATTTTGCATATTTTTTAAAAATTCTAGATTAAACACATTTGATATACGTCACAATATCTCAAACAGCAATTACTCAGCAAAGTCAAATAATATCTCAAGTGTATCTTAGGTGTCTCCTTACCTTTGTTCATACCTGAATGAATTTTTTTATTTATTTATTTTTTCAATATTGAAGTTTGAGTTGTATATTTCATATTTGATGCAAAATCTTAAAACGTGTTATTGGGATCCACCTCTTATTAACATGTGTGTCTGACATTCCCCTCACCTTGGTGGGTCTATCTTGGTTAAAGAAGCATTCTCTTGTTGCATAAGAATTAGTTGTACCAATCACTTGCGTGATTTTTCATCTTATTTAGTTCATATCCTCTAGTAAACATTGTATTTGAAATATTAGTCCTGACAGTTCACCCTGAACGCTATTTTCATAACCTGGTGTGGCAATAGGATAAGTGGCTTCAGTATAATACTTCGTCATTTTCAACAGCTGTTTTGTCATTTTCAAGTGTGTTTGTATGAACCATGATGTAGCTGATCCTGAGGTGCTGCTATGTGTGTAAACAACAGATTACTTGCATCTAATCGCACAGACATACTACACCTGTGCATCATTTGGTTGGGTGAAGGGGTTATTTCTTTGATCTCAAGCATTTCGTGACAGCTTTGTATATTTGTAAATCTTTACACAACTAGATTTATCTTCTTTAACGTTGTGATTTCGATTAATTCTGCAAAAACGCACAAAACGTATTGAAACGTAAAGAATTACATGATATAAAACAAAAATACAGCAAGATATGGCAAAAACACTTGAAACCGTTTATATTGCGCCAAAAAGGACACATAATCTAACGTAAAAAATCTCGAGAATTCCTGATCGCATTTTAATGGCATGGTTCGAAAATGGGGCCATGCACTATCGCGTCCGGTCACCTGTACAGCGCTTATGTATGGATGCTTATTTTATCGACTCAGGCTGTTGAAAGTTTGATTTATTGCAGATCTGTCACGGGGAACTGACCCTTGTACGTTTCCAAACTACCTACAAAACAATGCCTCCGACTTGAGCGATTACTGGCAGGCCAGTCCAAATATGGGAGGAGAGCGAAAGTTTTACCAGTTCCACGAGAGTAAGATGATACACGGAGATATTATTGACAATAAACTAATAAAAAGAGAGACCTGGACATGCAAGGCCGTCACCAACGACGGCGAACCGAATCAACCGAAATACCTGATCGAAGAGAGGCAAGTTTAAATCAGAGATATTTTCATATAAACTAGAGGAATAACCGTTTTGCAGTCTTTTTTATGCCCCCGCCACAATTTGGGTGGGGGCATATAGTTTTACCCATGTCCGTCATTCCGTCATTCCGTCCTTCCGTCCTTCCGAAATCAAACAGTTGTACGGACTTTTTTTCGCAATGCCTGCAGATATTGGCCTGATTTTTGGTGTGTGGGCAGATAATGACCAGTTACAGATCGAGTTCGCGTTTCGTCCCGGTTGACCTACTTTTGACCGTTTTACGGCTCCTTAACTTAGAAAATTTCATGAAAAATAAAAATTTTCATGACAAATACACATGTACGGACTTTTTTCCGCAATGCCTGCAGATTTTGGCCTGATTTTTGGTGTGTATGCAGATATTGACCAGTTACAGATCGAGTTCACGTTTCCTCCCCGTTGACCTACTTTTGACCATTTACGGCTCCTTAACTTAGAAAATTACATGAAAAATAGAAATTTTCATGACAAATACACATGTACGAACTTTTTTTCGCAATGCCTGCAGATATTGGCCTGATTTTTGGTGTGTGGGCAGATAATGACCAGTTACAGATCGAGTTCGCGTTTTGTCCCGGTTGACCTACTTTTGATTGTTTTACGGCTCCTAAACATAGAAAATTTCATGAAAAATATAAATTTTCATTACAAATGTACATGTACAGCCGTTTTTAGCCCTCAGCTCATAGGCTGATGGGCTATTGTCGTCACCCAAGCTGTCCGTCCATCTGTCTGTCGGGTGTCGTCCGTCCGTTTCGCGTCTGTTAACTTTTACCTTGTGAGCGGGATATCTCTAAAAGGATTCACCTTTGGAATTTTATTTCCTCAGTGAAGATGTATATCGATAAAATCTCGGTCAAGTTCGAAGATGGGTGACCTTGACCCATTTTTCTACATTTTAGAGCTGATTATAGAAAAACACTCAGAAGCTACAAAAATCTTGGTCCGGTTCAAAGATCGGTGGTCTTGACCTACTTTTCAAGGTCACAGAGCTTAGTATAGAAAAAAAACTTAGGGGGATTTTTCTCAGGAAGCATTTGATGGATTGTTATAAAACATGGTACATACCTCTCCAATTTAAATTTATAACTGATTACCAGCTTTTGCTAATATTCTAGTTTCGCAATGCAATGGTTACAGATACTGGCCCAATGTTTGGTCTGTGGGCGCATAATGACCACTTACAGGTCGAGTTCGCGTTTCGTCCCAGTTAACCTATTTTTGACCATATGACAGACCTGAACATAGAAAATTTCATGAAAGACAGAAATTTTTATGAAAAATGCACATGTATGGACTTTTTGTCACAATGCCTGCATACTGGCCTGATTTTTGGTGTGTTCCTTGATAATGACCCGTTACAGATCGAGTTTGCATTTTACCCTTCTTGACCTACTTTTGACCATACAACACCTCCTGAACTTAAAAAAAATTTTACAAAATTTAACAAATGTTTCTAATTTGCCCCAGGCGGGGGCATTCGTGTCGTACCGACACATCTAGTTTTTTTTCTTATTTTTCGTATTTCTAAAGGGGCGTATGTTTAAAAGTGTTATTAATGAAGAGAATCCCTTGACCCTTTCATAAAGATACAAGCAAGAGAATGCTTATCCCACCACACACAGGCTCTCCATTTTGTTTACATCCACGTGTTTCTGGGGTATCCGCTAGACTAATGCGAACACATGTAACAAGGACATCTGGAGACAAGTCAGGGGAACCAGAATAATTTTTTCAAAGGGCGTTTTATAACAAGTGACCATTTAACTTCCGAACACAGGAGTTATAAGAACAAGCATTACCTAGAGTCCATATCCTGCCCTATAGTGATCACCGTGTCAGTCCATCCTTCTGTCCTTCCATCCGTCCTTCCGTCCTCCCGTCAGTGACACTTTCGTTCGCGCGCGATAACTCAACAACAACATACTGCAGCTTTTCCAAATTCACAGGGATAATTGGTACCTATGAGGGCTCAAGACCTATCGAATTACAGACTTGTCAGAATTCAAAAATCGCCGCAGCAGCCCGTTCGCTGATTTTCTTTCGCACAAAATAACTCAACAACAACCTACTGCAGCTTTCCCAAATTCACAGGGATGGTTGGTACCTATGAGGAAACGAGACCTATCGGATTACAGACGTTGATTTTTCAATATGGCCGCCACAGCCCAATCGCTGATTTTCTTTCGCACACAATAACTCAGCAACAACCTACTGCAGCTTTCCCAAATTCACAGGGATGGTTGGTACCTATGAGGGCTCCAGACCTATCGAATAACAGAACTGTTGGAATTTCAATATGGCCGCAACAGCCTGATGGCTGATTTTCTTTCGCGCGCGATAACTCAACAACAACCTTCTGCAGCTTTTCCAATTTCACTGGGATGGTTGGTACCTATGAGGGCTCCAGACCTATTGTATTACAGACTGCTCAAAATCAAATATGGCTTACAGACTACATTCAGTGATTTTCTTTTGCACACATAATTTCAGCCATATCTTCTTTAATATCATTTGATCCAGTAGGATTTTATCCCTCATGCATATGGATAAAAAACTTGTTTGGCTTATTTTTTTTAACTTAATTTTTCACCCATATGTAAACTAGTCCAGCACTAGCAGAAATGCGGGGCCCTCTGAGGACCATTGTCCGACTACATCTATATATATATATATATACAGTCATAGGGCAAGAATTTGATTTAGGTAAATATTTGTAGCAGGTAAACATTATAAGACATGAAATATTTAACAAAAGTAATATTTCACAAATATAGTACTTAGATTTATAAATTTACTGATAGCTATAAGTATTTATGTATTATATAAAATGGGAAAATATGCAAAAATTTACTTTTTTACTGTGATATTGTTTTAACAAATTAATCCATGTACATACTGAATGATATTGATTTCACACTTTTTTGTACTTATATTTTACTTATGTCATTGTAATATTTACAATAAATCTTTATTGCTGTTATATAGATGGGCTTTTGTGTATTTTAAAGCTATGAATTGCCTGACCAGTGCGTACAGTTTCTGAAGAGATCGGACAGTGTGTTTCAGCTTGGCAAGGGTAGGGGAGTCCCTCAGAATCTTTTTATTATTTGTCATACATCATCGAGTAATAAGTAATGAATGACAATAAGTTGTTGTATTGAATATTTGTTAGGAAATTGTATCGATTTTTAATAATAAAGGCCAATGAAAATTCATTATTAAGAATACATTTAATATATATATATATATAAATATATATATATATATATATATATATACATATATATTGTTCGTTTTTATACCAGTGTCAGTTGAATACATTTCTTTTTAATAAATTGTTATATATTTATATATTCAGGAAAACCGTATAAATGCGACTGCAGGGAACATTACGTTAACATAACCGTGGATAATGCTCCTTTCATTGGTAAGTACGCTTATTAGTTATTTACCCGCTAAACGATTTTACAAATTAACACTTAAACTGTGTTTCCATATGCGCATATATGCATATGTGCGTATATGCGTGAAAATCGCAAATGGAGCGATTTTACACAAAGGGTCTGCGTGAACACAAGGATTCGGGGTAAAATGACGTCACTTCATCTGTTTTGGTAGGCCTGCTCGATCTACTGTACAAATAAACAAGTGACCCATGGGTCATGACGCTCAGCTGACTGGGAAGAGATTCGCAAAAGGAAATTTTATCATCTGAATGGTAGTACATACCCATTCAATTGAAGCATCAAACAGATTAACCAACAGGCCAAAATTGTGTCTGTATTTATGTATCTCCATATTAGGTGGCTCCACCAGTCTGCAGAAACTAATAAAAAGACTTAATGGTCAATATGCATGCAAAGAATCATGGTGATCTCTGCATTAGTTGTTCAGATACTTAAGCTTTTGTATCAAATTTTCCATTATTCTGAGGGATACTTCGGAGTCCTATAGCTTGAAGGATATGGGTAACAGAGACCTAATTTCAGGTTTCCACAGACACTTTTCATGGGCCTCCTTGCATGACAAGAATGAAGATTCTAGGTCCAGTTGTTACAATCTGTGCCATGTAAACAGATGACAGCATCCTTAAAGGTCTAAAAAATGTAGAAAAAAATTTGAAAGAATTAATAAAATATAGGTGGCACCACCAGTCGGCAGAAACTGATGAAACACTCCATAATCAATATCCATGCAAAGAATCATGGTGATCTCTGCATTAGTTGTTCAGATACTTCAGCTTTTGTATCAAATTGTTCATTATTCTGAGGGATACTTCGGAGGATATGGGAAACAGGGACCTAATTTCAGGTTTCCACAGACACTTTTCATGGGTCTCCCCATGTGTCAAGAATGAAGATTCTAGGTCCAGTCTTTACGATTTGTGCCCTGTTAACAGATGCTTACATTTTTAAAGGTCTAAAAATAGAGAAAACAATTCGTAAAAATCGAAAAATACAGGTAGCGCCACCAGTCTGCAGGAACTGATGGAACATCTCATGATCAATATGTATGCCAAAAATTATGACCATCAGTGATGTAGTTAACGAGATATTGAAGTTTTTGTATGAAATTTTTGACTATTCTGGGGGGTACTTTGGGGCCCAATAGCTTAAAGGATATGGGTAACAGAGACCTAATTTCTAGCTTCCAAGGAGATTTTTCATCGACCTCTTAGAATTTCAAGTTACAAGATTCTAAGTCCAGCGGTTACGATTTGTGCCAGGTTAACGGACAGACGGAGAGACAGACAGACGGACGACGGACAAAGAGTGATCGCTATAGCTCAGCATGACTGAAAGTCAGCTGAGCTAAAAATTAGTCTTTCAGTACACGCATAAACACAGTTACGCGGACAGTGTTTCAAGTCAGCTGTTGTGAGCCCACTCGATCCAGATCAACTGAAGAACTATCGTCCAGTCTCCGATTTAGCCTATATGTGTTTAAATTAATTGAGAGGGTTGTGGCAACTTACTGGAACCATACCAGTCGGCTTTGAGACACGGCGACGGCACTGAAACAGCTCTCCCGCGTGTCCACAATGACATCATTTGCGCTATTAGTCAACAGAAGGCTGTCTTGTTGGTGCTGCTTGATCTGTCCGCAGCCTTGGACACGGTAGACCACCGCCGCTTGATAGAGACACTGAATATTCTTAGAGTTCGTGGCCTTGCCCTCCAGTGGTTCCAGTCACTGACTGACAGAACCCAGTCCATCAAGGTTAAAGGTGCAAAATCACCCTGCACCAAACAAGACTGTGCTGTCCCCAAGGGGTCGGTCCTTGAATCGATCCTGTTTACCATCTATACTTATTCTCTTGGGGCACGTCTACATAAGTTTCACTTGTATGCGGATGACACGGAGCTGTACATCAGTTTCAAGATCGCTGATATGAACGATGCTCTCCGTCGCTTGGAGACGACTGTACCATCAGTCCAGAATTGGGTTTGCCAAACATCACCTTCAAATGAATGGCGGAAAAACTGAGTTTTCAGTCTTTTCATCCAAACAGTTGGCCAACAATATAACATCTCCATCTCTCTCCGTTGGCAGTAATACCATCAACCCGATATCTACTGCTAAAAACTTCCGCGTCTTGTTGTCCCCAGCTTTCCTTCTCTAATATGTTTTATTTTCTCCTGAAGAGGTCTCCACATGTCATAATGGCTGTGTTTTATTTTTTATTGTCACCTGAAGATGTCTCAACGTGTCATAATGGCAGTGTTTTAGTTTTCATTGTCCCTTGAAGATGTCTCCACACACACACACATAAAAATATTCAACTAAAAGGAAGACCTTATCTTTAACAGAAAAAAAGCTTGGAGCCTGACCTTCAAATCAATTTCTTTTCACAATAGGAAAGTTAGAGAATCCGTACTGTAGATGCAATATGGCAGAGGAGAGCACCGAACACTATCTTTTAAATTTTCGCCAGTACACTCGGCCGAGTTTAACCTGTTTCGTAGGTTTCAGTTCTAATTTTGATCGTAATAGTTTAGAAATGGACTCTTATGCTATCATGGAAACCAGGAGTAAACAGGAAACAAAAAATAATAAATTTTCTTATCTGCAGCATAGGGATACCGTTTGATCTTCTGAGAAAAACTGTGAGCAGCTTGTTTCTCAAGTTTATAATAGACACAAACGTTTGACACCATTGAAGGATAATGCATATAACATTACTCTTTCCATCCAGTAAAAAATACTATAGTATATGTGTATGGATAGTATTTTGTACAATGCACTTATTGTATCGAGAGTGCATATCACATTGTTTTATCTCTACAGTGTTCATTTATTATTTTCCAATCGTATTGATCCTGGTTTGATAAATTTTGTTGAAGATTATTAATATATATATGGAATAAGAACATTAATTTAACATATAATGTATTGTCCCACTTCACGTTGTTTCGGAACCAAATAATAACAGATCACGTAATCGTGACGAGCATAATTTTTTTTATAGAGATAAAAAAATCAGATTCCGCAACACTAGACATAACAATAATAAAAATGTACTTCTCCAGAGTCCGCTTCCTGGGCTTTGATTTTTGGATACTACAACTGCCAAAGCCTAACAGGAGTCTTTTAGCACAAATAATCCACCTGAACAGTTCAAGTAAATCTTCCCGGTGAATAGTCCCACTAAATCTTGAAGACAATCTGTTGCAATTCAGAAGTGAAGTTTAGGTAAAATCCCAAAGGCAAATTGAAGACAATCTGTATAAAATCTGTATAAAGTCTGTATAAAGTCCATAAATATCTGTAACTATGCAATTATCGGAGTAGGTCCTAAGACTGACGAGAAAGTCGCACCTTTTCGTGCCCGCTTGTATTATCCTTCCTCCTGGCTCTAAACACAGCCCCTTTTTATAGCTTTTTCACCCGAAGTCCAGAAACTTCTAGGCACGGAAAATTCCAAAGAATAGACTCGAAGCTTTTAGAATACAATGAACGCGCTGAGTGTTTGCACACTGTGTTAAGACGAACCAGAATGTCAAGCACATGTTAAGCTATAATCCTACGCATAATAATCAAATACATGAAACAATGTACTTTTACTTGTATACAATGTCTTGTATAAAGTTGTGTTTACATATGTCTACAGGAAAGCTTGTACATAAGCCTGACTGGCAACTTTTGTAATCCTCTAGTAAATAAATATTTAACCAAATATGAGAGAGCAGAGAGAGAGGAGGGGAGGGTAGTTTTGTCCATTGTTCTGGTTAAACTGTTTATTATACACAAATTCTCACACCCAAGTGCGACGTGATTTTCAATGTATTATATTTTATCTCCTCGAAATGTACTTCCTTTCTGGGATTTGTAAGGGGGGGGGGGCAAAGAGTTAAATGCTGAAATTTTGACAAAATATTATTCCCTTAGGTCACAGATTATTCCTAGATCACTGATATTTATTTTAACCTGGACCCTTTGCCAAAGGTCGTACGCACCATAGCTGATTCCCTACTATCGCTCATTTATGGCCCCCTCGGGGGGGGGGGGGGGGGCAGTCTGCCAGTGTTTGTAAACATCTGCTTCGAATTTATAAATAATTATTTGTCATTAATTATTATTTTTCGTCCAGAATCCTTTTCGCAGAGATATTTAGGCAAAACAGTGTGTCATGTAAATAAACTATAGTCCGTTCCACCACCCCTGTACACAATTTTTTTTGCTGTTATCTCCACACAAGACAAACTTGCCAAACAAAACTTGCACCTATATGACAGAAAGATGGAAAATGCGTAATTTGCGGTACCCTATACCTGCCTACGATATAAATATTATTTCCGCATATCATGACGTCATCACTGTTCCCTGTCATGCCCATTTCATGCCCATACAGAATAGATTAGCTACTAATAAAATGGATTTAAATTGTATACAGGCAAATTACATAAGGCAGGCTATTTTTTCCAATAGTTAATTACGTATTTTTCCCATTCTGCCCGAGGGGGCAGAGAATTTTGGCGTTATTTGACTCGAGGAAAAAATAATCACGAAAAAAGGGGTGATGGATCGGACTATATTGCACCAGAATAGATAAAGTAAAAAGGAATTACATAATTCTTAACTGTTGAACCCTTGCCGCCAAACAAAATAAATGCAAAGCGCGTTAACATTTTTATTTTTTACAAATTTATGCTAATTGATTGCTCTCTTCTTTTCTGTCTGTCTGTGTCTGTCTGTCTGTCTGTGTCTCTCTCTCTCTCTCTCTCTCTCTCTCTCTCTCTCTCTCTCTCTCTCTCTTCTCTCTCTCTCTCTCTCTCTCTCTCTCTCTCTATATATATATATATATATAATGTTTTGTGACTTTAATTTTACAGCAAAAAAAGAAGACCGTGCAAAGTGGACCGCTTTTGACTTAAAGGGCGGCTTTAACGCCACCGTGACCCAGTTTCAAGGATACGGGGAAAAGAAGGTTTGTGTTTTAATATGTAAGCTTTATACATGATACAAGTAACCTGAAAATACCAAACAGTCACAGTAAATTCTATTAACCATTTACTGCGGAAAAGGCCACTCAGTATAATATATTACTTAGTATTATATATTGCCAATTTTTAGTTCGAAATAATTATATTATCCTTTTTAAGCACAAAAGTCTGACACAACTGTTGAAAAAAATTTGGAAGGAATGTTGAAAGTTAACTTTAACTGTTAAGGGTTTATCTTATTTACTTGAATTGTTTTTGGTAATTTTGTGATGCTATCAGGAATATATACGCTATGCAAGAGAAATTGATATTTGAAGTCAAGGCTGTCGCCAGGCATTAGAATGGCAGTCACAAGGGTCAGCCACTGATTCACAAATACTCAGCATTTTATATCCAAAAACTCGACCGGTAAAGGAAAAGTGAATGCCATCCTCGTCACCGCGAAGCATCTATTCAGACAGCCGGCGCCATATGGACGATCGTGAAGGAATAACTGCCGTTTTCACAGGGATGAATTTAAAAGGGGGGCGCCCCTATTTTTCGACCTAAAAATATGGGAATTAAAATAATATACTAATAGTGAAATGCAGCGCAGGGTTTTGCGTCTCGAACCGTTGTTAACTTTAAATTAAACGTCTGCACGCTCGAGTTATGTGTGAAGTCTACCAGCACGGTGCAAGGGTGTTTTGCGCCCCTTTTCTAATATTCTATATCCGTCCCTGGTACATTTTTCCATCGATCTGTTGTCGCACTGGCCTTGAAATGGCCTGATGCATAGGTTTATTTTTACCCTTGAAATTGTATCATAACTTGGGAATCGGAATTAAATTATTTAATTATTGCTTCTGCCAGGAAGGTACGCGTTCATCCCCGTTCGTTTGTGTGTTTGTGTGTGTGTTATTCACAGCATAACCCACGCAGTAATGAACGGAATCTCATACAGTTCTCAGAGCGTTTTATGAATGGGCCAAGGAAGACACGTACAGTGACTTATGCATTCATGAAACTAGTAATAAATGCCGACTTGCATTATTTTTAATGCAAAATTATAGTTATCCATGATTTCTTTTTGTTAAAGTCTGCATTGATGATCATATATATGATTCGATAACCAATATATACAGCCATAAACAAGTGTCTTTTTTTTTTGTTGTAAGTAAAGTTTTACGGAGCATACTGTAATCATCCTAATAAGCGCCCCTTTAGTTTTTTTACGCGGTACATGACAAGCTTCATATTGCCAACAAGCTAATAAAAAGTAAATATTCTTTTTTAAGTCATAAATGATCAGATCATCTATACTTCAGCTCTCCCAAACTCACAGGGATGATTGGTACATATCAAGGCTTCAGATCTGTTAAATTACAGACAAGTCGGAATTCCAATATAGCCGCAACAGCTTAATAGCTTATTTTCTTTCACGCACGATAACTTAACAGCAACATACTTATCCCTCATTCACAGGGACGATTAGTACATACGAGGGCTCCAGATCTATTAAATTTCAGACCAGGCGGGATTCCAATATTGCCACCACAGCCCAATCGCTGATTTTCAATCGCGCGTGATAACTCAAGAACAATATACATCAGCTTTCCCAATTCACAGGGGTGAATGGTACATATGAAAGCTCTATATCTATTGAAATACAGACCTTTGAGAATTCCAATATTGCCGCCCAGCCAAATCGCTGATTTTTTTTCTTTCGCGCGCGATAACTCAACAACAACATACTTCAGTTTTGCCGAAATTTACAGGGATGATTAGTTCAAACGAGGGCTCCAAACCTGTTGAATAACAGACCTGGCGGAATTCCTATATGGCCGCCTCAGCCCAATCGCCGAGTTCAATCGCGCGTGATAACTCAACAACAACATACTTCAGCTTTCCCAAATACACAGGGATGTTTGGTATTGGGCTCAGTCTCTATCGAATTGTAGACCTGTCGAAATTCAAATATGGCCACCACAGCCATATCGCTGATTTTTATTTCGCACCCAATAGCTCAACAAGAACATGCTTGATCTTTCTCAAATTCACAGGGATCATTGAATTACTGAAGCACGGACTTGCTCAAAATCAAATATGGCCAACAGAGTACAATCGGTGATTTTCTATTGCACACATTATTTCAGACATGTCTTCTTTGATATTATTTGAACCAGTAGGGTTTTTCCCTCATGCATATGGATTAAAACCTGTTAATGTTTGTCATATTTTTCAATTTTAACCTTAACTTTCCACCAATATGTAAACTAGTTCAGCACTACCAGAACTACGGGGCACTCTGAGGTCCAATGTCTGACCACATCTAGTTATATATATATATATATATATATATATATATATATATATATATATATATATATATATACTTGTGGGAATATGTAATAAATTCTAAATCATATGCATCCCCTGTCATGATGACCCAGTAATTAATAAAAATTACAAAAAAAATCTCCCTCCTCCAAAAGAGCATCTTCTGCATGTAGCATCTCCCTAAACATACCCATAATGCCATATTAACCATTAGATACGTGAAAATGATATATATGTATTTTCTAGACTCATCAGATTGACGAGTGTGATACTAATTGGTCACTGGAATGCAGAAACTGAATTCCTCATACATAAATATAGCACGTACCTCTGAACAAGACCCGGCGTCCATTTAAGGCCGGCGATTATTTTTCTAAGAGATTGTTTAGGCCCAGCTTTTAAATAAGACATGCTCCTATTTAAGGTCCGGTGTCTGATAGAGGAAATACGGTATCTGTTGTGATTTCAGGAGATCTGTGCGGGTACCACAACCCTTGTTGAGTCTGAATGTCTTGACGGGGAAGGAGTCAGGCTCTCATTTCCGGAAATTAAATGTGTCCCGCCAAATACAGGCTGGCGTCCATGTAAGTTATCTGTTTTATTCAGATAGATGTTTATAACAGATAATGTTTGTATTGTGATGTTCCGTACGATGTCAGTCTCATCACTATTTCTCTAGTGAGCATGTCCATGTTCCATCAAGCTAATCCTGCCAGTTACGTTTACTGTTCAGGACATTTTTAATCTAATTTTAGCGAAACGCAACGTACCATTAACGATCATTTGTACTCATTTATTAAGGAAATTAGCAGTTTTCTGTATATAAATACAACCTTAAAGGGTAGCGTAATATATCCGACTTGATTTTGTTTATATAGCGGAGGCACTTTATAGTATCGCTAGATGGAACGATTCTGACTTTACGTATCACATCTTAACGACCCCGTCACCCAACTACAGCCCCAGCTGGTGCGCGGTAAGTAACGGCTTATGTAGCTTATTAAAAATACAGTCATGCCCGCTTATTGTCATGTCGGTGGTGCATGTATTAATTATGATAATAACCGGGATGTGACATTATGCGGGCTTCAACATCGATGTCCTTTTGAGTCATAGAAGAAGCGTTATGTCTCAAATGATATTAATTAAATCATCAACAAAAAGGAAACAGAAACGTTTATGAATATTTTATTGCACAACGGCATATCAAATTACGTTTATGCACACCTGACAATTTATTTCCTTTAAGTTTTGTGCCGCATGCCGCAATAACTGACAAAATCCGACTTGCTAACAGAAAGACACGTAGCGTCTGGGTCATGAGGTCAAATGTCTGGAAATAAGCGGCACGGTTATAAGGTGATGCGTAGGCAAACAATTTTACTAAATAATTATTTCCCCCGACTATTGCGCTTTATTTTCGGGTATCTTATTAATGACTCAAACTTCCACGAACGTCTTTATGATAGGACTGTTCGGGGAGCGGGCATCAGCATGCCATTGTCAACTTTCTGAAGTTTCGCCGCGATTGAGGTTTTAGACAGAGTATCTCCTCCAGTGCTCACAAAACCTCCAGCTTTTCGTGGACCCTTAAAGGGGATTTCCAGTCGCAAGCAACGTTTAGAGCTCATGCTTCATATCATCTCGGCGAAACTTCACCGAGATGTAAACCACGGCCTTGCAAAGGCCAGGAGTTCATTATGTATGACGTGATCGCAAACATCGCCCTTGTTAATGTACGAAGAAACGCAATGATCTGGATTACCGTGGTATCTTAAGACGTTAATTAGCTAAGTGACGGGGACTGACCTGCATGCACACAGGTGGGAGATGAGATCGTTTGATACGCCTGACCAATTACAGGCTCTTGGCCTCGTTGATCGCCGTGTCGGCTTCTGGTGTGATATTAACTGCGATCTGGTATCACTGCCATGGGTTCCAAGCATGACAATAAACGGGATTATGACAATATTCCATGATATTAAACGGTCATATTTACCATTGTTTATATAGGAAATGTTTTGGGATTTCAGATTTATGTGACTATAAGCGGGATTTCTATTAACCGATATGACACAAAGTGGGCTCGACTGTATATATATATATATATATATATATATATATATATATATATATATATATATATATATATTTATGATATATATCCTATGTATATATATACAGTCAAACCTGTTCATGCAACCACCCGCTCTTTGACCACTCTGAATATAAATATGACCTTTGACCTTTTTGTTTAAAGTTAAGTCACCACAAGGACCAGTCTGATCAATGAAACCTCTGACAATTCAAAATGGATACATTAGAGTTTTAATTCAAGATTTTGATATATTTCGTCATTGTGTTTTCCAATCAGATTGAGTGCGCATATTACAACATTCGTACATATGCCTCGTATAGGTGATGGTCAGGGTTGATATGAAAAAATTTGAAAATGTACCTAGAGTACCTTGTACCAGGTACAGGTACTATAGTTACAGGTACAGGTTACTTTCTACTCATGACCGGCAGGTACAGGTACAGGTATTATGAAATGTGTACCTAGGTACAGGTACAGGTACAGGTACAAGTACCTGGCCCCAACCCTGGTGATGGTCATCTGTTTTCTCATATGTGCAGATGTAAAATATGATACTTTGGGTCTTTGAAACACGATATATATGTTATAAACGGTAATACCGATTTTTCTGCGCCATCTCCACTAGACTGGTACCGCGCTCTATTATGGCTCTCAGCCAAGCATACAAAAAGGACGACTCTCCTTCGAAAAATGCGGCCCACTATACACCGGGGTTCTAAATACATCGATGGCATATTTATAAATGTAGTGAAGAAGGAAATGAAGTCCATTCAAATATGTCGGATAGAATTGTTTCAGGGCAAATTACATAAACAAGAGTGCATTTGTGGAAAGGACTTGACAGGATAAGAAATATTTTGTAAGCATGCGCGTTTGAAATGTAAACAGACGGCGCGTCCTCGAAATATAGCAAATTTTAAAATTTGAAGTTGAGACAAGTAGTTCCGGCCGTCCCACTGTGTATAGCAGGATGAGGTTACTTTTGAATAAAAACGACCCCTGGTGGAAGGGTGCGCTATCTGTTGTTGACATCTGGAATGATTTAGACGTTTTAAACATTTCAGGTACAAAAAAGATAGTTTGAATCATGTTTCAGTTTGATTAACGTAAAAACTGCTAACAGTGTTTTACATCACCCTTTATATGATAATATACAAATGAATCATCCAGTATGGAACTGCCTTCCCCAAGTCTTGTTTCATTGAATTATAGATATATATTTAGTTGAAACAGACCACACTGCGCGGACTAAGACTAAAAAATACGACTCTGCTGTTTAAGGATTATGAGAGTAAAAATCTTACACCCACAATGCACCGAAACTTCTAAATACACCCGCCGCATAGGTATAAATGTTGTAAATAGGACTATGTAGTCCGTTCAAGTGAGTTGTATAAAAATTGTTTCATGGTAAATAACATAAACATGGATGTTTTTGTGGTAAGGACTTTCGGGGAAAAGTTGAAACCACGCTCTTGTGCAATGTCAAGGTGTTTCCTTGAAATGTTACAATATTTATTTTGAAGTTTGATGGTTGAGAGAAGTAGTTCCGGTCGTCCCACAGTACCAAAAAGAACAGAGATGCATTTCTTGTAGAACGACTTCTGGTGGAAGGGTGATGTAGACCTACAGACGCGATATTACCGTAAATTATAATAAAAACAGTTTTCAAGTATCATGCTTGCCGTAAACATGCAGGTAAAATGTAAAATAAATTATTATGGAGCAGTCTGATTTATGGTATCCACATTCAGATGCTTGTTGATTTGTTTTTTCTTTGTAGAGACACAAATCCACGACAGGAAATGCCACAATTGAACTGGACATTTTCCAAGACTTGGTTTGTCCTAACAACACTGACCTGCTGCCTTTAAATCTCACTTACATTAAATTTAACTTAACACGTAAGTAAATAAAACAGAATATAACCATTTAGTATCTACTATTAACACAATCAATTTAAATTCATAGAATTTGTATTATTCCCTCTAAAGCTGCTGTTGAAAATCTCACTTTTTCTTTAATGTTGCTAAAATTAGGAAGTTATTTTTGTCATGGATGATCTTTCTTTTGATCCTGCAACAATCCTTAATTCTATTTATCTGGATACGCAGTCCATCTTTCTTTTTTTATTAATATAATTAATATTTATTGTTAACACTTACCATATCATTATAATGGTAGTAGTAGTAGGAGTAGTAATAGTTGAATATACAGTGGCAGTTTAATTACTGTTTTTGTTCATATAATTGTTATTATTAGTATCTTTATTTTTATTTGACAGGGAAGGCGAATTCAACAACTTTCATTCAAACAAAATCGTGTAACCTCATTGAAGCCAAACTGGCAGGTAACTATAGATACAGAACAGACGACATCGCCAACATCGACGTGGACGTCACGAAGTTACAGCTCACTGTCCAGGGATTTGCTAATTTTTCCTGTGTTGATTCTCCTGACAAATGGTTTTACAAAATGCGTGCGACACCAGCAACACCACGGCCTGGATGGTCAGTATTCTTGATTTATACTATAATCAGATAAGGCCACACACAAAAACTATATTGTATCGTGGCTCCTTAGTTTCGTTGAACAATTTTTTTTTTTTTGGCAAATGAGGAAGTCCAGGTATTGTTGAAAATCTTTGCTATCTCACAAATTCCCTAAAAGAATTATTAAAGATATTTTAAAGCAGAGATAGATTAAGAGAGATAAGCGTCCCCTCCCCACCTTTTGCTGACTTGTGGATTATTTTTTAAATCGATTTAAAAAATTTAGACTTCTCACATCCTGTGGTCACGTGTCCAAACCGGATACTGTAAAACAAACATTATCTCCTGAAAGCAGAAATCGTTTAGCAGAAGTGCTGCCCATATGGCAGTATTAGAATGGTTTAGAGATGAAGCAGTTGTGACGTTTATTATTCTAACTGTTTAAACCGACGGAGCAGACGAATATAAAATAATGTATATATCTTGCACGAAATCAAAACAGTCTCAGCCGATTGTTGTCAATAAAACTGATTTGTTTTAGTAAAGACTATAGTAATTAGAAATATTCATAAATATTTTGCAAATTTGGTTGCAAGTTTTAGAAGTTATACTTTTGCAAAATGTCTCGATCTGGCAGTAGAAAAACTAAATACACGTAATTGGTGAAATCCCCAGGAGCCTCAGAATTCCTCACCACTTGGTCCCGGGATAAGCAGAATGTTGTAACGTGATTCATTAAAACATGAGGATGGAAAGATATGTAATTATGCAGATATTAATAGATATTTTTAGATTAATGGTTAATTTGCGTTTCTTCCATAGTCAGCAGAGATATGCGTGCGTCAATCTACAGAGGGTCAATGACAACATACTTCTCGGGAGAATAGGTCAGTTTGGCACATTTTATTGTTATTTAAATTTTTTATCTTTCAAGGTTTCAGAAATTAAATTTATACAGATTAGACTGAATTTGCTCAGTCAATATGTTAGGTGTAATTCTATAGAGTAGATTTCACGGTTTATTCGCGAAAAATAAATTAATCGATTTATAATCGAACATCGGTCTCTCTGTCATCGAATTTGATTTATTCAAGCGATTCTTTCCATTAGCCAAGGTAATTCTTTTTCGCCTCAGTTCTTGTAATCCTTGGTCTGCCACTACCAGCTTGCCGATCAATTACAGAACGTAGATTCCACGCTTTCCATGAATATTTTCTTGTGAAGCTTCATGCAACCACTAATTTAAGATCAAATAGACTTACAAGGAATGTTTCAACATAAATTTTCAAACGAAAACGAGGCATGGTAGATAGGCAAACAAAAATATTCTGGGGATATTGTCATTAATTTTGACATGGGCAAACCTATATGTGGCTCGCTGATTGTTTGAATAATCTATTTTTTATTTTTGTTTTAACTCATATTCCACAAAGAAATTTAAATCAAACATTTATTATTAGAAAGAAAACTGCGTTAAGTTTAAAATGATGTCCTTAATTTATTCAAAAGAAAGGAATGAGTTGAATACAATTTTCGTTTTTAATCTGAATATATACTTTAGATATAAAAAAACATTATTTAAAATGAGGGAATCAGTTGAATACGATATTCGTTTTTAGCTCAGCTGACTGAAAGTCATCTGAGCTATAACGATCATCCTTTGTCCGTCGTCTGCCCGGCCGTATGGGCGTCCGTTAACAGGGCACAAATCATAACCGCTGGACTTGGAATCTTCAAACTTGACATCCAGGGAGGTCCATAAAAATTTTCCTTGGAAACCTGAAATTAGGTCTCTGTTACCCATATTCTTCGAGCTATGGGCTCGTAAGTACCCCCGAGAATAATCCAAAATTTGATACATATGATCAAGTATCTTAATGACTAGTACATTGATCACCATGATTTTTTTGCATGAATATTGATCATGGAGTGTTCCATCAGTTCCTGCAAACTGGTGGCGCCACCTGTATTTTTTCTAATGTTTACGATTTTTTCCATATTTTTGTTTACTCCAAAGAAGCTGTCTCCTGTTAAAAGGGCACAAATCATAACCACAAGATATGGAATCTTGTTTCTTGACATCCAGGGAGGTCCATAAAAAATCTCTTTGGAAACCTGAAATTATGTCTCTATCACCCATATTCTTTGAACTATGGGGCTGGTAAATACCCCCCCCCCCCCCAGAATAATCAAAATTTTGATACAAAACCTCAAGTATCTGAATAACTACTACATTTATCACCATTTTATTTGCATGAATATTGATCATGGAGTGTTCCATCAGTTCCTGCAAACTGGTGGCGCCACCTGTATTTTTTTTAATTTTTACGAATTTTGCCTCTATTTTTGTTTCCTTCAGAAAAGCTGTCATCTGTTAACAGGGCACAAATGTAAACTACTAGACCTGGAATCTTCTTACTTGACATCCATTGAGGTCCATGAAAAATCTCCATGGAAACCTGAATTTAGGTCTCTGTTACCCATATTCTTCTAGCTGTGAGGCTCGTAAGTACCCCCCCCCCCCCAGAATAATAAAAAAAATGATACAAAAGCTCCATTATCTTAATAACTACAACATAGATCACCATGAATTTTTGCATGAGTATTGATCATGGAGTGTTCCATCAGTTCCTGCAAACTGGTGGTGCCACCTGTATTTTTTTCTAATTTTACGATTATTCCCCCTTTTTTAGATTCCTTCAAAGAAGCTGTCTTCTGTTAACAGGGCACAAATCATAACCAAAAGACATGGAATCTTCTTACTTGACATTAAGAGAAGCCCATGAAAAATCTCCTAAGAAATCTGAAATTAGGTCCCTGTTACCCTTATTCTCCGAGCTATGGGGCTCTTTAAGTGCCCCTTAGAATAATAAAAAAATTGATACAAAAGCCCGAGTATCTGAATAACTACTGCATTGATCACAATGATTTTTTGCATGAATATTGATCATAGAGTGTTTTATCATTTCCTGCAAACTGGTGTCACTAGCTGTATTTTTTTTTATAATTTTACGATTTTTCCCCCTATTTTAGATTTCTTCAAAGAAGCTGTCTTCTGTTAACAGGGCACAAGTTGTAACAACTAGACATGGAATCTTCTTACTTGACATTTAGAGAAGTCCATGAAAAATCTCCTAAGAAATCTGAAATTAGGTCCCTGTTACCCATATTCTCCGAGCTATGGGGCTCTTAAGTGCCCCTTAGAATAATAAAAAATTGATACAAAAGCTCGAGTATCAGAATAACTACTGCATTGATCACAATGATTTTTTGCTTGAATATTGATCATAGAATGTTCCTTATTTTCTCGAAACTGGTGTCACTACCTGTATTTTTTTTCTAATTTTAATTAATTTTTTCAACTATTTTTGATACCTTCAAAGAAGCTATCGTCTTATAACAAGGTCTCTGTTACCCATATTCTACTGGTTATGGAGCTCTTAATTACCTCCCAGAATAATCCAAAATTTGATACAAAGGCTAAAGTATCTGAATAACTACAGCATTGATCACCATGATTTTTTGCATGAATATTGATCATGGAGTGTTCCATCAGTTCCTGTAAACTGGTGGTGCCATGTGTATTTTTTTCTATTTTTTATGAATTTTTTTTCATTATTATTGATTCCTTCAAAGAAGCTGTGATCTGTTAACAGGGCACAAACCGTAACCACTAGACCTGGAATCTTCTCACTTGACACCCAGGGAGGTGCATGAAAAATCTTCTTGGAAACCTGAAATTAGGTCTCTGTTACCCGTATTCTCCAAGCTATGGGGTTCATAAGTTTAAATATTTGAAATGAAAGCTCCAGTATCTGAACAACTAATGCCTTGATAGCCATGAATCTTTGGATATATATCGATCGTGGAGTGTTTCATCAGTTTCTCTAGACTAGTGGCACTACTTGTTTTTATTCAAATATTCACATTCATATTCATATTTTTTTTATATTTATGAGACGTTTATATGAAGTGATCATCTCTCCAAAAGCCCACTGTAACCAATTCCTAGGACTTCACAAAATGCATGATTTATTTGCACTCTGGCAGCCATTTTGCTCATTGTTCAACATTCCATGAATTCAGTTGAGCGTCATGGCCCATGGGCCACTAATTAATCTGAACAAATACTTTAAACATTAAAAAATTATTGAAAACCTTTATGGTGGAAAGCATAAGAATACAAGGTAAAATTGTATAATATGTATAATTTCCTTTAATATATATATATATATATATATATATATATATATATATATATATATATATACATATGGTAAAACCTCGCCTAACGAACACCTCGGTTTTGCGACCACCTCAAGTACCTCCGCTAATTCACGGTCTTAAATTTCTTTTTCTTTTGCACTTTATATCAGACCATGCTAAGACAACCGCCTCTCAGGGTCCTGTTGATGGTCGTGATTTCGAAGTTTTACTGTATATATACGCATATACATAACAAAAATAATCTCAATTTTGTTCTCAAGGTAAGAGTGAAGTACTCTTCCAGGACATAAGGTGTTACCAGTACCAGGATGATCCGGCTCCGGTCAGGGATGAATTCCGTAGCAATAAACACAAAGTATTCACAGGTAAATGCAATAACCTTAGCATGGCAGCATGAATCTGCAGAATAAAGCAGGGTAGGGAAGTCATACTGCTTTAAACTGTGGCTCAAATAAATTAATTCACTGATAAGGAAGTCTTGAGTAATTCATAAGGGAAAATGAAAAGTAGTATGCCGCCTTTACGACGGTAGCGCAAGATCATTATATGACATCATCTTTATTTGTTAACCAAGCAACCTATATATTATTTTTAGGATTTACAGTTAAGTTCTAAATATATCTCTCACTGCCACACTAACCTGTCCAACATCTATAATTTTCCTTGATTGGTTTAAGGAGGTTATATTGAAAGGAGGTGTAACTTCCTCGAGCCCGTCTAGCCCTTAGGAGTCAGCCGATATATAATTGCAACAAAAAGGTTATAATGACCAAAAATACAAATTCACATTAAAAAAAAAAGGTTCCATGCCGTGACAAAACCATCGGTGCTGTCCGCTGGCTAATAGGGTTCAATCGGTGGCATAGTTGTGGGTTGTAGTGGTCCGTTTCGTAATTTACATATAACTGTAAATATGAAGTATCCCCCTAATGTCTCTTTAGCTACCACAACGATGACGGTAAAGAACGCGTCGCTGAACTATATGCGTGCGCTCGAAGGTACAAACGTCACTTCCGGTGTTAAATGCACAGGAAACTATGATGGGTGCAGGAAGGATGGAAAGATCGAGTTTAAGATGGATAAGTGCACGGAATCAAAAGAGCTAAGTGGGAGTGAGTCAATTTATATTTATTTTTTATTCAGCTTTTATTATTTTTAACCTTGTTTGTTCTACATATATGCTATTTCAGTGTTCTACCAGTGAATACTGTTGAAGTAACTGCACCTTTTCTTGCAATATCATGATGTTCAAGTTGGTAATATATAAAAATTGCATCTCTCTTTCGCACACACACACATGCACATACTTTCCCTCTTTATATATATATATATATATATATATATATATATATATATTTATATATATATATATATATATATATAATATGTGTGTGATATTTTTATTTAATATTCAGGTGATGCATTTACACTAATGTAATAAAATTTTCGGCCACAAGTGTTCAATTTTAAAACGATTAAGGGTAAAACTGATGGCAACATGTTTTTATTTTCAAACCCACATCACTGTTTTCGTTTCGTTTTAGTATACTCACCACTCGGTAACATCCCGTCAGATACCAACCTAAACCTGGTGATAACAAAACGTGAAGATGACGTTAGAAACTGCTGGGTATGTGCAAACACGTTATTTCATTTTTTCCATTTTGACTGTAAGTCAACTTTTATTTACTGTAAGTCAACTGTGCTATAGTGATCGGGCAGCGTCCGTCCGTCTTGTCTAGCTGTCTGTAAGACTGACAAGTTTTAACACCATTGGACATAGAAACTTATAACTGAACATCCAGAGAGGTCCATAAAAACCTCCCTGGAAACCTAAATTAGGTCACTGTATATCCTCAAAGCAGTAGGACTCTTCAGTAACCCCCCCCCCCCCCAAGAATAATTGAAAATTTTAAAATTTTTGCATGAATTCCTCTGATTTTTGGCTTTAATATTGTCCATGACTAGGGTTTTTTAATGTCCGAAGAAAAGGGGGCACCACTTGCATTTTTTTCTAATTTTTACGATTTTCCCCTCTTTTTGAGACTGTCCAGTGACAGCAATTGAGTCCGTTTCTAAATTTCAGTTTCCTCTAGTGTCCTGAAACCTCACGCATATATTGATTATGACTGGTTTCTTCAGTTCCGAAGACTGGTGGCGCCACCTGTATTTTTTTATATTTTTCGATTTTTATCCTTTATTTTTAGAATGCCAAGTTATATTGAAACCGTCAAATTTGCAACTGTGGTTTCAACTCGTGTCCTGAAACCTTGTGTGGACGCTATAGAAATCACCCTGTCTGTGTGTCTGTCTGTCCGTCTGTTCGTCTTTCTGTACTTGGTTATTTTGTTTTCTGGTGATAACTCCAGTTTGGGTTGACATACGGATTTCAAACCTTACCTATATATGGCCCACCTCTATCGCAAAAACCCTTAAGATTTTTGGGTAATGAGGTCAAAGGTCAAGGTCACCAAACCCACTTATTTAGAAAGATTGTGGATGCATTTTAAGCCAAACAGTTCATCTGAAACCTTCCATCTTGCACACATAGCTGACCAGAAAAATAGGGGGAATATTGATTGAAATTGGAGTCACAAGGTAAAAGGCCGAGGTCACATGTATCTGCATATTTTTTCCGGATTATAACTCCAGTTTTGTATGACATATTAGTTTTAAACCTTACTCATATATGACCCACCAACAATGATTTTGGGGTCAAAGGTCAAGGTCACAGGACCCACTTATTTATAAAGATTTAGGATGCATTTTAAGCCAAATTTTTCATTAGGTCACTGTGGTCATCTTTCCATATATTTGTCATGAGTGATAACATTCTTTGGATTTACATATTGGTTTCAAACTTGATTTATATATATCCCATATGCCATATGTCCCATTGGCTATATGCAAGCAAATATTTTAAAAGTATGAGAGATTCTGTCCATCTGTTATTTACCTTAGCTGCAGTGAAAAGAAAATTCGGATCCAACTTTATTTTGGTCAAATCAATGACCTCTCATTGAGAGAGAGCAAACGACCAACCATCGGAAGGCCTTGGTTCAATTCCCATACTGAGTGACCCGACTTTTTCAGTATGTTAATGTTCTGTGTCTGCATACAATGACTCAGCATGGCTATTCATGCATTACTACACAGGTTAGTTTTTAACTTTTTAAAACATTTGTTAAACTTTCATGTGGGGGATACTGTTCCTTTAAATTTTGAAATCAAATAGTCCAGTAAATTGTTGAACAGTTCAATGACTTGGCACACTAATAACTTAAGAAATCTAAAAGTTACATAAGCAACTTTTAAATACATTTGAGCGAACATTTACCTATGTATGTACAGAGTAATTTCAGTTCACACAAGACTCAAATTAACAATTATGGGTCTTTATAACCAAATCTTGAGTCATTCACAATCATCTCTAGGCATTTATCAAGGTCTTACATTTGTTATATGGGCACAAGAAATAAATGTTTTAGTTTATCCTTAATACTTAAGAAACTATTTCTCTGGGCAATGTGTACATATTCTGAAAGCTGAATGTGATCTTAACTGTGTGAAAAGAAACTTGTTGATTTTATCTAGATTTTAAATATTTCAAATCATTTCCAAGTATTTGACTAACAGCAAGGTCGGATCCAGGATTTAGAAAAGGAGGGGTCAAAGTAGGTCTATTGACTAATCCTAAATAAAGATCCGTAAAAGGGGATAGGGCGTCCAGGAAGCAAAAAATGATCTGAAACCCTTAAAAAAAAAAGGTTGTGGCGGTTGATAAAGGGGGGTTCCGTACCCCCTGCCCCCTAAATACTATTCTGAAAAGTCAGTTGTTCCACACACCTGTAGCAAATATAATATGCCTATATTAAATGTTATAATTTTAAAGTCACAAAGGTATAATATGGGTTAAACCCCTAGACTTGCTTTTATTTGGTGTGCTCACCTTTAAAATGATGATTTTATGGTTTAATTTCGAAATTAACATTTTACGCACATGAATAAAGTTTTTTTTTACATTTATCTGTATAAATGCTCAACATAAGAGATACATAGCCACAAAAATAAATAAAGCGTTAAATGCATATGATCACAGTTCTATTTCTGTTAGTGTCAGGTTTTCAATCATAAATGGTCTAAAGTTGGGATATATAAAACCCTTAAAATATATTTAAAATCTTTAGACTAACAACAAGTTTTAGGAAATCTAAAAAAAACTGTTTTCAGATTATGTAGAGGTCCAAGAGGAAGAGTTTATGTTATATTTGGGAAAAAATAAAAGAATATTTTAAACTAGAAATTTGAACTCAGATTGCCCAGACCTCCGCCAAGGCAGCTCATTACCCCCATATAGCGTTGTCAGAAATGCAGCATTTTTAGCTAAGCTGACTGTAAATCATCTGAGCTAAAGCGATCACTCTTTGTCCGGCGTCCGTCCGGCCATCCGGCCGTCCGTCCTTAACAGGGCACAAAATGTAACCGTTTGACCTAGAAACTTCTAACTGTACATCCAGAGAGGTCCTGGGAAAATCTCCTTGGAAACCCGAAATTAGGTCATGGTGTATATTTTGTGACCTACGGGTTGAAAACATGATTCTAAGCACCCAAACAGTCAGATTTGGCACAATTTGTATCCATTAGGCCTAGAAATCTCATGCGATGCATTTAGGGAGATCGGGGGCAATTTTTCTTGGAAACCTGAAGTAAGGTAACCCTGACCTATATTCTGCAACCTAGAGGAAATGATGTTGTATAAACACA
The DNA here is from genome assembly GCA_026874595.1 of Sipunculus nudus. Lineage (NCBI taxonomy): Eukaryota > Metazoa > Annelida > Sipuncula > Golfingiida > Sipunculidae > Sipunculus > Sipunculus nudus. The sequence goes on along the minus strand of CM049319.1, from coordinate 55,115,571 downwards.
ACGAATGTCAGATAGCCACAAATCCTATCTGTTAGGCCTAGAATCTTCTCACACAATATCCGAGGAGTTTCTTGGCAAATCTCCTTGGAGACCTGAAATTAAGTCATGGTGACCTATATTTTGTGATCTACAGGCCAAAATTATGATTTTGAGCACCCAGGCAGTCAGATAGGGCACAATTTGTATCCATTAGGCCTACAAACCTCATACGTTGCATTTAGGGAGATCTTAGGAAATTGTTCTTGGAAACCTGAAATAAGGTTACCATGACCTATATTCTGCGACCTATAGGAAAAAGATGTTGAATAAACACCCTGAATGTCAGATGGCCACAAATTCTACCTGTTCGGCCTAGAAACTTCTCACACAATATCCTGGAAGGTTCTAGGAAAATCTCCTTGGAAACCTAAAATTAGGTCATTGTGACATATTTTTTGTGACCTACAGGCCAAAAGCATGATTTATAGTACCCTGAATGTCAGATGGGCAAAAATTGTTTCTGTTAGGCCTAGAATCTTTTAACGCAACATCCTTGGAGGTTCTAGGCAAATCTCTTTGGAAACTTGAAATTAGGTCATGGTGAACTACATTTTGTGACCTACAGGCGGAAAACAGGATTATGAGCATCCAGAAAGTCAGGCAGGGCACACATTGTATTTGTTAGGCCTAGAATCTTCTTGTGTAACTTTCTTAAATATCCATGGCAAAGTCCATGGTAAACTGAAATTAGGTCACCATGACCTATATTTTGTGACCTATAGGAAAAGAAGTCATATTAGCACCTAGACAGTTACACAGGGTACAAATTGTATTTATTGGGCCTGGAATCTTTTATTGTAACATTGAGGGAGGTCCTAGTGAAATGTCCTAGGAAACCTGAAATTAGGTCATGGTGACCCATGTTCTGTTGGGCTGAAAAATAATTTTAAGCACCAAGACAGAAAAGGCAAAAAATGTATCCATTAGTCCTAGAATCTTCTGACACAATATCCTGGGAGGTTCTAGGCAAATCTCCTTTGAAACCTGAATTTAGGTCATGGTGACCTATATTTTGTGACCTACAGGCTGAAACAGGATTTTGAGCACCCAGAAAGTCTGATAGGGCTGACGTTGTATATGTTTGGTCCTAGAATCTACTAATGTGACATTCTGAGTTGGCCTTGGCAAAGTCCTTTGAAAACTGAAATTAGGTCCCCGTGACCTATATTTTGCGACCTTTAGGAAAAGATGTCATATGAGCATCCAGACAGGCAGACTAGGCACAAATTGTATCCAATAGACAATAGAATCTTCTTACGCAACATCCTAGGAGGTTCTAGGCAAACCTCCTTGGAAACCTGAAATTAGGTCATGGTGACCTATATTCTGCAAGCTACTGACCAGAAACATGATTTTTAGCAGTCACACAGGGCACAAATTGTATCCATTAGCCCTAGACTCTTCTTACATGACATTCAGGGAAATCCTTTGCAGTTCTCCATGGAAACCTGAGATTGGATCATGTTGACCTATATTCAGCCTACTATGGACCAGATACATGATTTTGAGCACCCAGACAGACAAGGTACAGATTGTATCCATTTTCCTTGGAACCCTCTATTGTGAAATCCATTGGATTACAGGGCAGGTCTCCTATGAATCTTGATTTTTTTATTATTCATTAGCCATAGGCTATTCTCACAGACAATATATAACAAAAATAAAAGAAATGAGCACCCAGTCAAATTTAGCTGAGCGTCATGTCCCATGGGCCACTTGTTCCTTTAAAAAAAAAAGGTCTGGAAACAGATGGTTATGGTGATGGTGACAAGTATTATCTACAATTGTACGTTTTTTCTAGTTGTTGGAAGGCGATGACTATTTCTTGTTGCCTTCGCCTCAATGTCACGGGTCAACACGACTTAACATTAAGACGGGCAAGCGTGTCCCTCTGGCTCAGTACAAGGCCACTAAAGGTAAGTCTGAAGCTATAGTTTCATACACGCGTATGCGGTACGTATGCGTCATGCAGCTGGGAAACTGACACCTTTGATTCCATTCATTCGTATGCAGTATGCAGCAAAATATAAATTATTAATACGCAGTTGGGTTTCTTCTAAACAAAGGTTTACCATCTTCCGTTATAATTTGACCTTCGAAATTCGGCACATGCATCAGCGGTAGGTACTTCTAGGATAAGTTTGTTTTATTTGGGTGTGGGATGGGGGTGGGGATTATGCCTTATTAAGCTGCCTAGCCGGTTATTAATAAAAATTGTTATTTCCCCAATATGTGCCCCTATTTCTTTTGTGCGTTAGGTTTTTCCATGCCTGTCACGTTTTTTCAGGAGGCGCCTTTGAGATTTTTCACTGGCCTCAGAGCATATATTGTGCAGTTTGCGGTCACGTTATCACTCTAATCCCCATTGATCCCCACACTTTCCCCAACAGGAGGTTAACTGAGACAAAGTTCGGGGTGGGGGTAGGGATGCACATATTTTTAGTGGATCCGCAATCTCTAGGATCTTTGAAACTTGAAAATAAAATACCATTACATCTTCAAACTGATTAGGATTCTACTAACCACAGTCGTTCGATTCCCTATTTCAGGGGGAAATGTGAAGAAACAGTGCATATAACGCCTCTATAGTGATACATATCTCCGTACGTGAAGCACTACTATATACTCTATATATAGTGCAGTATCGTCCATTACTCGAAAAAAAAAACACAACCACAAATAGGGATTCGAGCGACTGTGTACTAACAAACTAGATTCTGCAGTCGGAGTCGGAAACCTCCCTCGGAATCTCCTAATCAGTTATGTGTTAGTGCATATTTTTCATGAAAAAAAAATCACCGTTACGCTTTAGTGACCCGGTTTCACATGGCGAGTGACGAAACAAATGCATTTGAAAAATCCGGATATACTTTTTTGCGTTAATTTTACTCAAGACAGAGCAACTATAGAGGCCGAAGTTATTTCTTTGCCACGGAATTACACCAAAAGATATAAACCTGCCTTTTCATCATTAGTTTCTGATCAATCTGATGACAATCAACAAAACCGAGGACAAGCACTGACGTCAGTATGGAACTTCCCCGTCCGCTAGCATGCGTATGCGTTTAAAATCCCTTCCCTGAGCGATCGGAACGTTCTGCAGACGTATATATACGCACACGTAATGCAAACGCATATATGGAGTCAGTCCAAGAGGATGTGTGTGCGATTTCGAGCTGCATACGCAAACGAAACGCATACGTGCTGTATACGCATGTGTGGTTGCCACCTGTAGGTTGCAAGTTCTACCATCAATAAAACCCTTTGCCAATAAAGCCAGATTTAAGCTATACGTTTCGATGAGCGCTAAGCGCAAATATGAGCCGGGAACCATTCGCAATTTCTGCAAAAGCGATATTTTGTCTTTTCTGTACTATAACATTACAGAAATTTTGGTTTCATTGGCTGATTTTTTTTATAATTTCGAATCCAAGGGAAGTTCGAATCTGTATTTATATGAAACTTGAAGAATATATCGCTCGAAGTGTTTAAAATTACTTTCCCTCTACGTCCCGCATTTCCGTTGTCACACACGGCTAATCATTAAAATGTCCTTGTCACAGAGAGAGGAGGCATCATAGAAATAGTGCCTTTCATTATAAATTCTCCTAATTACTCCACATCAAAATCACTGAACATCGTCTGTGTCTTCAACCTGCTGGCTTTGCTTTAGAGCTGGAACACAGGTATGGCCTCCCTTCGCGACGTTATCCCCACGACAGGCCTCTGAATCAGTGGTGTCCCGAAAGATTTAGAAATTCGCGCTCGCTTTTGCGCTGAAACGCTCTAATGATATTACCAAATAAGGGAAATTTTCGCGTCCGCTCTTTTGGAAATGTAGCAGGGATGACCAGAAAAAACCCTTATTTCTAAAATCAGTCCTATAGTTGTTTAAAATAAATAAACCATTAAAGTAAACCTTATTCCAAACCTGTTCCAGTTTTCTTTCTAATTGTATACATATTTTATAAATTTTCTTTCATTTTCATATAATATTGTCACTTTTATTTTTTTTTTTAAACAGTAGCCTATTTTAAGCACCAAGTGAGAGCAATCCACATTTTGCCTGGTCAATTTTTTACTACATGACAATAACTCCAATTTTTTTCTCTATCATGTCTTTATCTACCTTAAAACTGATATTTAAAATTGTGATTCAATGAAAAAAAAAATGATTTTTCAACAGGAAAGACACAGAGAAGAGGAAAAACAAAACCTTTTTGAAATATTTTCATGTCTTATAATGTTATCTTTATAAATTTAATATCAGCGTTAAAACGCGTTATACCGTGTTTACAAAACGCAACGTTGGCGTCACGTAAGCCATTTCATCGTAACGTAAACGTAACGCAGGAGTATCGCATACGTGCATTATGTGTAAACCCGGCCTTAGTACTTAGTTTTCATACAGCCACCAAAAATAAAAAGTGTAACCAAAACATCATGCAAAATGAGTGTATCAGGAATATTGTTTTTACAAAAGAAGGTCGCATATCATTTTTCTAAGAAAAATTTAGTAACCAAAACATCATGCAAAATGAGTGTATCAGGAATATTGTTTTTACAAAAGAAGGTCGCATATCATTTTTCTAAGAAAAATTTAGTTTACATGAAGATTATGAAAACACAAATTAAAAAAAAATATTAAATAGTTTACTCCTGCTTCACATTTAATGATGACGGCAACCATAATTGATTCCTCATTGACTGTAACAATACTGAACAGTTAACTTTATCAAAACTGATACCTCGAACTTGCGCAATATTACAGTGCTGTCCCCGATGCAGCGCCCCTTCTGGATGTGAGTCGCATTAAACATGGTTTTATGTTAACCACTGAACTCAAGTAATGTGCTTGTTTCGACGTTATCATAAGTGGAGAAACCCTTGAAACGATGACATCGGTCATTCGTTCTGTGAAGCTCTAGTCTCATGTATGTACCATGGCCTTGACTGGTAGAAGTCATGAGCACCCCTTATTCAGGCGCAGGGAACTGCGTCTAGTTTGAGGCAGTGGAATAGACGAAACTACTTGAATCCCTTCAATCAGCGGGTGCCTATTGAATTTGAAAAAAAATGAAAAAAAACATACGTTCTGACTATGTTAGAAAAGCAATAAGTTTGATATCAGAGAAACATTTCATTGTTCACAAAATCTCAATTTAATTGATGAAGGTTAAGGACACCGGGCCAATGAAAAGATAATACATTTTACGACTGTTAAGTGGTTGTTTATTCTAATAAATATTCTATAATATGTAATTTTCAAAGTGATAGAAATGTATTAACTTTGAGAATTGGAAGACATCTTGTGGATAATATAAATAGTAATTTAACAAAGGGCAACACTTTTTAAACATTTCCTGCAGTATAACACTCGCTATTCTTCCTTCTCTCTTAGAGAGACGAGTTGCTTTAGTTTCACACCACTTCATCTTGAATCCGTTTTAGCTGACAATAGGCCGATACTAGAAAGATAAGCTCTGTGATAACCTTCCTAATCATTTTAGAGTGTGCATAAAGTTCGCTGTCCCATGTCTGTCGAATCCATGGTCGTACGCGATAAAAACAAAAAAAAATCAATACAAAATTGTCACAGATCAGATTCCAATACATTGTTGCGTGGTACCGTTGTTTCGATGTCCCGCTCGCCTGGAATCTGTGTCCGGAGAGTCCATTCAGAGTCTCTCACACAAATATACTCTGCAACCCCGAGTGGGTCTTCCTTAGGACACCATTTCGTAAAAAAAAAGGAAAGAAAAAGAAACGGAAACCCCGTTTAGCGTGCGCATTGGAATTCCCTCCAGCAAGGTCCCACCAGCAGACGGCAGGTGTTCAGTAATTTTGTGTTAGGAATAACCAGTTAAAAACAAACTTAATGAACCAAATTGGATTAAGAACAATTCTTGCTCTGTGCAGGCCATTGGCTAAATGTAAAATGGGACTAAAACTTTTTGCCAATTAGATAAATCAATATGTTCGAACAATCAGAGCCATGGTCTCAACCTAAAGTAACCAGCGCCTGTGAAGTGAGCCAGTGCGTAGGCTACAGGTGTACCAACCGAGCTTAACCTCAACAACACCTTGTGTTGAAGTAATATTGAACAGATTCATGTAAATTTATGTCAAATAATTCTCAAATCAAACCCGCTTTTACCATTCCGATGAATAACTATTGTATTTATTTATGTTTTCTTCGGAGGTTCACAGTATTATAAATTTATTTGCACGTTTTAGCCCCCGTGCCATGCGCTACTCCGTCTCCGCCCACAACGACGACTACGACCAGCACTCCAAAACCCACCACAAAGCCCACCACAAAGCCCACGCCGAAGCCTCCAACACCAACCCCAACAAAAGCAAAAACTACAAGCACAGAGGGAACTGTAACAGTCACCACGACGATAGAAAACACCACCTCCTCAAACAGCACAGGTAAGGAAGACTAAACCTTAAAGCTACATGAGCGGTAATATGTAAGCGCATGCGCAATGAGTCTGTTTTAAGAACTTTTTAAACGTACACACTCAGCACGGCATTTGATATGGGAACATGTAAGGTTTTACGTGCAGAATGAGCGCAATGTCCAGTAGATTTTTCCAGGAAGGGGCTAGACTTGCGTCATTTCACAGAGGTATCACCACTTTTCATAAATATGGGCTAGAAAATGTCGATCGTATTGCGCACAGGCTGTTCGTTTTGTTAATATCCACGTGTTTGTAATATAAGGGGGGTATGTGGGGGCCCGCAAAATAATCCAAACACATTCAAGAATTACATCTGGTGGCAAATCAGATGAAGCAGAGTTTTGCAAAGGGCGTTTTGTAACTAGTGACCTTTCAACATGCACACATTGTGAACCAGCCACTTCTGATTACATGTTTTTTTTCTTTTTGTCAACATTGCTTTTACTTACAGCTTATACATAAAAAGTTCAAATATACATAAAAAATTTCAAGAATTTTTCTTAACATATATTACCTAGAGTTCATTAATATGTATGCATAATGATCTTAACTACCAGCTTGTGCATTAGGCCAAATAATAAAATGCTTTATTTGGTTGAACCAATATCATGATGTTTTGTCGAGAAAACCATTTGCGACCGAGAACCTCCGGTATAACCCACTGTTATTGGCATAAGGCAGGTTTATTATCGCCTAATGCACATGACAAAATACGACATTTCTTTTTGAAAAAAAAGGACAGGTACTAGGCCTATATTTGTTTCAACTCTCTCTCTCTGGCAAGCGTCGCATGTCTGAAGGGAAAAGTATGTCGCTAGGTCAAAATATCATTTGGAACTCCTCGGCCGAATCCGTTGGCTTCTAGCCTCGGATGTATGTATTGCCCAATGATACTCCACTAGTTTTGGAAAAGTTCGCCGGAAATCCATTGGGTTCCCATTTCTACTGACTCGTTCAGCAAAAGGTCACAGTTTCCATTCAAAAAAAAGATTGATTTGCCATAAACATATATGTATTATGTGGACTTGATGTTGCTAAACAAACTTTTACCGGGTTCCGACAGTTTTTGAAAGTAGAAAGTTCAATTTATAACAAATGCCTCATACATCGTCCACTCGGGGTGGACTTTCTGGCGTGAACTGTATCCTCGAGCGGTCCAGATCAGTATACATGGGATTTATACCCCTCTTTCTCCTGGATCAGTGTTGTCTGATAGTTTTAATGGTAGAATAGGTGAGGTAAGGCAGTATCTGAAAATAAAATACATTGTTTTACTCTTGCAAAGCGTACAACAGATGTCTGGATGACCTGCCATGGATTTGACCCTACCGGAATACATGTACTTTTCATGGCGGCACCCAATATACATTCGAGGCCAACGGATTCGGCCGATTGGTCAATATATGTGAGATAAAATACCATACAAGGACCTGCCCGCTTGTATTTTAATATTCCTTTCCATTACTACGCACGTTGGTACAATGTTGTACCGGTTTTGAAAATGTCAATTATGCCTCGATCTTGATCAAACTGTCCGGTCTCCTGCAACGAAAAGATCAAACGCTTGAATTGACCGTTACCAGCTGCTGGCGACACCTGTAGGCCATATCTGACACCGAGTTTCGGATCTGTAATCTCGACAAGAGTAAAGATATTTTGTAAAATCTAAAAAAAATTGAAAGTTTTTTTTTAACTTTAAAGGCGGCGCTTCGGTTGATGATTCTATTGTGTGTCCTGTTTCTCTTGATTCGAACAATCCGTGTTAGTTGTCACCTGCAGATGGCGCTGTTGAGGTGGGAAAGGTCTATTGTCTTTTGGTTTATTTCCAGCTGACCCATCTCACCACACTGGAGGGTTGCCCCCTGCCACACTGGCTGGAGCTGTGGTGGGGATACTGGTTGGCCTTGTTGCCGTGTGCCTGGTCATGTATCTGTGGTGTAGACATTTGAGGAAGAATGGAAGGAATCCCTATGATACATTAAGGTGAGTGCTCGTTCACACTGTTATCCCAGTTATCTCTGGAGCATGTATATATACAACTAAATATAAAACTAGAAAAGCACTCAGAGAGCGCAGATCTCCGCCAAGGCAGCTCATAACCGACATATAGCGTTGTCAGAAACGCAGCATTTTTTTAGGGAAAATTTCCTGGATCAAGATAGTGATCCAGATCACCCTCTTGCATCACAGGCACCCGTCGTATCAAATGAGTCTTTACCGGAGGACAGAAGCCCCAGGCCACTGACCCCTAAGGGTACTAATATTAGTACCCTGAAGGTCTGTAGTCCAGGGCATCTGTACTCAGGTAAAGACTCAGTTGATACGACGTGTGTGTGTGTCCTGCATAATAGAATCAATTTTTAGCTCAGCTGACTGTAAATCAACTGAGGTATAGGAATGGCGCTTTGTCTGTCGTCCGTCCGGTCGTCCGTTAGAAGGGCATAAATCGAAACTGCTGGTCTTAGAAATTTCTAAGTGAATATCCAGGAAGGTCAATAAAAAATCTTCTTGGAAACCTGAAATTAGGTCACTGCGAATAATATCCTTCGAGCTATGGGGCTTGAAAGTACCCTAAAATAATAAAAGATATTTTATACTAAACCTCTAATTTCTTGATAATTAAGGCATGGATTGTCATGAATCTTTCCTTAAATATTGACCATGACTAGTTTTGGAAGTTCCCGAAAAGTGGCAGTGCCACCTGTATCTTTTGTTATTTAACGAATATTTTTTAATATTTTTTTAACTATAAAAGGACAACAATCATGTCAGTTTCTCAGTTGTGATTACATCTAGTGCCCCAAAACCTGGTGTGATTATTGATTACAAGTTGATGCCCTCTAGTAATCATCCTCTCTGTCTGTCGGTCTGTTTGTCTGTCTGTCTGTCTTACCATCCGTCCTTCCACACAAATTTGTTTCCAGAAAATAACTCAACTAATGGTTGGATTGACACATGGATTTCAAACTAAAATTAAACATGGCCCACAACTAAAGCAAGAACCTATATGGTTTTTGGGTCCTGAGGTCAAAAGTCAAGGTCACAGGATTCACTTATTTAAAAAGATTATGGCTGCATTTTAAACCAAGCTTTTCATCCAAAACTTTCCATCTTGCGCATTTAGCTGACTTGCCAGTATAGGGAGAGCGTCAATGACTTTGGGGTCACAAGGTCAAGGGTCAAGGTCACAGGGCCCATCTGTTCATAAATTAGTTTCCAGATGATAACTCCAGTTTAGTTTGACATATTGGTTTCAAAATTAACTTCTATATGGTTCACCACTATATAGTAAGAACCGTGTCGATTTTGGGGTCCAAAGGTCAAGTTCACAGGACCCATTTCTTTCAAAAGAATGTGAATACATTTCACGCTAAACGTTTCATCACAAACCTGCCATCTTCAAGATATTACTTACCTGCCAATGGAGGAAAATTCTATTCGATTTCGAGGTCATAGGGTCAAAGATCAAGGTCATATGGCCTATCAATTCACAGATAAGTTTATGGATGATAATTCTGCTTTGGATAGACAGATTCGCTTTAAAGTTGATTTATTTATGACCCACCACTTAAGTTAATTCATTGCGATTTTCAGGCTCCAGAGATCTAAGTTGAAGGTCACTGGATCCACATCTTTAAAAAGATTGTGGATGCACTGTAAATCAAACTTTTAATCCCTAACTTTCCATCTTCACACATGGCTTACCTGCCGTAAGTGAGGAAATCTGTAGATTTTGAGGTTACCTGGTCAGGGGTAAAGGTCACTTTTTAAAGATTGTTACAATTATCTAAATGCTGCAAGTTCAAGGATAAGAAGTTCTAAGATGTTTTGGTCACAAGGTCATTGGTTAAGGTAACAGGACTGCCATTCTGAAAAATTTCTTTAAAACTATCCTTCTAGACAAATTCAGCTGAGCGTCGAGACCCATGGGTCTCTAGTTCCTTGTATCACTGGCGAGCTATTGTGAAAATCTAATCCAAATGTGTGAATAACTTTTATGTCGCTAACTAAAAAAAACAACGCCGGCAAAAACATAACCCCTGCCCTTGGCGGAGTATCAAAAGGTCGTATTCCGCCACCACTTTCACCGTCAAGGCAACATTGACCATTAAAATATTGAGGCCGTTTTATCGTAGCCAATCTCCGAAAGAAATCCATCCTGGTGTATGCTCATCCACGAAGCTAGTGCACACGGCGAAAAAGCCTGTCTTGTAAGGCCAAAAAATTAAAGGTATGGTTCTCAGGCACCGTCCGCGTCAATTTTAATCCCCCGCATCAAACAATTTTATTTTGATTTCGTCATTCAAGATGGTAAAATAATACAATTTCGATACGATTTCCTTTGTTTTGAAGCGCTTTTTACCTGTTTAGCAAAAGAAACCTGTCATTTACATGCTTTTCCCTGATCATATGACATTTTATCGTAATATACAAAAAAAGGATCAAAAATAAAATTCCGCCCGCCCGCATTGATTTCTGAAAAAAAGTGCCTGAGAACCATATACCCTTTTATATTTTTGGCCTAACATTTTTAGGACACACCAAACACTACGCTGACAGTCCCTGGGGCAGTTTTTTGTTACATTTTGTTTAAACTTTAACAGAACTTCAGTGCACATTTAAGACCAATTACATTAACATGTACAGACTATAGACTTGTGGCAGGGGTATTATCAAATTGATTACAAAAAATGTTTAAAAAATTAATAAGTACTGATCAAACTGGCTATACAAAGAGGCGTGGAATATTTCAGATTACTGGATTAATTGAAGTGAGTAGGCCTATATGGTACACGTAACAAAATGATGTACCAGGTATTATTTTAGCATACGTTTTTGATAGCCTGAATTAAGATTTCATGTTACAATGTTTAGAATCATACAATTTTAGGCATTATTATTTACAATGGATAAGGCTCCAAAACTGTGTGTCTAATGACGGTCGGCTATCAAAGTTATTTTCTCTGGAATGTGGGATTATACAGGGTGCCCTTTAAGTGCCCTACTATTTATTTTGTCAGTTGAAACATTTTCATGTAAAGTAGGCAAGATGTAACATTTAATGGTGTAAAAATAGGCGAAATGCAAGTAAAAATAACTTTGGTCCGGATTAACACCAGATAGTAGCTACGGTAAAGCTAATGGCCCTGGAGTCATAATAAGTCTTTGGAGCGGAATAGAAAAAAAGGTACAGAGTGCGAGCGGAATACGACCTATTACTCTGCAGATGTAATTATCCCACGTAAACTATGGATTTACTTGATATATTTGATGGGGATAAGGATGGGTACGTCCCACGGGGACTGGTATTACAGGCTGTGCGTTAACCACAGACGGTCTCACCGGGGGGGGGGGGGGATTATAATGGTCGCGTTTCCTACATGGATATACGCCTACGTAACGCGTATACGTACTGCATAAGCACATATGGAAAGCTATCTTAACGCTGTCAAAGTGAAATTTAACCACCCTCACCATCTTGCCCTAACACCTCCCCACACGCTTGATTTAAAAAATCATGTTTTTTCCCCCTGGCCAATCATTTCCGCTGATCCATTCATCAATTGCTGAACCCCTACCGTGTTAATGCTGCCACCTTGAGCTTTCAATATGCTTTTTCAAAGAAAGACTACTTTTTTTCTACACTCCTCGCGCAGCGGTTATACACTGCATTCGTCCAAGACATCGTTTCGTGTAACAGCTGCTTCCTATGGCAAGATTCTCTGGGCAGGAACAACAGGGTGCGCACTGCAGTGAATAGTTGCTGCGTGAAGAGAGTACCTTTTTCATACTTCTTTTCTTTTGACAATATAGTTACTTTTTTTCTTCGAGAGTAATCGAATCTAGACTTTTCATATCCTTTAATTTAGAATGTAGTGACGCCAGTGTCAGTTTATTAGCATAAATGACATTCGTTTGGCTCAGAGAAACAAAGCTCTGCCTGATCAATGACAAAAGGAAGACAATATGCAAATCTGTGGACACGTGACCCATATTTACATAGCTATCAATCTCATTTGTTCGTAAGCTGCACATTCAGTAATGTTATATAAAATGTTGTGCATTTCGATAAAAAATTAACTTTTAATGAATTATAAAGAATTTTTATACGTTTTTGTTTTCCATAACCTTTATTGTTCCGTAAGTTAACGGCGGAAGCACGGTGATTACGTGCGTGATTTCACAAGATGTCATAGCGTTATTATGACGTAATGAAGTCCGTGACGTCAGGGCATAACCCTCAAGCAATGACGGCAAATGCGTCGTACTTTAGTACGTTCAGGCAGTGTTAGTTCTTACATTGAAATCCATCGATAAGGTCGTTAGAAATCAGTTGTCAATTAGACAAAATGACGAAAAGACAGATATAACTTAAACAACTTTCTTTGGCAGAGGTTAGCTGGCTTCTCAATGCAGGTTCTTTGCAATGACTCTCTCTGTATTCACGGGGCTTAGAAAAGGTATTTAATTTTTAGTTTTTACTATAGTTTGTTCCGAAAGTATGTGCCCATTGAAATAGGGCGATTATCCTCATAAATTTAAATATTACCACACACTATGGTAATACAGCTGAGGAACTAATGGCCTAATATGAGGTGTAAAACTCCATAACAAAAATCAAAATGTATATTCAGCATGCTTCTGGTTCTTCTGAAACTTGTAGCTAAATTACATGGCGTCTGTTGTGAGTTGCCAGCCTCACTTTGACAGTCACATTTATAGTTACAATATTTATGACATTGAGCAATCAATCCGGAGCTTTTAAGTGTAGTTCATTGAGCATGTAAACCATGACCTCGACCTTTCTAAATAGAGCAGATAAAAGTAAAAAATAAAAGTAAAGTTGATAAAAGAGTTGTAAAAAATCGAGTGTTTACTTATATTTTGATTTTATTGCATTATTTGTTTATTTTGCAAGGCATTGCTTTAATTTCATTTTACTTAATTAGGTCTATGCCCAAATCCTGAATTGCAACATGCCGTTTGGAATAAATCTGTCAGTTTTGAAAAATATTGCTAATTTTAAACGGGCACCCTAACGTGGAATTGACTATAATACATTTCTTTAAATCACAGATTTAATTGACCTAGGTGCACTGGTCCCTCTTTGTTTGTGTTTTGTCTATCTGTTCAATGGTATTCTTACATGTACACCTTGAATATGAGGGCACAGGCACTTGAATCACTCTTGGTACAAATATATACAGTTTTAATCAACTCTATATACATTCTCCATTACTGAGCGCTTAAATAGTAAACACTGCTAATAAGTAACTACAAGTCTTATTTATATGAAAATACAAAACAGGAATCTTCGTTTCCAACTGCTTTGCATCAATTGAGTGGTGGCCCCACACAGAATATTTGTCAACTTGCGATTGACTGTATACAAGAAATATATAGACCTGTACCCAGATCAATTATGTCAGTCTAATCACAAGACTTGCAAATAATTATGTGCGGGTCTAACGGATGCAGTGCAGTTACAAATGAAGATGCCAACCTATAGTGTATTTTCATATAAACAAGTTACTGGCAAGCATTATTCACTGGTTTATCCCTCAGTGAAGGACAAGGGGATGTTTGTAAAGTTGATTGAAAACTCTGACCCAATATTTTGCGTCTTATTTGCGTTATTCAAGCGCCTTTGATGATGGTCACCGGCCACGTCTTAGAGGATATGTTGCACATAGTTCTTCACATTTCCTGGACAAAGACCTCCACAAACATATGCAACCTGCCCGAAGCTACTGACCACTACATGACATTCAGGCCATTTTAATATAAACTGATAGAGGCCTGCGAGTCAGAATACGAGTCATAACAGAACACTCATTTCAAGTGTCGGTCCTAATTATTTGCTGTGTAGTATTTGACACCAAAGGCTTTTATGGTTTGTATTTGCTAAATGTGAAGAAAAAAATGTTGATACACAAAATTTGTGGTGGTTACCATGGTGGCGAGAACTGAAGTTTGAAGCAGTTTCGGCTACCGCGGATTCCCGGCGCTGACAAGCCGGACGCGGAGAGACAAACTTTCGGAGTAAAATCTCCCTCGTCATTAATAAATGCTGGATGAACACAGAATTTCTTACCTCTGGAAAATGAGAGTTCGACAAGCAGATGAATGAAAAACGTACTGTTAGAAGTGACAAACACATATACTTATAGTAGAATTGATTAAAACCGTATAGCTTGTACTGCCACCTGAAAGACTTCAGTTTTATAAAAATCGACGTTTTGGTGGCAGTATGCCGCTAGCCCAAAGCCAGACTGTCTCTCTTGGCATCCTAAGGGCAAATCCTGCAATTCTATAGCTCAAAACCCGGATATGTAACTGAAAGTACACTGTCAGAGACCTTGGTTCAGCAATCCGTTTGAAATCTATAGAATAAATAATGAACAAGGCAGCTGAACCAATCAAATGACGTCTGTAGCACTGTTTCGATTAAATAAGTTTAGCATTGCCCGGAAGGCATCGAACATCTAACCAATCAAATAAAGCCGTATAAACCTGCCCCGTTCCTGGTACACGTGTTCTTGTCCAGACGGCGTGCGAACAGTGTATTGTTTACATTTTATTAGTCGGATTCGATTGGTAGTTGTGATTTCGGTCCGAACAGTGGCGGGCTTGTTCATTATACACGAATTAGACGCCAGAACGGCTCTCTGGATCAAGGTATGTGAAAACGTAGCAACGGCGGACTTGATAGTTGACGATGAGCTGGCTTTAGTCTGCGTAGTGCATGTGGTACGGTTGTTAACACAAAGTAGACATAAATATCTGCTCCTTCCCTTGCATTCCTCTCGCCTGTTCGTGTAATGTACCAGAGTAACTAAAATCGCATTTTTTCTGATTTCTGATCTCCTGCGTACTTTCAAACTGGACACTAAATGTTAACACAGACAAGTATATAAGGTAAACTTTGTTGTATAACACGAGCGAACATGGCCAGACATGTTTTTGGATGGGTCTCAATCAAAAGCAATCTCGGCATTGACATCTGAGACAACTGATATTTTTGAAATGCCCAACATTGAGAAAATAATGAACCTGAAAATAAAATAAGATAGTAAACGTTATCAGCACCTGGTACTTTCATCTGTAGTCTGTTCCATGTGTTTGTGCCCACAAATATACACAGAACTTTGCACAGAGTGGGAGTAAATGCAGTCAGCCTTGGGAAAGTTTTAGCAGTTATGTGTTACAGGTATACAGACCTACCAAATAACGCTTCTTTTTTTTTAAAAAAAAATCACTTTTTTTTAGGATTTACTGAAAATGACGTTTATTACACACTCCTTTTAGCTTGACTCTTTCTTTTTTTATCTTTTGTTCAGTAAAAGAGTTCAGAGATATACTATTTCCCTCCTGCAATAACATTTCAGGTAGAATAAGAGAGGGACACGCCGCCTTTTTTTGTATGCAAATGCCCAGCATGTCACCACATGGGGAAAATGCCCTTATCCTTAAGCAATTTTGTGAGCTATACATAAATACATACTATTTATGACATGTGAAGCACAATTTTATTCAGATTAAGATGTGTAATTGTCGCTATGTTTACTCTTTTTTCTCTTTTCATTTCAAAGTAAGCTTCTCTTTTCTAGAGCACTTATATACTCGTTTTTCAGTCATTTTCCTTTGGCATGCAAGCCTGAGGAAATAATTTAATATTTGTTAAATTGATTCTTAGGCTGGAAGAATATTCGTGAGGGTTAGTAAATAATAATTATAAATAAATAAATCATCATTTTTTTTTTGCTGTTGAAATTGTTATTTTCATTGCCAGTCTAAAAACTACAGACTGGTATTACTAATCAACGAAACAGTATTCAAAGGTTACCTCTTGATATAATGAAGGTTTAGGAAGGACAGGTTCTGTCATGGAATCTTTTTTATGTGTTTTGAATTTATATGATTTTTTAACCATCGATTAATACTGACAAATCATCATTTGCACCTTTATGTGTGATTATAATTTTCTTTGCAAAGGAAATTCTGTGACATCTAGGCTCAAAAAAGACAACGGACCGTTTTCTTATATGGATAAGCCTTTTTCACAGAATCTTGACAGCAATGTGGACGCGAAAGAAAAAAAATTATTATAATGTTAATTTGATCAATTTAAAACAAAAGTACCTGACACAGAATATGGAGGCGTCCAAGAGTGCTACCCCTCCTATAGCTTTAGTGTGGAAAGTTTAACACACATGCACATATTCACACTATCAGTGTCGCTGTCTCTCTCTCTCTCGGTATCTCTCTCTGCCGTTGTCTCCCTCTGTCGCCGTCTCTCTTGTCTCTTTCTCTCTCCCTCTCTCTCTCTCTCTCTCTCTCGCTCTCTTTCTCTCTCTCTCTCTCTCTCTCTCTCTCTCTCTCTCTATATATATATATATATATATATATATATATATATATTCACTCAAAGTCTGTATTACTCAGTGATAAGTGTCTTATGTAACATAAAAAAAGGTCCTGATCAGATCGCAATTGTTTTCTCACCACGACCCTTCACGGCATTTAGATGCATTAAGAGCTTTTAATTTTTAGACTATTTACGACACCAACATCCATTTAGCGAGCATCTGTGATTGTTTTTGCATGTACTCAATGGACCTGATGTGGAAATGGACGGTACAAAGCTAGAGGGTAGTAAATAAGAGTGCATAAATCCGCCGTTTCAGTATTTTTTACACCAATAAAAACATGAATTGACAAAACTTTTTATGATTGACGGAGAATGTGCGAAAAGTAAAAGCGTCGAGACCTGAGATCGGAATGTGTGATATTGGTAGGTCATTCTCATATCTGGCATATTTTTCCAAAATAGGATGTCGTCACTATTGCATTAGTCCCGTCCCACTTGGACGCTGTATGGCACAATAAACATATTCAGTGATATCTCGCCTGACCACTCCGCTAAGATGACCATGCACCTTTTTGTCCCGGACCTATGAAAATCGTCAGAAAAAAAACTTCCCGCCATCACGACCACCCGCTTCCACGCCCACTCTGGCTGGTCCCGCAGGTGGTCGTGAGGGCGGGGTTTCATTGTATGTATATAAAGTGTTTATGATTAGCCTGAAGTCTCATATGTGAGATGAGAGATATTTTTACAAAGTTTCATTAGGTGCCAAACTAATAATTAAATGTTGAATTAGCTCATTATATG
The DNA here is from genome assembly GCA_026874595.1 of Sipunculus nudus. Lineage (NCBI taxonomy): Eukaryota > Metazoa > Annelida > Sipuncula > Golfingiida > Sipunculidae > Sipunculus > Sipunculus nudus. Next base: position 55,097,889 of record CM049319.1, on the reverse strand, counting down.
ACCTCCTATTTTGTTGTAGCAGCATGATCAATTGAAAGAAATGATTTAAGTTTCTCTTTCCTTTCAGATTTGCTCTGTGATATGAGGTGCCATACGCTCTAACTTTTACTTAGTTTGATATGGACTCTTTGAAAACCAGGTATTAAACCATTTTAGGGTAAAGGCAGTGTTTGTTATTTTGCCGTTGCCTTCCAGATTAGGGATGCAAATAGCTGTTATTTTTTTCTGTAATATATATGCCTATTCTAGTTCAGAGCACGTAGTCTTTCTCATGTAATAACAGTATTCGTATAGACTGGTTACCCGCTTATATAACAGTATTCCTATAGACTTGTTCCCCGATTATTTAACAGTATCCTTTAAACTGGTTACCCGCTTATAAATCCCCATGGAAGGCTCCGACAAACACGGAGACATGCATGCACGTGACGACCTATGAACGACCTATGACTGCATGGTGTCAGCATTAAATGAAGCCAAATCAGTGACAGACGTGAAACAAAACATTTCAAATAGCCTACACGTTCATAATCAGCACGTTCAACTCTGTTCAAATTGCTACTAAAGGTGACAGTCAGGTTTAAAAAATTGACATATTGCTAATTATGTTACTGTATTAGTGTAATTAAATGAATTTTCGCTTTTTTATTTGATTGATTTTTTTTTCTTACACTGGTTTCCCAACCGGTTTCACTTTTTTATGTACCTATATCATGAAATATAGATAGATCATCATTTAATAATCAAGTGATCATTTAGTTGATGAAATCATATGGTAATTGGATAATTGGGCCGGGTCCAAAATATTATTCCAAAAATTAATAGTCCAATTTATTACGCTCTCAACTTTGCCGATACACGTCCCCTGGCCCCCAAACTCTGCCCGCAGATACATTCTTATATAACCAATTACTATCGTGTCGCATCCCGCGCCCTTGTCGAAACCCTGACAAGTTTATTTCTACCAATATCTCGAAAAAGTTCATGGGGGCTGCCATTTTGCGTGCCCAGATGCCACAAGTGGCATGTCGAAATTATGGGATACAGACCGTTGCAGGAAATTTCGAAAATGGAAATGGAATTTTGAGTGTTTTTTGCTTTGTTATATGGAATTCCATTGTTTCCGATATGAATCTATTATGAAACACAATTCTCCCAAAGTGCGGCTGTTCGTATTTGCAGGTGTTTCACACACAGTATTTTCTAAATAAAATGAGAAGTTTACTTTAAAAAAATTAAAAGCCAAAAAGTTCCCAACCGGTAAATTTATTGAAAGAAGAAATACGTTTTGTGTGTATTCCATGTAACAATAATAAGATAATACGATGCACTCATTTGTTTAGTGCCGGCTGTAATCTTTTCAAAGATATATTTAAAGTTGCCTGCTTTGCGTTGGCTGTATATATCTATTAGCATTTTTTAACAAAAATATAAAAGTTAATACCAAGAACCGTACATATGTATAAAAATTACTTAGTGTGTTTTAAGAATTATTTTCGGGTTTGCTATTTCACTGTTTATTCAGGATTGGTGAGCGCCGGCGTCCCCAAATGGACATAGTAAGGTGAGCCCACCGTTGTTTGCAAGCCGTCACACTCCTTAGGCAGTGCTGTCGTTAAATTTCTTCTAATAACCTATGTTTGCATAGGGAGCATTTAGCGTAGTCCACCGCTAAGCGTTAGCACAGAGCCAAGAATAGTTCGAATGTCGAGAGCGGATCTTCAAGTAAAACTTGGCTAACACTAAAAATGCCTGCTCCCACTGGTCGAAATATTCTTGGCCCATAGCCAATACCTTGCGGCGCCTATACATGCTTCACATACAAGCAGTGGTTGTGTTTATTGTCCTTACAGATGAAATGTAACGAGAACACTGAAGGTGGGTAACAAACAGTTTAGGAAATCAGACTGTTGGCTTCGTATGTCTCTCTGTCTTCGTCTCTCTCTCTCTCTCTCTCTCTCTCTCTCTCTCTCTCTCTCTCTCTCGTCGATCTAGCCTCGTTCTTGATCTTTCTATATATTTTGATTCAAACTTTGCTTTGAGTTTTCTTTGTCAAACTGTGTGATAAGCCAGACTGCTGGCAGGTCGTAATTAAGAGGGGAACCAGTCTCGTTTGTGATTACTAGTCTAATTATCGTCTTTAAAGCTTAAATCTAATGACAGGGGATAAAGTCTCGCGAGAGCTATTTCTGTTGTTCAGTAACATTAAATGTTGACTTTATGAAATTTCTTATATACACAAGACCTGTTCATTCGATTAAATTTCAGGGCCGAACCCACCTAACCTGTGAGTGGAAGCCCAGGCGTAACTGGTAGCGTAACGGAACATTGTATGATGTCAGCAAAATTCCTTAATGGCCAGGGGCGGATTCAGGAGGGGGTAAGGATGAAACCCCCGCCACCTCATTCCTGACTTCAATAAATCACCTGTTTTTCTTTCATTTTAAGCCCCTTCCTCGATATCTTTGCAGACTTGTCTTGGTATTAATCCCTTTGTTGTAAATGGTACACTCCCACCCCCTGTAACAAAACCTGTATCCGCCCCGTGGTCCCAGATTGTGCTTAATGAGAGCTCTAAAAATGGGAAAGAAATTGCATTTGTTGAATCTGCCTGTATTAATTGTAAAGGCGTTAACGTGCCACTTGTTAGCTCAGCACGTTGTTCAATATACCTCGTGTCTGTATAGACGACTTGGTAAAAAGAACAGCACTATTAGATGTAATTTTATGTAAAATTGTGTTTTAGGATTAATATTATGTAATATTATGTTTTAGGATTGAACATATAGTAACAGTTGTTTGGTTATATACGTCACAGACTATTGATACAGAATGTATCCCTCGGACAAACGTCGTTCCTTGTTCTTGCAAGTAGACTTTGACTGTTCTTGGACAAAACTCCCGATTTATGTCATGGATGACTTTTCTCTAAAATCCCCTGCAGAGGTCACTGCCGCTACGTTGATATTAGTGAAGAGGTGGTGACCTCTTGTGGAGATTGTTTATATTGTTGTTTGTTTTCTAAACTTGATCTCACAATATCAAGAGGCAGGAGGTTTCTCGTTTAAAAAGTGTCTGAATGTTTATTCGAAAAGGTTTTTAACATAAGTCATAAAAAGAGTTAATATATCAACTTAAATATCCCATTTGGTATATTATATATCACATAACTTATGTCTCATTATCTCCAGTCAGTTAATATTACCGTAACATTCTGTACCTTCTTTATAGTAAATATGATTAATCACATGTATAATTTTCTTTTATATTTTAATCGTATTACGGAGATTCCTATTTTCCAGGAAATCAATTATTTTCTTCATAGAATAATATATATTTAGACATGAATAGTAATTAATTCTCAAGTCTCTGACTCCTTCAAGCCTACCTCCCTAGACAGACAACTCCCATCAAACGGGACATATTAATAAGTGAAAAATAAATAACTAGTCCCTACTAAATAATTTAATTACAGGCTTTTAATTTTTTTAAATTAAATTTTTTTTTGCGTATGAACCTGGTAAGACCTGAATAGGCCATTTTTCCCTTGGACAACCTGTAATCGAAATTATTTATGGTACGCCTAAACGTACTTACCACAACGTATTATAAACATTACTTGTGTACGCTCAGCAGTCGGAGTTTGTCCTCTGACATATACTGTCGTTTGCTTTTTTTTGTGCGAGGGTTTCGAATTCGCGATATTCGCGAAAGTGAAGATATTTGGATATTAAAACATTATTTTAACAACGCACAATTATATAATCCTGAAACCAAACGTTGATATTATAAAAAAAATATAAGATCTTTTGTTTTATTTGAAAATAATGAACAAATGTTTCCATTCCATAGGTTTTCCTTATTTTTTATAGTTAATACTATAGATTACGGTTTGCTATGATGGTATGGAATCCTGAAAAAAGTTGAAAGGGAATATCGTCAAATTTTAACCTGCGAATATTTTAAAGTAACACCAAGCTTGTGCTAAATGCAGACTTGTTCACCAGACATTAACCTTGACGTGAAGTTTCATGTCTCAATACTGCGGCAATTATATCATTGTAAGACAGGCTTGAATCTGTCTATAGACCTTATATCACTAGACTAGAGAGTACAATGGTACAAGATAAATAGTCTGCAGTAATACTTGTGAGGTCACAAGTATTGTGGTTTATAACTTATACAGGTAAAACAGCTTTAATATTTTATTTATTTTATGTTTGTTTGATATATAGAAAATGATCATATAAAAGAACACTTAATGTGTTTTGTTTTCCTAGGGTATGTCAAAAGTGTAACCAGTTTCAAGGTTGAAGTATTACCTATATGTAATTTATAACATTATGGTATTATATGGAATCTTGCCGATGCTATGTCGCATTTTAGCAGAGGTTCGATGGGTGGAAAATGTATGTAAACAAGCATTTATGCACAAATATATGTATAGGACAGTGTTTTATAATATATTACTCAGAGCTTAAAACACAGAAGTAGTAGCGAATCGGCTTCTTTGGTGTCGAAGAAAATACAAGTATATATTCAGATCGAATTAATAGTGATTAATTAGCTTGTATTTTGTATATAGATATTAGGTTGTCACGCGGGTGACATTTATTTGGAAATAATTTATCCAAGAGGCTTGTATCTGAAGACAATAATTTGTTTTCAATTAAGGTTTATTTTTAAGCCTAGTTTGATGTTAAGCTTGTTTTATTGCATATGAATGCCAAGTCAAATGAAACATATTTTGTGAAGATTTGATGGCGGTCATTTGTTAACACACAGCAAAAGGTCACGCTGTGACGTCACGGAATGACACCGGAGGTGGTCATTTTAAGTATCTGTGATAGTCTGTTGTTTATTTATATAGATTATCTTTTGTATATGAGGATGTAAATATTCATAACCATGTATATATTTATTTCTGGATGCATAAATTAAACGGATTATGATTTGATGTTGTTGTTTCTCTGTTTTCTTTGTTGATCGAGCGTCTGTTTGATTATCAAAAAGTAAATATTTTTTATGGTAGTTAATTTTCCCTTACATTTCTGACCGCAAAATCAGATTGATTTTTGTTTTAGAGTGATTCTATGAATTTCTGACGCCGATCTACACCAAAGAATACAACGGAACATAAGCTCTCGTTGGTGGGATTGCCAGAACGGGTGTTACCAGAACAACTAGAGCGGGTGTTGCTTGTTAAGAATTTAGCTGGATGCAAAATATAATACCATGCATGCTCTCATTACAATTCTTTGCTCTTTACGCGCCCTGGTCTCCGAACCCAGAGTTCTTTGCTATACAAAGCAGCGGATACACGGATGTATGTCTGGGACGACTGAAGCGTATAACCGCTGCGTCAGGAGTACACGTTTATTTATCTGGTTAAGAAGTTTATCAAGTGACATTTCATAAAACCGAGAGGCTCTGCTAGAAAACGACCGTGAAACATGAGACAGAATTTATACTTATATATGATTTGAAATATAACAAGGACAACTGTAAATTTATCGAACCCGAAGACTCTTAGGCGCCGGCAGGTGATGCACTGAGGTGGGAAGATCAGACGGCAAAATAAATTGCTTTCAGTATCCACATTAAACTGTTGGTAATCCTACTATGATTTGAGAGTTTGGATGTGTTTCCCAAAAAAACTTCCATTCTTAACTTTGCCGTAAGTACTTTTGTGTCATATCACTGCGCCTTTATCGAAGCCTAACAGGTATATTATTCCAAGTTTCTCGAAACCGCTCATGGGAGCTACCATTTCAACTACAAATTAAAACTCGGGATGTCACAAGTCGCATGTCGTAATTATGGGTTTTGTTACAGGTGTCTATAAGCGCTGCATTAACGCAGATGTTAAAACATGAAAAGTCCTGAAACACTTACATTGCTGCTTAATTAGCTGATGATTATTCATTAACACATAAATGTCCTTTACTAGCACATCAAACCAGTCATTCACAAACAAGAATGTAAATTATTATGGTCAAAAGAAGTAAAGCGCAGTCACACAGTACTAGTAGTCCTGATAGTTCAACAAAGTCCATTGCTACACCTCAGGCCACGTCCACTGTGTCTGTGTCCAACAAAGACCAGTCATTTTCAAAGAAAATCTGTAATTACTGCACAAAAAAAGGTCATCTAATATCTTACTGCTGGAAACTTGCAAATAAACCGAAGAGAAAACCTTCTGGTTTTGTTTCAAAATTTATGCATAGAATAGTACAAGAGCCAAGCTCTTTTCATGTAAATAAGGGTTACAATTCCTTTATTGACTCTAATAAAGAGTTTGCTGCTACTGACTCCAAAGAAGAATCTTTCGGGGTAAAAACGTCATTTGATTCCTGCGAGGAATTTAATAAGTCTAGCTCCTTTCAAGACTTCTGCGAGGAGTGTTCTCTAAATAAGGCTAAGTCCTTATGACTCATGCGAGAGTATTTCAAGTTAGGCCAGGTCTTGTTATGACAAACATAAGTTTGTTTCTGCTGAGGAAAATTCCTCTGTTGACTCTCATGAGAAGTTTGATTGTAATAAGGATGTAGATTCCTTTAGTGACTCTGAAAAAGAGTTTATGACTGACACTGTCAGTGTCAGCTCTTTGTTTGATGAAATTAAAGTAGCAGATTCCTCTCCTGACTCTGAAATGGAGTTATTTTAGCCATTCATACATGACAGTTTTGTATCACATTCAAGTGATTTTTCAGACTCTACCCCTATTAGAATTTTGAGGGACACAGGTTCAGGCCAAACTCTAATGTTAGCAAACACATTTTCTAATAGGTTTTCACTGGTGCACATGCACTTGTTAATGGTGTGTTTTCAGACAAGCACACTTCAGTTACGCTTCAAAGTACCCATTTAATGTCAGATTTGATATCTGGGAATATTATTGTGGGCATAAGAACTACTTTAGCCTTGAAGGGAATTCAGATTATACTGTGTAATTGTATTGATTTGTTGTTTTTCTGTTGCTTTACTTTTTAATTGTATTGATTTCGTGTATTGTGAGGTTATGGTTGTTTTAAGAATAAATTATAATTATTTGTTAACAAAAAACCACTGACATCTTCATTCACTCCCCTAGACATTTCACGCTGCCTAGTGTTACAGAATCTGATTTTTATTTATCTCCATAACAAAATTTATGCTCGTCACGACTACGTGATCTGTTGTAATTGGGTCCCGTATCAGTATACCACTAGTTGATAATAATTATGTTATATGATTATAAAAATGTTCTGTGAATGATGATCTCCTAGCAGCATGTAGGTATATATGTACATTTGTAGATGTGCCCAATTAATCGAATAGATCGATGTTTGGTCGTTTTCTTTCATAATCAATTAATTTGGATGCAGTTTTCCATAATCGATCACACACGATCATGTATGCACAGGCAAAGAAATCAGGAAATTCTTCTTAGAGAGTTCTTTGCCATAGTATCCCCAGACAATTTATCCCCCCCCCCCCCCGTCTCCCCTTTAAGAATATGCCCCCCATCATCAGCAACAATTAATATCAGACTATTCTCAAAGAAAAAGTCACTCTCATAGAAAAGTTCATGACCCCAATTTCAATATATATCATCCCCTAGCCCATGTCTATGTATATGCATAATATGAAAGAAATCTGTCCATTAGTTTTTGACTTATAATACTCATAGTACTGTTAAGTGGCAATGATGGGGTATTAAACGGCACGAAAACAAGTAAAAGAATAACAGGTGGCGCTACCAGTTTCCGGTACATGACAACACTATCAAAGATCTTCGGTCAAGTTGATTTTTTGGACCAATCCATGCATCCCTTATCGAGATATTAGTGATTTTGTGTGATTTTAACCATATATGGCAATATTCAAGGTCAAGGCCACTCACAGGAAAGGTCATGACCCCAATTAATATATACATCATCCCATAACCCATTTCTATGTATATGCATAATACGAAAGAAATCTGTCCATTAGTTTTTGACTTATAATGCTCACAGTATTGTTAAGTAGCAATGATGGGGGTATTAAACGGCACGAAAACAAGAAAAAGAATAACAGGTGGCGCCACCAGTTTCCGGTACTTGACAATACTATCCAAGATCTTCGATCAAGTTTATTTTTGAACCAATCCATGCATCCCTTATTGAGATATTAATAATAATAAACATTCTCTAAATTGGACCAAAAATTTAAAAAAAAATTACAGAAACTGCACTGACAAAGGGATTTCCATTCTGACAAGTCTGACATTTGATATCAACAAACTAAAAAAAAAGACCAAACTTATGGCAATTGCTTCAAAGAATGTTACAGTAATGAATGTCCAAAACAAATTAAAAGGCATGATCAGGTTGAAGAGCTCTCATATCAGATATATAGACATGCAAATGTAAAAAGTGTAAGTTTAATATTTTTAACATCACCTTGCTTTTCAGTGGGGTAAGCAGGGTATTTAAGCTGCAAAACCTGAAAGAAAAGAAATCAGACAGCATTACCGAGTCTTGTAATCAAATAAAGCCATCCCAAGTTGAAAGAGGCTAAAATTATGAGCCCGTAAAAAGGTGTACGTAGGTGGCCCAAAAAGTGACCCACATTTGCACAACACTTGATGATGCTAGCTCCTGTCGTTTCTGAAATCATTATCTTAGTATGCTTACATGGCCAAATGACTAAGTTCAACTAATGTAAGTCGACCACACCATTTGAAAAAACTTGAGAGAGCTCGTCTCTGGGATCATTTCTGTGAAATATTTAACAATTTGGCTGAATGATTTCAGAGAAGGAGATTTTCAAAGGTTTTTTACCAGCTTTTTCCTCATAAAATGTAAGATAATGCAGATGGCGCCACAAAAAGCTCAATCCCACATTTGATTGTGACATAGTTTGGCATCAGATGCTAGCTCCTACTATTCCTGAGATAATATGGGTTAATGCACTGATGACTCGTACAAAATAAAAGGTTGATGCAGGTGGCGCCATCATTACCTAAATTTCAAATACGAGTCATGTGACCAAAATATGCATAAAATTTTGACTAAATTCAGCTTCCTGCAACTCGGAAAAACATCATTTTAATGAAACCATTCGAACGTACTTGAGAGAGATGATTTAAGGGAGCATTTCTGTGAAATATTGAACAATTTGGCTGGACAGTTTGGGAGAAAAGATTTTCTAGATTTTTCCATATAAAATCCAAGTAAATACAGATAGCAAAAAAATAAGCAAAATACTAAGTTATTGAGCTGGGCGACTTTTGAATAATACTTTGTGATGTTAGCTCCTGTTTTTGAGATAGTTTGGGTAAACGTATGGACGTCGCCACAGCATCGCATAAGCTGACAGGTGCGCTAAAAAGTATAATGGCAGCACTGGTAATTCATGAATATGAAGTCCTCTAGTTTAATATCCAAAGATACCAGTTGTACTGATACACCCGCCTCAGTCGTGGTCTCTGCATGATGAAGGAGAGCGGTTTTCAATTTCACGTTTGTTAAAGTTAACAGGCCTGCTATGCCATCGATAATTGTCTGCCACGAACTAATGCAAAATCAAAATCAATGCTTTGATAGTCTTAACTATGCCGACTTACTGTGAAGCGTTGCGGCCAATGAAACAACAAGGCCTACAGGCCTAATGCGCACCTGTGCAATGAGATTACACCAGTTATAATGCTTCAATGCTGGACCATTACTTTTCAAGAACATGTGTTGCATGTAAATAAACAATGCAAGTACTAAACACTTAGAACAAGAAACAATTAAACAAACATCACTGCTGCAATTCTGGCATGGGTGCACACAACACAAAAACTAGAATACGGGTAGTCAACAAGCGACTACGTGTATCCGCCATAATCAGAGTGGGACGGGTGAAGTGAGCCATGGATTGAGTGGAGAGGGGAATCAAAGTGAGGTGTGTTGCATAATAGCCTGGATATCTTCAGCCGAAATGTGAATGTAGGTTGCGCCACCTACCACAAAATCCAGAAAGCTGTCCAAGATGTATATACATGCAAAATTTTAGGCAGATAAGTCAAACAACTACTGAGATACGAGTGATTTTAGCCCACGACAGACAAACAGACGGACGCTGTGCAAAAATACTGGCAGGTGGCACCACCAATTTTGTGTATGATTAAGAGCTATGTGAGATCTATACACATGCAAAATTTCAAGGGGATATGTCAAACCAGTCCTGAGATATAAGCCTGAATATCTGCAGCATATACATAAATGTAGGTGGCGCCACCTGCCACAATATCAAGAAAGCTGTCAAGGATGTATAAACCTGAAAAATTTCAGGTGGATTATTCAATCCACTAATGAGATAGGAGTGATTTTATCCCAAGGCAGATGAACAGATGGACGCTGTGCAAAAATTGTTGCAGGTGGCGCCACCAGTTTTGCGCATGATAAAGAGCTATGGGAAATCTATACACATGCAAAAATTTTGGCGCAAACTGATCAAATGGTTCCCGAGATATGAGCTTGGATGTCTGCAACATAAACGTGAATGTAGGTGGCGCCACCTGTCATAAAAATCAAGAAAACTGTCCAGGATGTATACACATGCAAAATTCCAGGTGGGTAAGTCCAACCAATGCAGAGATATGAGTGTTTTTATCCAAAGGCAGATGAACAGATGGACGCTGTGCAAAAATGGTTGCAGGTGGCGCCACCATTTTAGTGTATGTTATAAAGCTATCCAAGGGCTACATTTGTGCAAAATGTTTAGCCTGATCGGTCAAACGGTTCCCGAGATATTTGGGTTTATGTATGGAAACAGACGCACAAATGGACGCTGGGCAGAAATGAAAGGTCAGAGGTCAACCAAAAATGAGGGCGCAGCAGTTCACATGTGACCCGATTTTCCTAATGTCAAACAATTCTGCCCAGTGGTTACGGAGGAAACCTATGCAGCAGTGGCGTTGGCGTCCGACTGAAAACATAGCATCCACAAAACTTTGTTTTGGCGGATACAATGATTGTAGCTGGCACAACCAGTCTTTTTATACAACGAACAGATATGTACATATGCCCAATGTTAGACTGATATGTCAAACCCCTCCTGTGAAATAAGCAAACATTATTGTAATTGGTGCCACCAGGCAGTTTGATATGTCAAACCCTTCCTGTGAAATAAGCAGGCACATACACTGTGCAAACATAATTGTAATTGGCGCCACCAGTCTTCTACACTAAAAAGCTACCCGATATGTATAAACACGCCCAATTTTAGGCTGATGTATCAAATTCCTCTGGAGAAATAAGCAGGCACATACACTGCAAAAGTCAATGTTGGTGGCACCACCTGTCTTGTAAATGAGAATACCATCAAAGACGCATAGACAGGTCAAAATATCAGTCCAATACATGAAACTTCCCCAGAGTTGGATGCAGAGGACTGACAAGGCTTAGGGGAGTAAGGCAGTTGCCCCCGAGTGAACTGTGACAAATTGCTGCCTCAAGCTACTGCACTGAGTGAACTCTTGACCTGCACCTGGCTAGACTGAGTGAACTTTTGACCTGTATCAGGCTGCACTGAGTGAACTCTTGACCTGTTGCACAATCTGACAGAGTTGGCAGCCTATCAAAGCTATAAATAGATCCAGGGTGAACTTTGGTGCCTAATCTGATGCAGTGAGCAGTCTGCGAAAGCTATAAATAGAATGCAGCTACTGCACTGAGTGAACCCTTGACCTATACTTGGCTGCACTTCTTCCAATCCTGGCACTGTGCCAAAAATATTTTAGCGCTAACATCATCTGGGCTAATGGCCAACATCAAGGCACTGGCAATCTGCCAATGGTAAACCAAGTGCTGCCATCTGTACACAAAAGTGGCCCCTACTTGAAATAACTTTGAAATTAATTTTCCCAATACAAAATGCTTTTCAATTGACTTTTTATAAAAAAAAAAAAAGAAATCAGGAATATATGTAAAATTATTACAGATGCATACTGAATGCAAAATTAAAATACAGATATATCTCATTGATGGCATATTCTTGAATTAAAATGAATAGGGATACCAATAATTTATAATCCATGTACAGTTGTCTTTATATAGCCACAGAGAGCTGAATATCCATGACTGTAACACTGCCTGGTATGAAGAAATAACTTAAATCATAAATTAAATTTTTTTACGAACTTTCTTGTCGGTAATAACCAAAGATAACCTGAAATCTAAATGTCTATTGGCATGGTGTAATAGATGCTGATAAACTGGTGCCAGGCTAATGTAACAGCATATCACAGCTAACATATATGGTAAAATGACTCAATTCAATCTTCATAATTCAGCCAAAAATCATTCATGTGGAACCATAAATGACAATTATTATTAGAATTATTGAAAGGGATTATTCTTGTAAAACATTTAACAAACTGGCTTCAGTGGCATCAGTCGAAAAACGTTTCCCAGGTTTATAACTCATATAGGAAGATGCAGCAAACGGGCTTAGTTCAGCTTCCCGTAACTCAGCCAAAAAGCACTGAACCAAAACCATTTGACCAAACTTGAATTATAAACATCTGAGAATAATTTATGTGCGAGATTTAGGAATTTGGCCCAGTGGTTTTTGAGGAGAAGATCTTTGTAGCCACTGAGCTGAAATGGGCTGTTATGGCATATTACTAAATTCAGCATCCCATAACCTAGCCAAAAGTCACTGAATAGACCATTTGAACAAACTTCAGAAAGCACTACCCTAGGATCATTTCTGTGCGATATTTAACATTTTGGCCATATGGTTTCAGAGAAAAAATTTTTTTGTAGCCCTTAGTGTGATACAGGCACTGATGACCCCGTACAAAAAAAGGCCGATGCAGGTGGCGCCACCAATACCTCAATTTCAGATATGACCCATGTGACCAACATTGGCATAAAATTTGGTGATGATAGCTCCAGCCGTTTCTGAGACTGAAATTTTAATATGGTTTTTGGACAGAAGACAAAGTTCAACCTCCTGTTACTCGGCCAAAAATCTCCGAACTGGAACCATTCGAACAAACTTGAGAGAGATTGTTCCAGGGATCATTTTTGTGAAATATTGGACAATTTGGCTGGACAGTTTCGGAGAAGATTTTTAAAGCTTTTTTTAGCTTTTCCCTATAAAATCTAAGAAAATACTGTTAGCAAAAAGATAAACAAAATCCGATAGAGTTTTTCAGATGACTGATTATTTGCAAAAAAATTTGGTAATGCTGGCTCCTGCCGTTTTTGAGATAGCTATGGTTAACGTACAGACGACGCACGACAGACGTCGCCGCACCATCGCATTAGCTCACAGGTTCGCTAAAAAGTTATATCATTTGCCAGCAGATGGCAGTGTCTGTGCAAGGTGTTGCAATGCAGCCGGAGTCCCGGCAGGTCTGAATAGCTTTGCCGAACTTGCCAGTTTACTGTGCAAGACGTCACCCGAGATCCCCGCACACAAAAACACCTATGCATCAGACTCCGAGTATCCGAGATACCTTGAACTATACCAATCTGAATCTCTTTTGAAATCAGAAAGATTATCTTGAAGCGAGGCTTTATCGGTTGTTCATCTTTTTACCATACAAGGCGGATTGAACGTGAATTAATGTCTACACATGGGAAAGTAAACAGGTGTCGTCTGATTACAGAATAATAAATGACATTTTTAATTAATTTTTAAACTGGTCTCGTTCATGATCTGGAGGCGTTGTCAGTGCTCGGCCCGATTCAGAAGATTCACATGCGGATTTTTCCAAACCCTTGCATTCCAGTAATATCAACAAGTCTGTTCTTCATTAATGTAAAACATTTTATTAGTACAATCTTATAAAAATAACAGTCAGCTAATATATACAATGCAGAGGGCAACTTCCCTCAACACAACATAACAGCCATTTACAGAAGTTTATTCTATGTACAATGCTCTTGTTCATAAAGGCTCACGCATGCTTTGGATATTACAAATAAAGACCATCCTGTATCAGACCGGTATATAAAAAAAATAATGAACTGAGAACTGACTATGGTAATATATAGCAAGTATCTACGAATACTTGTCGCGCCCACTTTGTCACTTTGTACTGAGTGGTCGGCAACCAGGATTAATTTAAAATGAGTCATTTTATGGCTAATTGTCCGATACGAAGACGACCCCCTCACCCTGAAGCGTGCAATCACGTGACATGGAAGCCTTTGGTGCTTCGTGTCACCACTTATCTGAAGCGCCACCTGCCGGACTTACGCGGCCTTACATCTGCGCCCCTTGTGACCAAAACTGGAACTTTTTCCAGATTTCCATTACAATATAGTTGGTACACTTCTCCGCATTGAAACGAAATAATACGGTAATCACATACCATAAAAAAGAAGCGTACTATCTGTAATAATTCTCGCTAACTGCTACTACTGCAACTGGTTCTGAGAAGAGGCAATTAAACTCTGCGCAGCGTGAATGTGCTTGAAAGAAAAACTCGCATCTTCCCCGAAAAGTTTACAAAATTTACAAGGCACAATAAATTTTACACAATATTACAAGTCGAAAATAAAGACCCATGATCACAGTGCCAAAAAATTATACAAGAAGATTTAGTTTAGAATGACATCATTCACACGATTTAAAGATATGTAGTTTCATGATTTGACCATCGTCAACAACCTCTTGTTAAATACTACGATACTGTACTAGTCTAAATATGTGCCTCATTAATAACATCCGTCACTTTCACCGAACAGACGGCGCATCACTCATCGGATCGTTTTGTTAGCAAATACAGCTGCCTTTACATAAACGTGATTTTTGTACCTCAAAAAGAGTATTAAAATCAAATAATGCAGTTGTAGTAAACGAAATAATTTGCAAACTTGGATTTGAAAAAGTTCAATTTGTTCGATCAGTGGCGCCATCTATTGGGCAAAAGTAAAGTAAGAGATGAGATATGACATTATTAGGGCTGCACGACATCTAGTGGCGACATTTCGTACTGACATCGAATGACCACGGCATAGTGCGACATCTAGTGGCGATAAGGGAGAACAATGCCTTCTGTAAACAGTTCATAGTGCATTCGTTTCACCCATTAACAATTTTATAAGCAGAGAATACTGCAACAAATATAACGAATTGCTCATATTGAAGCACCTGTGTTTGAAAGGATTGTTGTTCGCCCAGCTATAACGGTTACCTTAGCAACATTTCACGTGATGTGAACAAATTTCAGTAGTTACTGGAGCGCACCAGACAATGCCAGTACACATCGCCCCCTAGCGACTGAGAATGATTTCGATCAAAATAAAAGACAACTTTATCACATAAGGACCACGAAAATATTGAACGGAAAGAAACGTTCAGCGACTCCTTATTCATTTTTATATCAAACCCTTTTATTATTTTTCTTAATTCTTTCAATGATAGGTCCCTTGTACAAAATTAAGAGGTTCAATGAGTCAGACCGTAAAACCATGCAATTGTTTCAGTCAACATTTTAGAGGGAACAAATATTACAGCAGACATGAGCTGATATCAAATGAATAACTGCTCTAAAATTTCGTAAATTTCTGCCAGAATAATGCCACAGGCATGTGTGATAAACTGGTGGGTCCATAATTCTACGCACTTTGTTATAAATAAACATTACTGGTTATACACATTTACAAAATAATCTTTATGAAATGATCAAAAATATAGGGCAAACCTAACGTCACTATGCAACTGATATTCTTTGAACTGAGATATACCTGTTAAGCTTATGTCTATAATTCAAATACTTCTGCCTTTTTTCATTCTAGAATCTTCTTATTTTTGCTTCTATAAGGTCCACTATAAAGCATCTGTAAATAACCAGGTAGTAATGAACTATTTTGATAGTTTTGGTGTTTTGTGGTCCACTGGTGTTGTTATAAAAATTAAATATATGCACAAAAATAAATAATTAAGAAGTTTTGCTGGGACCATCCAATACTGGCGCAATGTTCAGAAAGGTTATTCTGGGTACACAAAGTATTTTGTGTCGTAGTGTGAGACTGCCCGTCTCCTGGCCTGTTTGCTGGCTAATGTTTAATGAACTAGTTTGTCTCAGGAATGTAAGCACAAAATTTTACTTTTAAAGTGTAAAATACAATGAAAGCTATCAAAGTAATACCATATGATGTAATCAATTTCAGAAAGCCTGTGCTGTCCAATTTGCTGACCCATAAAAATAAAATAAATTTATATAAATATATATATATATATATAATTTATTTCATAGAAAATTTAGCAGTGAAATAGCACTGACCCTTTTTACAACAATTATTCTCTAATATTGTGTAAAACAATGTTCAACAAATAAAGTAAGGATTGATAATCATGAATAAATATCTAGAAACCCTTCATAACAGTACTTTGGAGAAAAAAATCTGTACTCTGATCTTGGCAATATTTTAGGCTTTCAGAAAATGTATACACCTATAATATAGCTTTGACAGATAAAATCCTGTTTCCATCACTGGACATTCCTGAGACCATAATTATATGATTAGCTACGTCTACCATCTCTACTAACTGATGAATATTTTCCAGCCTGGTCATATATCACAATTTTAATGATAAAAAATAAACATTGACGTCCTAACCATCATCACTCCACTGGAAACGTACACCACAGATGTTTTAATAAAGAAAAAGGAGTGACATGAATAGAAACCCAGAGACGTCGTCAATGCATATGTAATACTGGTGTGTGGTGAACTCCACACGAAGAATATATCGCTCCCTTACTGACCGTATTAGCTTTGTCTACATCAAGGTGAACTAGGATCCATCATTTTTATCCCAGTTTCCTCCATACACAATAAATTTCGCCAGGTTTGAACACTAGCATTTTATGCTCCCCTGTTTATTTGCATAGCTCATGCCCTTGTCGTCCTGCCCTGACAAATAGTGTTCATTATTTGTACTTCATAACCATTTACCACCCGAAAAGTTTTTTATTTATAATAACAAAGGACAGTGGCATGTACACAGTTTTAGGGACTGCATTATAATTAACATCATCAAACACATATGTGACCTGCTATTTATCACTTTTCTCACAAGGGGTGTCACTGTCAGTCTCTTGTAATCAGTCTCTGAAATGTCCGAGAAAGTTCCCCTGTTTATTATACCACACACTGGCTAGTTAAGGTGATGAAATGAGCATTAATGCCCACATCCATGGCATCCGCCCCGCTGCCAATACTCCAGATTTCTCCAGAACCGTGGGAGTACTTCACAAGTTTTAACATGTGCTGGGTTTGTTACCCGACGCACGACATACACTGATATGACAATCAACCCTGTATCCTACGGTACCGCCCATTACCAGCTGGTTGTCATGGCAACAAATTATCCTGGGGGTACAGGGCATTTTTAGCCCTTACGTTATATATGACTGCCCCCCCTCTTTTGAAAAAGGGGCTGTTTGAGCTTGATCCGTCAAGAGCACTCTCGGCTCTATTCTTCACTTATCATCACAATGGCCCCTGCATCATGTTGCTATATTGCTGACCAGGCCCACCTGGCATTCCGTTAGGACCCATACCTGGACCAATCATACCCTGTGGTGGACCCCCTGGACCCATACCCGGAACCCCCATCCTCATTCCTGCAGGGGGCATGCCTGGATGGGACACCATTCCAGGTCCACTCATGGGGCCTAGCTGTGGGTCACTCATTCCCGGACCCATTGTTGGCCCACACATACTTGTTGGAGGGCCCATGGGTTGGCCCATATTTGGGCTACCCATCATACCACCATTTCCTGGGCCCATCATGGAACCCGTCCGCGACTGAGAGTACATTTGCTGTTGAAACTGCTGGAAGTGGGCACTGAAATTTTGTTGGTTGGGCATCATGCCTGCGGGTCCATCAGGCCTCATTCCTTGTGGGGGCATGGGCCCAGCAGAGCTGCTGTGCATGGACATCTGCTGGCTCTGCATCTGTATTTGTTGTGCTTGTACCATATCGTTTCCCATCATGCCTGGGTGAGGAGCGCCTGGACTCGGCCCACCATACTGCATCCCAGGAATCTGTTCATTGTTGGGCATCATCATGCCTGGCTGCATGCCCATGTGCGGGCTCTGCGCGGGCATGTGCATGCGGAGATCAGGAGGGAACATCTCTGGGCCACCTGGACCGGGGGGCATTTTTGAGCCAGGCATGCGAGGTTCCATGCCTGGCATCCCCTGTCCTGGGGGGCCCTGGAAACGCTGCATCATCTCGAACTCGCTCTTCCGTGTCATCATTGGATCATGTTGCGATGAAGGAGGGTTGGCAGGGAGATACTGGATGGTGTTAGGAGCTTTGGCTTGGATCTGCACACTTGCATTCCCGACAGGGGTGGAGGGCTGTCGATAACCAGGACTACTGCACGAAGCCGGAGGAACCCCTGACGGTGCCATACCTACGGACGATACAGGCATAGGTCCTGATGACGGTATGGGTGGACCTCCCGGCATCTGAGGACCAGCTCCTGGACCCATCTGAGGACCCATCGGACTCGGGAATCTCTGGGGTTGCTGCACTCGTTGACCCTGCATCATCTGATCCGGATGAGGCCCACCCATCATGGAAGAATTCTGCATTTGCTGTGACATGGACATAGCATTAATGGGAGGACCCGGCGGGCCTGGCATACCTGCTGGACCCATCGGACCCATCGCTTGCTGCTGCTGCTGTTGTTGTTGCCCCATCATCTCGTGGTTCATCTGCTGTACCTGCATTGAAGGAGCGCCCCCTGGACCTGAAAACCCTGGGTTACCCACGCTTTGTATATTGAGCTGCTGTATGGACATGGTTGCATTGACAAATGTGTTGTTGACTGATGGGGGTTGTGAGTGTTGCTGGGAAGCCTGCGGCCCTTGCTGACTGACCATACTTTGTGAATTTGTAGACGTGGGTGGCGTTGAACTGCGCGAGCTGCACGGCTCATTCACTTGACCCTGAATTTGAATATTGTGGAACGGCCCTCCCTGCATCATATTTTGCTGCATCTGATTGGACAGATGTTCAACTCCCTTCGCCAGATTGGCCAGGCTGGCTGAGGTAATATTGGACATGGAGCTTTTTGAGCTGTTACCTGATGTAGGCGTTGTCGGCTGAGAAGCTGGGGGAGGGTCAAAATGTGACAGTCTTTGGGTGGCACCTGAGCCTGGCGTGGGTGGCGCACTGGTTGGCGTCGGTGCTGCAGGTGCCTGCGGAGTCCCTGGCATCGAGGAAGTACCTGACGGTAAAACCGCACTTGCTGACACTGATGGGTTACTATTATTTGTCGCAGCGGCTGACCCTCCTGGGGGCTGCATGCCACGTGGTGCCCCCGCCAATGGGGACTGCAATGGCTGATTTTGATTAAAAGTGTCTTGAGGTGTGGGTGGGGCTGCAGGTGACCCTGTTCCCTGCTCACGGTAAGCTAAGTTCACTTGCTTAGTTATAGTCAATTCCTGCCCTTCAAACTGATTAAGATAATTAATTTGTTGTGGTGAGGGGGCAGGTTGTAGCTTTTTGTATAACTCATCCAAGTCATCTGCACTGCGTTTACGTTTTTGTGCTTGGGCATAGGAAGGAGGCGGCTTTGTTGGCCCTGAACTATTTGACGTTGGTGTCCCCACAGGTTGCAATTCTGACGCTCCAAATGGTTCAGGGTTCCCCGCCCGATGAAATGTAGGCATGGATTTAGGAGGCATATTTTCCTTAAAGTTATACATTCCTTGGGGTCTTTCCATACCTATCATCATTCCAGGGTCGAAATTCCTTCCTGGCATCGGTCCTGCAGGTCCATTTAACACTGGTTGTCCTGGGCCGTCAAAGGGCTGCCGTCGTTGCCCTGGAAACATGAAAGCCTGAGGATCGTTAGGCCCGCCAGGCATGCCAGGGTTGATATGTGGGGAGGGTAGGGCCCCGTTTGGATTGGGTGAGGTAGGCGAAGGCTCCATAGGCCCTGGCATTCGTCGGTTCATCATATATGGAGGAGGCGGTCCCTGACCTGGGTTGCCCATTGGCATACCCGGCGGGCCTTGCCCGTGCATCATCATATTCCGCCGTCGTTTTTCTGCCAGCCATTCTTGCTGGAGCTTAAACCACTCTTTCTGTTCTTGGGTCATATTGTCCCAGTTTGGGGGTAACTGTCCCATGGCCATTGGGTTATTGGGTCCTGCTGGAGACCCTAACATTGGGGGACCGTTCATTCCACCGGGCTGCATCATTCTGTGAGGGCCCGGCATGCGGTCTGGAGGGAACATTCCCGGGTTCATGCCTCCAGGACCCATGTTCATATCGTTCATACCCATGCCCATATTTGGCATGGGGCAGCCTTGATTTTGACTGTCAGGAAACAGATGCAACATTTGTTGTATTTTTCGTAGATTTGCTAACTGCTCTTCTCTTCTTTGTAATTGTCCTGGGGTGAGTTTATCGTTAGGTACTTTGCTCTGTAGCAGATTTGATGACTGCTGCATTTGATTTGGACCCATCATCATTTGTTGGTTGAATGGAGGGCCACCAGGACCGGGGCCGGGTCCTGGTCCACCTGGCATCATTATATAGTTTGGTGAACTAACACCAGGTGGTCTATTTGGGTACTGTCCTCCCCACATGTTTGGGTTATTTCCAGGTGCCCCAGAGTTTGGACTCATAGCGGGGTTTTCCACGTTTGGATTCATCCTCTGCTGTAGATTAGCATTTTGTTGCTGGACCCACTCAGCGACGCTTGCCATTGGGTTACTGGGCTCTCCCATGGGGCCGGGGCCTTTTGTTACTGGGTTTGTCTGACTGGGTCTTGTATTAGCCATGGTATATATAGGTCTGTTACACTGAGATGTCTTCAATGGGTGCTTCTGAAATAAAGAATAGAAATCATGAGGATTCTGCTACAAATGAATAACAAAATGTCACAAGTTATAAATGTCACAGAAGAAAATTTTGATTAAAAGTTTAATAATTTGTCTCCTATTTCATCTCTAACTATAAGCATGTTGATATAAAGCCCTCGGAATTTCAGGTTTTATACACAAGAGGCTATGAACAATCCAGCAAATGTCGTTACAGCAAACCTCTGGTATATTGAGATTGTACTATGCAGTGTTCAAGGCAATAGGGATTGAGGAAGGGACCTTCAGCAAATATAGTCCAGCTCCTTAACCACAAGGCTACATTACAGAAGAATGTCTGTTGACAGGAAGTGTCACAATAGAACATTAAGATAACATGAGGTTATTGTTAACAGTTGAGTCTTAAGGAGTACAAGTCCAGGGGATACTTAAAAAGAGTATTTGAGTCTGAAATTTGTATGCAAGTACATGTGCCTGTAGATGTAATAATATATTTAAATCTTACTGCACACTTGCAGCCCGTCTTGATTTATTCATTAACTTTCAGGGCTTTCAATTGGTACTAGTTACTTTAACAGAGGTCTGTCATTACGGTGACAGACTGTCTCTTTTTGCTACACAGAAACAAGTTGCATATATTAAATACCTGCATGTCTAGGTGTTGCTATTTATGTCTATTCCTTCAATAGGAGAACGTTAAGCATTGGTAACCTGTGTTGCCATGCCAAAAGGAACTGAAGTCCAGCATAGGTGCTAAAATCTGGGATGGACAATGCCTACTCAGTACTAGTCCAAAATTAGGTACCCATTTCAG
This sequence comes from Sipunculus nudus, assembly GCA_026874595.1. Taxonomy (NCBI): domain Eukaryota; kingdom Metazoa; phylum Annelida; class Sipuncula; order Golfingiida; family Sipunculidae; genus Sipunculus; species Sipunculus nudus. Next base: position 55,076,253 of record CM049319.1, on the reverse strand, counting down.
CTGAACTAACAGAATAAGATTCAATATTTAGTGAGATCCATTACAATTCATCGATCATGAGAACAACTAACTTACCTGCAGGAACTTTTTGGTAGCAGGCTGGTCACAATGGAAGTCGATAATACTTTTATACTGTCCTGATAAAACACCGTCTGCTGCCTGATTGGCCAATTTTGTGTCGAATACGAATATCTGGCTCTGCTGCTGCATAAACTGATGGTCAACAGAGGGCACTGGCGGTTGACTGGGGAACTCTCCCAAAAGCTGTGGCGGAGGTAGTGCGCTTGACGACGGAGGCATAAGATCATTCGGGGGGCGGACCATTTGCTGGGGTTGGGCTGCACCATCAGTGTGTGTAACTTGAGGGAGACTGGGAGCATTCGGCCCATCATGGCCCAGTGGCGGTAGCGGTAACTCTTCCTTCACACCTGTTGACGACAAAAAATTGCAATGATTATAACATTTGTGTTAAACAATTGTGTTAAACAAGATTTAGTTCTAAAAAAAATCCTGAAACCCTGTTGAGCATAGCATTACTGTGTATAAAAGTTTAAAATAATTTGAAAGCTACTCAAGCTGATAGCTTGTTATGTTTGAACAGCAGTCTACGTACGACTAAAATCAAACAGACGTTTCAACAAAAATTAATATAAGAATTCAAATTGATTTAAAAACATCATCCAGTAGTTATCACTTGAGAATGATTAGGAAATAAAATGATTAATGGTAACTACTAAAACTATTTAATTCCTGCTAATGCTAACTGGAGATAGTTGATATATGTGTATTTCAAACTCCATTTCATCAACATGCTGTTACCTGAGTTAATTACATAACTTCGTCACGTGTCATACCTAGTCTCTCACTGAATATATACCTCCCCTATATCTCCCGTAAATAAAGTGCCCAATATATTATAAAATATAAATCCATGTACAACCAAAGAATGTGAATAATCAATCAGACGAGCAAGATCAGAACCCACCGAACTACGGGGAATAAAATTGCAAATTTGCATATTCCAACTATACATACAGAGACAATGTTGCCTGTGCTTGATTAACCCTCTCAAGTGACACATTCAAAAATACTATATACTGATGAACAACTCTTGTAATTATCCAAGCATGGAGGAATTGTACGCATATTCAGCCTTAGTTATTTGTGTTACACCAAGTGCTCAAATACTGACAATCATAAACACCCGTACATAAAGAAAAGCAGGGCTGAGCAGATCCCATTACTAGCATATAACAAACGATGGGGCAGCGTGAACACAGAGAACGCAGCGTCTCAGTCCAAGCAAGTCCCGCCAGAGATGCTACTGTTATTAATTTTCATGATTTGCACACATAATAAACCTATGCAATTACATTTCGATGTCTGCCTGCAACTAGGTAATTTAGTGCATATAAACGTCAGTAAGCTTTTGATGGCTGCCAAGACTTTACTGTTCTTATAACTTTTCAACCTTGGCCCCCGGACACACGACCTGTGACCTTTGACCTTCACAGAATATTGAGCAAATTCTATTTTGAAAAGGTAGGAAGAAATTTAGACAAGTAAAGAAACTATACACATTTTTAACTCAACTGAATATGTGAGGACTATGGTATTAGTATCATGTATAAAGTAGTTTTTACCTATTACACATCAATTAATTTCTAACTTGAAAGAATAATTAAAATCATTATTAGGCATATAATAAATGTAAATAAGATGCGTCTTGGGGATATATGATTTTCCTGTTAAGAACAACAAACTAAAAATATCTAAATGGAATAAACTTTACATGCTACTGGCAGATTTAAAGATCAAAATGTTAAGAAAATGAACAAACTTGTGGTCATTTGCATCAGAATCAAAACAAAACAATTTGTTGTGATATATTTTTTAAGCAAACAGCCAGTCTCCTCAACAAGCATGCAGGTAATAAAATCCTAGTTCTGTCTGCAATATATTCAATAAGCACAGGCTTTAGTGAGTTTATTAGTCTACATATACCATACAGATGAGGGAACAAAAAGAAGTCAAATGAAAAATACAAGTACCAAAGGCAAGTCTGTTTAGGTATTGAATGTCTCCCAGGTACTTCACTAATGAGGATTCTGAGAAAGGTCAAAGGTCATTCTGCATCATGACAATCTGAATATAGTGATGAGCTCAAAATACTGCCCAAGGATAACAGAGACTTCTATAATGTCACTGCCTTGTTTACATCATATGTCCTGAGGGAGGGTTTAAAGTCATGTTTTTTTTTACAATTTTTTTGTGATTGAGGTAACCGCCTCCATTTTTGTATGATCTCATATCTAATTCTTAATCTAAGTATGTACATCTGCAGAGTTCCATTTGGGTTTGGGACTACATGACAGGGCAGTAGCACTCACTTCCAATCAGATTATTTTAGTATCTTGCATGGTGTCACCCAGGCTGGGTGTCTAACCCCAACTGTAGGTTCTTGGGTTTGTAATCATCCCCATTGCTGGGTCATAACACCAAGGAACCCCCCAAAGATGCACTTGTTTATGAGTGATACAGGGCTGTGGGGCACAGCCTGCCCATTAAGCCAGCAGGAGGCCCACCTTAGGTGGGGGCTGACCCTGAAAATCTCAACTGCCTCGGCTGAGATTTGAACTCACGACCTCCCAGCTTTGAACGTCAAGGTTATTTATAGCTGAATGCAGAAAAGAAAAAAAAAACAATGCAGTAATCTCAATAATACTTTTAACACACACAATACCCATAGATATCCTCAAACATTTTACATTACACAACAGGGTTAAACATTCTAAGGGGACTGCTAGCCTGAGTGCTGAAATTTTTAGTTCAGGCCTGTTTTTATAAATTTTCTTTTAATCTATTCTTAGTGTCTGACTGTCACATGATCTGATGTCCTGCTGGCCTTTAATTTCTCAAAATTACTTTAAACCCTGGAGTCCATTGATCATTCAAACATTAATAAAAGATATCAATCAGCTTGTTAAGACCGCCACACTGTCAAAAGTTACATAGCAATTTTTTTTTCTTCTGGCTGGATCTTGGAAACCATCACTTGCCCAAAATTCCTACTTGCCCAACTGGGTCTGAAATAAGGCTTTCCCTAAAAGGCTTTAATCTTAGTATATCTTCATTTTAACATTTTTATTAATAGCTATTTTTACAATAGTTCTATATCTTAATTTACCTGTACTGACGAGAATTGCTGTCAACAAACACACTTTTGAATAAGTTCATTGTCTATATTAAAACTTTGAAAACACAATCTTGTGAATCACACTTTGTATGTGGATTAAATAACTGATTTTTACAGGGATTAAAATTTCTTGTAGGGCACGTAGAAGTTAGGTATTTCCCGCCTGACTGGGCAAGTACTTTCAAATGCCAAAGCCCTATTGAGGAGAACTGATAACTACATCCAGATCTGGGTCTATATGTACACAGCTGTGAGGCTTCGCTATAAATCATTAAATCTTCAGGAAGAGAGGGAAAAAAAGATAAATATGTAAATATACAGATGATATTGCACACTTCAGTATAGTCAGCAGGAGATTATCACCAAAACTGATAAATGACTGTTGCTCATGGCTGGAAAATTGTGTTCATGCCCAGTGCAAATCAGTCAAACACAACTAATATACTTTATGTTAAGGTAATACAAGCTGAACTGATTGTTGGAATGAATAGAACATTAAAGAAATGTCACATTATCTTATCATTTACAATAATAACATGATGGTACAGCAAGCTTGGATGTGCTCTGTATTTTTTTATTTATTTCTTTATTCATATCCAATTATTTGTGGGTGGACCCCCCCCCCCCCTTTTCGAGTACAAAAGCATCAATTACAAATCTCCCAAGGTCATACACTCAACCTTATCACTCATTTGTGGCAGTGGGATTGCGGGTGTTCACTTAGCTATTGCATACCTATAGTTTATAATTATGACTGTATAAATGTATAAGATGTATCCCTATTATCTGTGATATTTCTAGAATCCAATGATCAACAGGTGCACATGCTGAATGGGTAATCCAGGTAATATATAAGATAAATATAGAAATAATTTAATAGATCACTGAAAGATATTAAATATTAATTAATTAAAAGTAAGTCTTTAGTTGTAGATATCAAGCCCCACTCTTTCACATTTATCCTATAGTACCTTCACTGAAACATCAGCTTTTTCATGAAAAAAAAAACAAGTGTTATTAAATTTTGGATAAGCATTCTTGAACTACAAGAGTGTATAAGAAACAGATGACAGAACAAGTTGTATCAAGTGGGTCAATACGGCAGCACCTGCCTAGACAAACAGAGGAAGGACGCTAAAATGTATACAACACATGCTAACGGGTAAATCAGCCATGTCAGAGTGAATTAATCGCGGCACATTAAGACGGCACCCTTACATCAAAGCCATCAATGATATGTCAGCGTGGACTTGAATATATCTAGTATTTGATCCGTACAGTAATCTCAGGGTAACCATCTCAAGCAATAATTTGTTTGCCGAATGGCACCTGAAGGTCCCAACAGGTCACCAGAAAGAGGCTACCGATCTCTTTATTTTGTCTCCGAGACTGAATAATCACGTACAGCCGCTTCAATGGATGTAGATTTATTAAGCAGTTGTTGTGTACTTGACTTGCGTTTCCGGCTTAATATCTGAATGCATGTGCTGGGTTCTTTAATCTATGACTAAAAAAAATGTGTGTTTAAAATATTAGTCCATTGAACTTTGGTCCATGGAATATTACTTCAGAGAACAGTGACTGCATGATTTTTTAATTTATGGGACATTATTCATAATCACTGCTAAAGGAATATTACCTTAGGTACATAACTTTTTACTAGTCATTTGTTTCATCTGTCCTGGAGATAAATATAATAAACAGCTTATGTATATTTTCTTGCATTTTCAGTTCGGGTTGTCAGCCCTGTGGTCTTCTATGTCAAGTATCACTTTTATTTATAATGTCATTAAAGATGATGATTATAAAAAAGATTTTGTTCAACATAAAACAAGTTCTCTGCTTCACTGCATAAACTGCACTGATATCTCTCCTGTTCAGTATGGATGGTATCACCCTGGATAAACAGTGGATGGTAATGAAAACTCTTCCTAAACACCCTAATAGGGTAACTACCACCCCTCCCTCCAACTTTTATTAATTTTAAAATAATGATGATGATGATGATGATTATAAAGGTGTTTTTGTACACCATGAAATAAGTTTTCTGCTACACTGCATAGGACCTCTCTCTTTTTCACAATATGCATAAGCATAAGCAGTTCATGGTAAACAACATGTCTTGGTTAAGACCGGATGAGGGTAACTACCCCCAGGGCCACAGGTAGGCCACAACACAAGGTCCCTGAAACATCTCCTCAAATAAACCTTGAGTATTGTTAATGCGACAAACACAGGAGTGGGCACGGCAACAATCAAAGTGTGCACCTTTCAAACCCAGGATGTGTGTGTATCTAACATCATGTCAAGTGTGCCCCTGGTCTCTAATATGAATGTCCACTACCCTGTCACCCCTCTATAGGAAAACAGGCGAGGGTGATTAGGTGTGAAATGGGCACGCTCATTTAAAACTCAGGGGTTACAGCTTAATAAATACCTGAGCCTTTCATCACAGACATACAAAAGACATTTGGGAGCTCTAGCATTGCTGACCTATTTAAGGGCCTGGTACTACATTCTGCAATTGTATTTTGCAATGTATACAAACCTAACGCAAGCAGCAGTGTACTCAAAATATAATTGCCATGCATTTGCTGGGTTATTAACCAGGTTCTAAGCACAAAAATACTTAAAGGTTTCCCATTCTTGTCACTTAATATCACACTATGAATATCAATAAAAATCTGCATTATTACCAGGTGTGTCCTTGTGAAATTTTCCAATCAAATTTAGTTTAGTTATGATATAATGAAAAGTACTTATTAAAGACATGGCATGAAAGATGATCTGGAGACAATGAAAAAATACAACTGATCTTCACATTTCAAGGAATATGATATTACTAAACAATACTCAATCTTTCTTCAATTAAAAATTAATTAAAGTGTATTTTTATACCAATTTCTTAAACAAATATGTGAAAGATTGTATATGCTTTGTTATTTCTGGTTACAATAAGTGATAGCAGTTCACATGTAACATCACCTGTGAACACCTGTACCAAGTCTTTGCATCATGAATGACACATACATAACAAATTCCTATCATATTTATTACATATTTGCATCAATTATGTTTAAAACTTGACATATGTTACTCTAAAAACCCAATCCTCTAATAATGTTACTTAGAAAAAAAAAATTTTTATTCATAAATTCAAATTTTTGCATAATTTCACACAATGCAATAAATAAATTCATCAAGCTGAATCTGTCCAAAAACTAATTACATGAAGAAAATAAGATTCATCTTCAATATTAATCTGAATGAGAGATTCACACCTGCAAGACTAATTTTTTTTTCAGATATTGTATCACATATGAAAATTTTTATACAAATTTGATTTGTTTTTTACAAATTCTGAAAATGAATCAAGCATGATCAAAACCTGACAACTGAGCCAGTACCGTTACCTGTAAATGCATCTGACATTTCAATTAAAAGTTGATGAAGAGTAACTTATTTAGAACTGTGTGGAATATTTGAACAGAGCACCGAAGGATGGACATGTCATATTTTCCCCTCCAAAGAAGTTGTGGCTGTCAATTTATTTCAAGATTACACAAGTTCACAAAGATATGTTTGTGGTTTGAATCCTTGCTTGCAAATGGATGGGATATAAGTAAAGATAAAAAGATATTTAAACATAATTAGCAAACACAACAAATTCAGTTATGTGGTTAGAGGTCCTGGACAAACATCTCCACACACCAGACTAAGAGTTTCTAGCATCACTATTAACAGATTTCAACATGTCCTTCATCATTATCCACTAAATAAATGACTGACCTTGAACCTTGACCTGACCTTGTACCAATGACCTCAAAATGCCCTTGACAAGACACTTTTATGGTACTAATTATAATTAATGCAATCTTTTTTAACAGGAAAATCTTTACAACACATACAACTAATTCCCGATTTAGAAAAAAGCACAACTATCACAATGTGACAGAAGACTGAAGTAGAAATGCATCACAGAACCTAAAACTAAAGTAACGATCTTTTGCTGATATCAAAGAATACACAGAATTCCATTGCTCAGGGTACTGGGTATATAAATATATATTAGTTTATTACAAACTGCAAGCCATAACATTTGGATATACCTTACATGAAAGGCTGTCACTAATTATATATTACTTATGACACGTTGATGTCACAAAAAACCAACATGATCAGATGAAAGGACAGTAATTACATGTTAGCTGTCACCAATAATAATATTTCACAATGATGTGACTTTACGCAATATCTGCATTACTGCTACACCTAATGAGCATTCAGTCTTTGCCTTCAATATATAAAACTAACCGATCATATTTTGAATGTTTTATCTCAGGATTTAACAGCAAAATGTAATTTATATATTTATACTTCAACATCTATGAAAAGCAATATTTAATGGAACAATTTCAACATTGTGTTTTTTCTTTATGTAATATTCAGGATATGTAGCTCCTCAACTACAATAAGCCGAAAGCCAGGCAAGACGTCACATAAGATATAATGCCGGTTACTAACAGTATTATGTGTTATACAAATACAATTAAACTAGTATATCACTTTAAATATATTTATCACTAGTGTATCACAGAGCCAATGAATATGTGAGCCGCAAATGCTATTTTAAGATTTTAAATCAATACTGGTTGAAATATTTCAGTGATTCAATTCTCTATATTTTCTATAAATACAATAAAAATTCCTTGTTATTTTTTTTTGCCATGAATAAATAAAAAAATAAAAGGAAATCCACCATATTCTGTTTTATATATTTACCACCAAATGCTTTTATTTTTTGCAAATATAATAAGATTATCATTATTCTAAATTTGATAAATCAAGATCTGACATGAATATGTAACTTTAATTCTGATAAAACACAATTTGTTATAACGAAAATGATTTCCCAGATTTCCATCAGGGTTGCCAGCAGCCATCTCAAAAAACATTCCCTGAATTTTCTCTGCCTATACCCTGACCTTTGTTAGTTTTCATTAATTTCAAAGTTAAACCATCAAGCAAATTTTAAAATTTGCTCTTAAATTGTAATTTTACAGCTAACTCAACACAACCTAGGGACCCAAGGGTCTTGACGCTCAGCTGAATTTGTCTATAAGTTAATAAGTATAAGGATAATTTTAAAGAAATTTTTCAAATGACAGTCTTGTGACCTTGTGACCAAAAATTCTTAATACTTTTTATCCTTGAACTTGCAGAATTTAGATGATTGTAACTATCTTTTAAAAAGTGACCTTGAACTCTGACCAGGTACCCCAAAATCTACAGATTTCCTCACTTTGGGCAAGTAAGCCTTTAGTGAAAGATGGAAAGTTTGGGATGAAAAGTTTGATTTACAGTGCATCCACAATCATTTTAAAGATATCGCTCCTGTGACCTTCACCTTTGACCACTGGTCCCTAAAAATCAAAATGTTTCTTATTTAAGTGATGGGTTATTAATAAATCAAGTTTGAAGCCAATTTGTCTGGCCAAAGCAGAATTATCATCCATAAACTAATTTGTGACCTTGACCTTTGACCCTATGACCCCAATCGAAAAGAATCTTCCCCTATTGGCAGGTGAGTAATATCTTGAAGATGGAAGGGTTGTGATGGAAAGTTTGGCCTTGAAATGCATACACATTCCTTATAAAGAAATGGGTCCTGTGACCCTGACCTTTGGACCCCAAAATCCACAGGCTTCTTACTTAAGCGGTGAGCCATATTTAAGTACAGTTTGAAACCAATATGTCAAACTAAACTGGAGTTATCATCTGGAAACTAATTTGAGAAAAGATGGCCCCTGTGACCTTGACCTTTGACCTTGTAACCCCTAAATTCATTTGTGCTCTCCTCATACCGGCAAGTCAGCTAAATGGGCAAGTTGGAAAGTTTGGGAGAAAAAGCTTGGCTTAAAATGCAGCCATAATCTTTTTAAATAAGTGAGTCTTGTGACCTTGACCTTTGACCTCATGACCCATAAATCATACAGGTTCTTTCTTTAGTGGCCATAATCTTTTTGAATAAGTGAGTCTTGTGACCTTGACCCTTGATCTCATGACCCAAAAATCATACAGGTTCTTTCTTTAGTGGTGGGCCATGTGTAAGTCATGTTTGAAATCCATATGTCAATTCAATCTGGAGTAATCATCTGGAAACAAATTTGTTTGGATGGACAGATAGACAGACAGACAGGGTGATTAATATAGGGCATCCACTTGTGATCAATGAACACACCAGGTTTAAGGACACTAGATGGAATCACAGCTGAGAAACAAACATGATTGTTGTCAATTTATAGTAAAAAAAAGAAGTATTATTTGTAAAAATAAGAAAAAATACAGGTGGCACCACCACTTTTCGGGTTCTGACAAAACTAGCCATAGTCAATATTGAAGGCAAGATTCATGACAATCCATGCATTTATTATCAAGATATTGGAGGTTTTGTATTAAATTACTTATTTTTCTGGGGGTACTTTCAAGCCCCAAAGCTCGGAGGATATTGGTCACACTGACCTAATTTCAGGTTTTCAAGGAAATTTTTTATGAACCTCCCAAGACTTCTAGGGTCAGCGGTTACGATTTGTGCCCTGCTAATGGACAGCCAGATGGCCAGACGGGCAACTGACAAAGCGCCATACCTAGACCTCAGTTGATTTACAGTCAGCTTAGCTAAAAATTTATTGGAAAACCGTATGGAACACCAGAATCATACATCATATCCAGCTTTTTCATAATACTGCTCAGAAACAGAAATGGTCCAGCATTAATTGTTGGTGTTATTTGTTGTATATCCATACTCTTGCATCATCAACCCATAATTTTTATACAAAAATTAAAAGGAAACAAGATTAAATCTGCAAACTTACCACATTTTTATAAGAGATGCCAAACTCTTTCAACCTGATAACTTACTGCTATTGCCACAGCCATTAAAAATGCCTTGATTTTTCACTCGATTCCCCAAAATATCAAAGAATTCCCCGACTTTGTATGAAATTCCATGACCGCTGGTAACCCTGTTCCATTGTAGTTAGCTTATCTCTGGTCAAGTGTCAAGCATTTGTCTGATTGATGGGCTAGGACTGGTAATTAAGATGATCAGTTTCAGTAAGGAATATGAAGACATTTTGAGGAAGACACTGTAATTTGACACCACAGACATCATGTCTGTTTGAACACAATGGATACTGAACTGGTGAACTGAGAGCATTTTGATTAATTTAGTGTAACCAAGTGCTTGCAGTCTACAAAAATACTGTTGCTATGAGTGTCACTGCTATGGCAAATAGTTTATATTTTTTTATGTCTTTGCAACAAGTTGGTTACACTTAATTTTTCTGCTCCAAATAAACAAAATAACAATTTTGATAACGTGTTGATAACACTGAAGGAACAAATAAAGCAAATGCAGAAACTACTAATCAAAGTTGTTAATTGTTAATATTTGTTTTGCTGAGTAAATTAGTCTTTTTATATTAATTTAAAGTTTTAAGTTAAAGAATTCTGTCACAGTAATGATGCAGTACTGTCACAATGTAAAGACAGCACAGTACAGCAACTCAAACAGGGAAATCCTATAAGAAATGAAGCATTTTTTTATGTAATGAGTAATGTGCAAATAACACCACTATAAGATAAATAATTTTTCACCTGTGATTAATCATAATGCAATAATTGTTAATTAAAATCTAGTGATAATGACACACTTCTTAAGTATTACAGGTAAATACATACAACTAAATATTTGGAATGGTCAGAGAACCACAGGTATATATATTCAAGGTAAAACATACAGAAAACAAGAAATATTCAAGGTGCAAATTCGTTATGATTTTAAGGACAATAAAGATAAACCTGCGTTTGGTACACAAGATTTACATACATAATCCATAAGCCCCTTATCAAATTGACAATGGTTGTCCTCCAATTAATAAGAGAGTTGGGTTTAAGTGTGTGTAGTGATGGTGGTGATGGGGGGGGGGGGGGGGGGGTATGCCCAGGTAGACATGTCAAGCCAGCAGGGTGTCACTGACTACATCTGTCCAATAACAAAGACACCGGGCAAACAACTGGACATCTGAACTCACTGAATACCAGGTGAAGGTAGCCTTGTCAGGGCCTGCCTAACACAAAAGGCAGCCTTAACAAACACGAGCTTACAGCTGTTCACCGTGGTGTGATACTGTTAACCGGTGTCGATCAAAATCAATAAGACTCATCCACGCTCCGCCAAAACTCCTGATCATTGATCACTGACATCTGCTTGGAGAGTGTGTCCATGATGGCTGACCTAAGGTGTCCAGCGTGATATTTACAACGCGACACCCAGGGGTATGTGTCAGAGGATTTGCTGCACATTATGTATGGGTGCTTCCTACATAATGGCCCCGTCACAATCACTACCTGTAATATAGTAAACTCTGCCTGTCATTGAGGTGTGCTTACCTGTAGGGGCTTGATCTTTGCTGTGTCTTGAGAACTTGGCTACATCCCTCATCAAACACATACTACACTTACTCCAAGTACATTGTTTCACCTTAAGCACCCGGTAAGATAATCACTCTCCATGCAGGGTGCTAACTTTGTCAACGGCTCAGCCGGGAAGAACCCACTAAGCCTGCCTGTGATTATCATGGCGCTGAAGCTCTCAGTTAGCCGGTGTTTAGCCAGCGGTGTGTCACCACCAAGGAGGGTTGGTTACGCTCGACTGCACATCAATGGGAACACTGCTAAAAACCCGGAGAGGGCACAAGCGGCGGGGAGGGCAACAAGCAGTAGGCTCTAACTATGTTTAACCTGCTACATTGTGAACGGTGATCAACTCACTTGCGCCAATTATTGGCCGCCCAATAGAGGTGCTCTCAAAAGCATTTGGGCAATGGCCATGAGGAGACGAGGCAGCACCAGAGCACAATAGATTAGCCCTACTGAACATGTAACCGCCACTAAATTGCTTTAGTAAACGTCTTCACTTCAAAAGGCAGTGGAGCTCGTCAGAGTGTGAGCCTCCATATCAGCTCCCCCTGAAGCGTTTGCACGCCCAACGAGACGCTCTGATCTCCACCTGTTTGCACCATCATTCAACCGACAGAATTGGGTGCCCTGCCCCTTTCTCTTCACATTTCCGGGGCCTCGCTTCTGTATGCCATCAGAAAGGAAATAACGTTCTTTGTATGATACACCACTGCATAAGACATTGGTCAATGTGATCGGCCGAGCATTATGTGACCGTGCTCCAATGTAGCTAGGCCTAGGGTGCTATATAAATTGTATGCCTTAGTCAATTTGTAACCCACCCTGAGTAACGGTTGAACATTCACAGCTTAGTCAGGTCAAGCTAACAGGCCTATAACTTCATTACCTACACATGATTATGTACACAATAAACAGATTTTCTAAAGGATATGGCCTCTCCACTTACACAGGGTTACAAAAAGGGCCAAGCTTGATCTCTCAGGTATGCTGCTATCTTTAAATTTCTCCTGTTATTCAAGGTCTATTTAACTGAACTATGCATATTTATCATGTCCCTGAATACAGATTGTCAATCTATATGCTGCTCTTTATTATTCATATGCAAACAGTATTATACTTACATTTTAAAAAATAATATATATAAATATGGATTCCTACTACTGAATACATGCATGAAAAACCAATTCTAGTTAATTATGTCTTCGCAACTTTTTTAGTTGTTCCTACTATGTTTTCTAAGTAAGAAGGTGTTTTTTTGTTTATGCATTTCATTGAGATGTTTTCTGTTTCCTTACTTAACACTTAGGTTTGAAAATAATGCTAGCATGTGGATATTAGTTCAACCCTGTTCTTCAGCTAGTGGGCTTTAATTCAAATCCATTTCCTTTCTATGTTGATCAACTCAATCAAATTCATTCATTTTTTAATTCAATTTCATTCAATTACTAACTTAACCCAGGTCTGCAAATAGTACAGGTAATGCTTGGGGAGTGTGGGTTTTAGGAGGAGGTTTAATCCATTTTTTTTAAGGGGGTGCAGGTGGGGGGAGGAAGCTTAGTTTGACGAGTTAACTGACAAATTACTGAATGTAACAATGAAACAAATAGTGTTCCTAGTGTAACACTTTACTGATGTACCTGACAGCTGGCACACTGGAATCATAACTGGAACAGAAGCAATGGCACAGGTGTTACCGTGATGACAGATGCAGACAACTGATTGAGACTCTAACCAGGTCACATATTACAAATAATCAAAGATTTATGTAGATGTTGCCACGATACTCTCTAATGGTAGGAACTTGTTATAAAATCATGTACGATGACTGGGAAAAAAAGATCCATTTACATCACTGTGAAATCTTCTAAACTGAATTATACCCAAAATATTGACCCAGGTAAGCTCAGTTTGATTAACGCATCATACTGGAAGATCAAGCTAGTGGCCTTGTCATTGACATTTGTGTACCGCAAAAGTTAAGTTTTAATGCTTTTTGCTACATTGTGATCCACTTATCTTATATCACTAACAGGATTAACAAATTTTTTTTCTGGGTAAAAGTATAATCAGTTTCAAGGAAAAACCAGTCTAACTGTAACAGGAAATATCTAATAAACGTTTTAATAACACAAAAGGTAAAATTATAAATGAAATATGTAATGTTATTCTCCCATACTATATGAACATCATGATTTCTAGTAATACAAATTTAAATTAAAGAGTAAATCCCTGCTGTATTTTTTTTTAATTTCATTAATTTTTTTAATTTCATTTCTCTCCCTCGTTTTCTTTGGCACTGTATTATTATATTTTTTCCTGTAAACTTGATCTACCTTTCAACTGTGGTATCAATCTTTTGAATGCCTTCTGACAATGTGTTTTCTGTCCCTAATGACATGATTTTAAACATTGATAATGTAATTAACACTACTATCCTGTATAAAGAAACCATCTTTAACTAAGATTCAGTCTAATGTGTTAGATTTATACAAACATGATACACACCCAATAAACATGCTGACAACTCCCACCACACAACATTACATATTAACAATAATATACCAAGTCTAATATGTAGGAATTTTTAAGAATTTGAATTCACAATTTTTATAACAGGGCAGGTTTCAAACTGAAAAAGCATCTAAAACCACAATTTTCCACAAGACAAGTTTCCAACTATGTCATACAGAATAAATTGTCCCAACTTTCCCCCAGCAGTCTATTCACTAACACTTTCAATTTAACACCCAATATGTAGGGCAGATGTATACTATAGCAGTACTAGGCTGCACCTAATAACTGGTATATGACACTGGGACATTAAGAAAATGCTATATGATAAATAGAATATTGGTTTGAGCAGGAAATTGGTTCAAAACCACTCCCTCTGAAAGGTCAAAGGTCAAAGACTGTGAGGCATGTGGCAAATTTGTTTAAAATGTTGCGCCACATGAACACACAAACACTCATTCTAGAATTGTTATGTTAAAGGATTAGACCCCTCTGCACGAGTCCAGCCACAATTCTATATGTCTCGATGCAGATACAGACTTGTCTCCCCACACTTCACACACAATATGTGTCACCTGACAGTTGAGTTTTAATTATTGCATTTGCGGTTGTGTTTGTCTGCATCACACCATGTGACCGTTCATGCAGACAGCCGTAATACAGATATCCAGACATGAAAGATAGGTAGACTGTTATCAACTGGGCTGTTCATTTGTAAACACAACCACATGAAAGAGTTTTAAACCTGCAGTGAGGTAAAACAAACTAAATCACATTTATCACATGAGTAAACATAACATCTAAGGAAACGTTCATGGATACGTGAGACAAATCTGGAAACATGGAAAAGCCAGATGCAGAATAGATCATTTAGAGGGAATATAAGTGATATACCCATCCAAATGTATGAGGCATGCCATCCAGCCAATGTACTGACCAATACAAACTAGAACACTTACAGGTCAGGGAGGGCCCTGCATAAGGCCAACAGACATCCAGTGGGGGCTGAATGAAATGTACAAGATTGTTAGTCTTGGATGAAAATTTTGACTTAAATTGCATCCGCAATATTTTTAAAGACCTGAGTCCTGTGACCTTGACCTTTGACCTCGTGATCCAAAAATCTTAGGGTTCATGCTTAAGTGGGCCATATGAGAGTCAAGTTTGAAAACCAGATGTCAATCGGAACTAAGTTATCATCTAGATACAAATTTGTGGATGGACACTTGTACAGATAAAGAAATACATGAACAAGGCCAGAAACACTGTTTAAGACTTGTTTGTTAAGATCTCTGGCAGAAGCAGCTAAACATAGAGAGTGCTCAGTAAAGTGTAGATTTCCACCTTCACAAAACCGCTTGTGCAGGTCTTCCCAGAACTAAATGCTTCATCCCCTCTGTCCCAGCCTTCCATTAATTTCATTGAAATCATTAACATTATCCTGCGACATCAAAAATAAGCAAACAAACAACACACATACTGAATGGACACATGAAAACTTAACCTCCTGGGTAAAATTAAATAAAAAATCCAGCATGCATCCAGGACTATAAGAGTCTATTCCATACATACAGGATAACTGAATCCTAGAAACTACAAGTTAGTTTTTTCTCAACCATGCCACCAAACAGCAGGGAGGGTTAGGGTGTTATATCTGTTACACCACAGATGCAAAGGAGGTCACAATCATACCTGCATTAGGGTTGGCGTCGGAGGATTCTGTTTTCGGTTTTACATCCACACCTGAAAGACAGTTCAAATTAAGCTAATTACCTGCCTGGCCAATTAATGTTAATTAACCATGTCCAACGTACCTCTACCTGTCAATGGCCATGTTGATTTTTAACGAGCACCCCACATCTTGGGATTCCTACTTTGTGTGTCACACTGTAACTAAAACAAAACTCCTTTGATTGTCCAAAACTATTATTTACAAAGATGCTTAAAACTCCCACATTTGTGATAAAACACAATTACCCTTCAATTCATTGGTGCCACAGTAAGAATGTTGACCTGACTAGTCTGTCTCAAGTATATTAATTGCAATCCTTTTGCCCACTTCTCCTAATTAGCTATAGTGAGTGATTTTGAATGTTTTATTTGCATCGGTCATCCTGGACAGGTGCCTGTTTGCTGGTTTCAATGGGATTTTTATTTCAGTGGATCCTCTAGATAGCTTTCATGATGTCTCTCATGTTTTGTGATACATTCATGATGTCTATCATGATGTTTTGTGTATATCACACTGTCACATCCAGGCATATTACATGACACACCTGCCCTGATTTGGTTTATCAAAGAAATAATCAACAAAATCAGCAAACTATGTCTCTGAACCAATGAAAAATGCCTGATTTAAATAGCACAATTTTAATGTGGTGACAAAATGCCAATGAGCATGATGATAAAAAATAAGACAAAACATCTGACTCAATGTCCCTACACAACAAAATATTCAAATTAAAAAAAAATTCAACTTTTTTTAAACTGCACCAAGGCAGTTTTGATGGGTCACATTGACATTCCTGTCCCTGATCAATGGCGCAAAACACATATAACATGCAAGCCATACCACACAACTTCATAAATCAAGATTTTTCATGCATCAAATTGGAGTTTCTTCTTGCATGTTTCTTCAACTTGTTTGAGAGTTGTGGTGCCCGCGCAACATCTGACCTCTGGTCACACATGCTTGTTATGGTAAATAGACACGCATGGACTGTGTTTACTCACACACAGAACCATAACAACCTGTAAAACAGGTGAATTAAGAGTTTGTGTGTCAGATGGTTTTGCTTTGAAACATATGTATTGAGCTGAAATCCACTAACAGCAAGAGATGATACACCTGTAACTGCAAATGACTGTGTTCCTTTAATAAATTTGGCATGTTCGTCCATCTTGGAAAGTTTTCTCATAAACCAGACAGGTGGCGCCACTTACCTTAATCACAAGGCTCTTTTGTCAACCTGACATGATGGAAACCTGCCTTCAGTTATAATGTCACTCCACCATAATTAATCATACCTAACACCCCTCTGGTTGTGTCTGACAACTCCCCTTGTCTTATGGAAGCCCAAAATTCTGGCATGCTGTCACAGCCCCTGTGTTTTACCTTATTCCCTAAACGGTTCTCTGTTCCAGCATGCATTTACACAAATTGGTTAACAGACTCCTCCTCAGTGCATTTGAACGATTTGTTTCCTGTCAAGCCTTAAGTGAATCGAAACCCATTACATTAATAATTTTTCAGTGTATTTTGGGTTAATTCATGGTTTAAACAAAAAGAAGTGACAGAACAGTTGATATGTTCTGTTTATACAAAATTTATAAAAATGCCCTCAAGTGTTGCACATTGAGGTGACCAATTTTTTATTCTTCTTTGGTCCTTTACTTATAATGAATTAACTTCCCTCCATGTAGTGAGAAATACAATTTGATACACAAAACCCATAATGCCTTATTTCTATATCTTACGTCATGACTAAAACATTAAGTAAGTGAGCTTATGCTATTACTTTTTCTGGCTTTTCATTTGGTGGATATTCAAGTAAGCCACTAGAATGTAACTAAAATGAATACACTGATCAACTGGAATCTATTTTAGTAGCCTTACATGACTAGTATCTAAATCTGACTTGAACAAGAGCTGTCTGTTGGATATCTTGGTTTGCAATTGAGAACTGGAAAGCTCAAATTTTAATAACTTACCTCCCAGTCTCTGGGTCTGAAGTTATTAATTAGGCATGATACTATCAATAATAATTCACTTAACTCTGGCGAGTAAGGAACATTACTATATTTCCCCAATAACCCTAGCCCCCTCAGGTTTTGGTCTGAACCAGCAGTAACAATACATATCAAACAACAATTATCAAATTCTATACCTTATGGTTTCAATGCATTAACTATAAATGTTGATGGCATGATGCTGTTGCCATGACAACCATACCTCCTTGTGTGTGCCTTTGGCAATTAGATGGACAAGAATAAAAGATGTCATTCATACCGCAGAGCCCCATCAGTCCCTGATCATAAGAGATGTGTATGAAACACCACATGATTCCTCTTTTCTGTGATCTGATAGGACAAAGTCACATGTCAAATATGTACAGAGGATGTGCTCAAAGCCTTCCTTAAAGCCTTGTGTAATCAGAAATTATGAGAACTGCATCTGCAGCATTTGGACTACTATTTCCTAATATGGCATACAAATATGACCATGTTTTTACAGTGAAACCCTGAAATTACAGCCATTAAGAAGACCTTGATAAAGTGGTCGCAAAATCAAGGTGGTTGGTTTAGCGAGGTTTGATCTAAACAATTTGGAACTGTGAAAAGTGGTTGTTATTTTGAGGTGGTTGCAAGACAAGGCTTCACTGTATAAAGTTGCTTTGCCAACCAAGTGAAGACATAAGACTTTTTACATCTTTATAAAGTCCTTTCTAAATGATTATTCTGAAATAAATAACTTAGATATTTCACTTTCATGATTGCAAGTCCCTGCTGTGGGCTTCAAAATTTTAACTCTATTCAACAAGAGTAAGAAGAGAAAAGCCAAGTCACCATTATCAGCTGTATGTTGCTGGTCAGTGACAGCCCCGTTTGGCGTGGGGTGGGGTTTTCTCTCGGGCTCTTCCTTCACAATGTTTTCTTGCTTGATGCTGCAGCTGGATCCAGGTGTAGACTGGTCTTGCTCTCTCACCATGGCAGCTATCTCCCTCTTCTCCTGCTGCAGGATGTAGTCCTTTTCTAGTTCGATATTTGGATGATCTTCTGCGTTCTCCAGGCACTGTGAAATAATGAAGCAAACCAGGTGACAAAAAATTTAATTGGTGTAAAAAATGTATTGATCTATCAGATAAAGGTTCCTCCCAGTCTGTCTTTACAAGACCAGAATACGGGTAGTCGACAAGCGACTACATGTATCTGCCAAAATCAGCGTGGAACGGGTGAAGTGAGGCATGGATTGAGTGGCAAGGGGAAATAGTGTGAGGTGTGTTGCATATTAGCAATAGCATGGATGTCTGCAGCCGAAATGTGTATGTAGGTTGTGCCACCCTCACAAAATCCAGAAAGCTGTCCAAGTTGTATACATAT
Source organism: Sipunculus nudus (assembly GCA_026874595.1). Classification (NCBI taxonomy): domain Eukaryota; kingdom Metazoa; phylum Annelida; class Sipuncula; order Golfingiida; family Sipunculidae; genus Sipunculus; species Sipunculus nudus. The sequence goes on along the minus strand of CM049319.1, from coordinate 55,056,962 downwards.
TCAAAATTTTAGGCAGATAAGTCAAACCACTACATGTATATGAGTGGTTTTATCCCACAGCAGACAAACAAAAGGACTTGTGCAAAAATTGTGGCAGGTGGCGCCACCAATTTTGTGCATGATAAAGAGCTATGTGGGATCTATACACAAGCAAAATTTCAGGGGGATATGTCCAATCAGTCCTAAGATATAAGCCTGAATGTCTGCAGCATTAACATAAATGTAGGTGGCGCCATCTGCCAAAAAATTGAGGAAAGCTATCCAAGATGTATAAACACGCTAAATTTTAGGTAGATAAGTCGAACCACTACTGCGATATGAGTGATTTTAGCCCATGGCAGACAAACAGATGGACGCTGTGCAAAAATGGTTGCAGGTGGTCCTTACAGTTTTGTGTATGATAAAGAGCTATGTGAGATCTATACACATGCAAAATTTTGGCCCAAACGGTCAAATGGTTCCCAAGATATGTGGGTTTATGTGTGGAAACAGATGCACAAATTGACGCAAGGCAGAGAGGAAACGTCATAGGTCAATGCCAATTGGTTAGGCACCAGTTCACATGTGACCCGATAATTGGTGTAAGTTTTGGAAAAATCAGTCCAGTAGTCTCAGAGTTTTCCGGAAACAAATACATATATATATATCATAATTCGAATCCAACGAAATTTGCAAAATCAAAATTAAACATTACCAGTGGTAGAACCTCATTTGACAGACACTTCTCCAAAACCGACACTTCTATTTTATAGACATTTTCTGGAGTACTGTAAGTAGTAGACTTGGGGATAAATATCCTCTCATACTGGCATCTCCCTAATGTGGGAAATCCCAAGTCCAACCTGTGACCATAATTGGGAGGCTTCTCTGAAATTCAACACTCTAGACATTTCATACTATGTCTTATAAATACAAGTTTTTGAAAGTAGTGGATCGAAGCTAATCATCATTATAATAAAGACAAAACTAAGCCAGTTAAAAGACACGACCTGCTTGAACACTGAAACATTTGATATTTCTTGTGCATATCCAAAGAATATTTAGAAAAATTATTGGTCAACTAGTGGCGAGGGTATCATTATTTACTATGACAGATGTATAATTCATAACATCTGTAGCAGATATCAGAACCTGTTTTGAAATTAAGATTTCATTTGCCCTAAAGTGCATCAAATAATTTTTTTCATACAAATACCTCACAAAATTATTACAGTATTAGGATAAGTGATTGGATAAATTTTCTAGTAAATATTCAGAACACAAAGGACCAAGTTGAAGTTTTCAAAGAGAAATAATTGAATACATATATGGAATTCAAATCTGTAACACTTACAGACAGACAGACATGTTAATTTTTTAACATATTTTCTTTCCCACCTGTGCACCATATACTCCCATGTGTTTCACATCAATTATTAATCATAATTAATAGCACTGTACATCCAAATTATACCTGATATTGTAATATAATATCCTATGTATAAAAACATATATCAGTTAAGGATGCAGCACGTGTACCTAACAGGTGAGACATCTAACATAGAGAATTACTAGAGCCCGCCCTTCTGTGCACCATGAGAGGCAATGGTCGACAATATTAAAGCCATCAAATTTTATTATTCACACAACCATGTACATTGTCAGTGTTCCCCTACCCCTGACAACTTGACAAAAGAACCTGGCAGAGACGTATCCAAACGTGACCCAGTTTGTCACCAAACTGTGAAACGATGCTACAATATGGTCATACTTTGCATGGCTTTAATAGCCCCCTTGTACTGATATATAACACACAGTCTGCAACCCAGACACGGCTTCCCAAATGAAACTCCTCCTCGGAATAAATTTATAAACATCCAAACATTGATACCAATTATCACCCTAGCCATTTATTATTGTATAAACATACATACCAAAGACTCGTGAACCCTGAATTATACTCTTATAGGTGTCCAATGTGCAGTGTAAAACAAGATATCTTCAAATGATAAGTAATAAATCTATAACATGCATACAAAACACTATGTGAATGATGTTAAATGTGGAAACTAATTGGGTACATGAAAACATAGTAATAATGGTGGACAGTGATACCTCAATTTTTTCTCAGCACCACCTAGTGCTATTACTTAAAACTATTAGATCTTTTCTTTTAAATGTTTAACTAGTGCATATAAATGTCAAAAGGTATATGCAAAATTTTTATTTTAGGCAGCATAAACCATGCCTTATAATTAATATTTCTTTTTATATGGATCCACAAAATTGATTGGTCTTTCTCAGAGGATTTCCCTTTTTACATTATGTATATATTAAATGGTGTTGACAAGCAACTCATGAATCACTGTCAACATTAATTACTATAATACCAGAAAATTTTAATTTGGTGATGCCAAGTCATTGTCTAGGCTGGAGTTACATTCACATAATTTCACAACAAATCAAACAAATGTCAATTATCATGATAAACTGCCAGTTTTCAACTTCAAGGTAAATATGTGTCTGTGTTATGTAAGGAAATTATATATAGGTGTTACATACACCAATGTTACATTAAATGCAATAAAGCATCAAGGCTTCTTTCTGGCTGAGGAATATAGTTAATTTTCACATAATTGCGTAAGCTTATGTGGAGATACTGTGTCAATATTTTTAATATAGGCAACTTGTAAAATATGATTTTTTTAAGACACAAGTATATACATCAAAGGTGTCATTACAATGATGAATAATTACCGGTAGATGTATATCAAACATCAGCGTCACATGGTGTTGGGAATCAGTAATTTCACTGTCAATCATCAGTAAAAATCAACTGTCGCTAACGACCATTAATCTAATTAATCGGTTGTGTAGGAGTATGGAATTTCTTACCATATACAGACCTATACATCATCCAAACTGATATATAGGTATACTCAATCACTAATATATTTGATAATTGTATATCCTATGTGTGTGTGTAAGGTTCCTTAGTTATTAAATTATCAGTAAACACAATTTTCTAGAATCTTTGCAAGTTTCTAGACTTAAATTAGAGCATGCATTTCCTCATCACAAACATTTTTAAGTTATGTGCAAATTTTGTAATCAATTTTTAGACTGCAAGATCAATAATCAATTTGGTTTGCATCAACTCAACAATTATTGATTATAATCGATTATCAGCCCATCGCTAGCATCACATGTGGTATTTTAACTTAATGTTAGCCAGTCTCCTAACATTATCTACTGTTAGAGGATGATGGTGACCTAATGATAAGAACGCCTTAATAAATAAGTAACCTCTAATTAATTAATACACAGAGACTTACATGTATTTGTGCTTCCACCAGTGGAAAAAGATCATTCACGAGGTATTCATACAATTCTTCCTCCTGTTCAGAAGAAGGGTTACGGAAGGATTCAAGGACTGTCTGCCAGTCCAGCAGAGTCAAGCACACACACTCCCAGTCTCGCTTACCCGACTTCTTTTCTCTGGATTCACGATATAACCTCAAATCTGTAAAGAAAAAAAGTTTCAAAAGTAAAATGAACAAAATTTTATTTCAATTCTAAAAACAGATTTATTTCGAATTCAAACTGATCAAAATATAATCCCAAATCTCTGTGAACACAATGTTAAAAAAAATATAAAACACTGAATGAAAAACATGTGCAAAATATGGAAACATATAAAATATATAACAGGGGAAACTTGTTTATATGAGAAGCTTGAGAAATGGAAAAGATCTTTAACAGGATTCATCATGATCTCAAGCGTATTAATTCTGGGATATTCACAAATGTGAAATAATCACTAATATAAATTCCTAAGGAATAAAATGCCTTATACACTTATATGAACAAGCAAATTTGTGGAATTTATGTCCCTTGCTTCAGCCTCTTGTTGTCCCCTGCTTGATTTCTTAATATGTTATAGTTATTATTTTCCCCTGAAGATGTCTCCACATATCATAGTGGCTGTGTTTTAGTGTTCATTGTCCCCTGAAGATGTCATGTAACAAGTTTTCTTGAGTATTGGGAACAAAAGGGAAATTTCTTTTGTTTGTTTTGGGGCTTGTGAAAATAATTTTTCAGATAGACACTCAAAACCAATCCCAACCAAGGTATTCATGAGAGCAAATCACGGAGCCAAATCTGAATGAAATTGGATTATATAAAGGAAAGTTATCGCATGGAAATGAAAACCTGACATACTGACAGACAAACCAAAATCAAAGTCCCCTGTTCCGCTGAAGCAGGGGACATGAAGAGGGGATGATGCATCTGCACAAACTAATTAGTGATCACACCTAATGAACAATCTAATGAACAATCTAATCTGTGCATGGTACCAAAACTGGCCCCTGCATACAAGCTTAATTATTATAAAAGATAAAACACTCTGTAATCACAGGAGAGATATTGACACTTGTCAAAAGTTAATGACTGAACCAGAGATGAGAAAGATATTGTAGGATTTATTTAATTTTTAAAATCAATAAAAATACTGTGGGACTTAGATTTTATAGGTTGTGGTACAATCACGGAAATGAAAGTCTTGTGAAACATGTAAAGTTCCAGCCTCTTGAATATAAAACCAAATACAGAATCATACACTGGCAAACATGTATAAATAAAATTATACGTTGGGGACAACATAATTGTGATGATTTCCATCAATTTAACCAATGCATTGGATCATTTAACATACATTAACTTTATAGCTTATTGGTCCTGGAAAAAATATCTGCATTGGCTATCAATGACAGCCTCTGTACACATGCCCCTAGTCTCTTATAGTTTTTTTAATTTCAGATAAATGACATTTCAGATAAATGGTGTTTGGATAAATGGCACCCTTCTGTATTTAAAATCAAAATTTTTTTTTTTGTCGTGGGTATTCAAAATCATCTGTGTGTGATTTATATAGTTATAATACTATGTATGTTCCATAACATGACGTGTCAGACATCCCTATACACATATGTGAGTGTCAGTATTTCCATTCAATATATTTAACAGTAATACCAACAGCAAGCCACACAAAAAAATCAACCACATTTTCTCTGATTGAAACAAACTCTGGTATACAGAATTACAGAACCAGAAAATCCAGTTTGAGCCAGCAGCGAGCTTTTGACAAGCAACTGCTTGCGTAACAAGAATCATTGTCAGGGGCATCAGATATTGAAAGCCCATGACCTAGATATTGAAGGTTTCTGATATGTGTACGTTGAAAGGGGTATTGTCCGTCCATTACTGGTATGTTTATTAATGTCAATATTGATACAAGCTTTCCACTGCGATGCCAGCAACCTAGCCCGGCCTGTAGGTAAATATGTATTATCTGCGTGGTGCTAGAGTCGACAACCATGAATAATAAAAAGTACGGATACAAAGAAATAAACTGAAGCATAAGGAAATGATGTCACCGTAAATACACTGGCCTGGCCTTCTCCACTACTGTAAGGTGCAAGAGAGACTCCCGCAAATACATCAATACCACTTGAAATAACTTTATTCCTCGGGGAATTGAAGCAGAATCTCTATGAATGATGCAAATATTTACACGAAATACCTTTGCTTAAATATGGTTTTTATAAATTTGGTTCAGATACATAATTTTAGTAAAAAAGAATATTTCACAGTTAGAATAAGAATGTTATATTTAATCATTTTATCCTTTCATGAATCACAGGTCAAATTAATGCCAGTTACCATGAAAGAAAATCATCTAGTCCTGGACACAAGATTCACTGAAAGGCGTATTATACTTCCATGTACATACATGTATTATACTGGAAATGTAGACTGGTACCCTGCTCCATTATGGCTCTAAGCGACACCCTGATATGAATATGATTTTGGCCACAGCATTATCAGAAACATGTGTACTTGTTTTACAAGTTTCCACATTGAGTATGATGTACATAATTTGACATTTACAGCAAACTTCTACTACTGTTTAACACGTTTTTGGTTTTTGAACTATATTTTTCAATAAAATCATGAACAACAAGGAGATGAAGTTTTCAGTCTCTAGGCCAACATAATTATATTTACTGCACATGGACTTGTAAAGTTAGATGGGGTTGCGAGTGGCAAAGTGTATAGCTTTTCAGAGACTTTCAATAGGCTATCAAAAATAAATGCCCAGAATTAAACTTGAATCCAACATAAATACAACATTTGATTCAACACAACCGTACAATTAAGACTGCATTAAAACACGAGAACCAAAATGGGAAAACCTGAAATGCAAAAACAATGAATATTAAGTGTAGACCAAATGGTTGCTTGCCTATTCTTCATCATTTGAAATAAGCCAGAGCCATGAACCTGGTAATCAGCTACCATTGTAATTGCTATAACACAACATTTCCTGGGATTTTCTATGACTTTCCCAAATAATCCAGTTCCACGACGTTTAATGAAATTCCATGAAAAAAAATTATATTTCCCAAAAATTTCTCAGACACTATTTGAGTACAATGAACAGGTGTTTTCTATATCTGCATTACTTAATGTATCAGTAAGTTGGTAGTTTTTACTTTATTCACATATGTTAAGTTAGCACTTGTGTACATTCTATTTCATGATATTTCATGACATTTATATATTTTAATCTAAGAATCTGTATTCAACGGCTGACAATGACATGCCAGTTTTATACCAATAGTATTTAATGTACAAACCATCAGACAGAGGGCAGCACAGGAGAGGCCTCAACTGTAGCTGCTGCTGCTTCCTCAACAATTCAGATAATTAGATCTGACTTTTCTGCACTTCATATGCAATTACAATATTTTTATTTCTCAAAAAGTTATCATTCACATATCCTCTACAGATATACTGTAATCACACAATGTAAATGCGACCTTAGATAATTAAAATTTGATCATGATATTATAGAGGGTGTAACACTAAATCCATCTAATATTTTACATCATATTGGTTTTTCCTTAAATCATTTAAACTCGTACGATATCATTAAATTATTTTAGTTATGTTTGTTCAACTTTGTTGATTATTTATAACAATAATATTATATATTGCTAAATGAATTCTGAAATTATCGCCTGAAATTTTGTTACAAAATCCTTGTATTAACAGTATAATGTGACAATGTAAATGTGTCAGATGCAGAGGTTAATTTAGTAATATAATGATGGAGGAGGGAAATTAAAATTGGCCTGTACCCTGTTTCCCCCCCCCCCCCCTCCATCCTCACTGCTTTCTTTTTGCAATAAAATATTGTTAAAACCAAGAACTGCCATCAGCACTGAACTAAATACACTTTAATTTAAAAAATCCTATGCCAATAGCATTATCGTAAGATCAAAATATATGTGGTTATGTATGTATCACCTAGATTATATCATGACGCAGATCATAACACACACATCAATAGAAAACAAGATCAAATCCAGGTCAGTGTTGATTCAGGCTCTGCAAACTAGACTGTGATGGAGCAATCAGTAGTCAATAGCTTCTTGCCCAGCACGATGCCAGTTTACAGCACTGCCGTTAACAGGCGTGGGCCGACTGCTTGCTTTCTTTTTGATTGATCCTGGTTTCAGCGTTAGGAAACAAACAACATCCCCTCATCACAGCTTTAACTCTTCATGCACTGTCTCCCTGTCAGCTTGTCAATTTTTGTCGGTCAATTTACCCACTGTATATGCTGTATCCAGTTCTCTACCGCAGCCACATTAAGTGGATTAAACTTAGACAGGTGGCTTCAGTTTGTTCTGATGAGGCCATGGGGTCAAAATTCCTAAAATTATCTGTCTCTGTTTCTGTGTTGTGTTTCATAAATGTAACACAAACAGAATAATCCCAATCAAATTTATGCTGATGTGTACAAATTTCATCCTGATCTTCTTCTTAATTAAGTTGCATAATCCAGCAAATTTTGTAAAAATAATATCCATTCCAAGTCCTGCAGAATCTGCAGAAAGTGTAGTTGTGTATTCAAAGATTGCACAACTGTTGTTGTGTTATTCAACTTTAATGTAAGAATATTATCCTAGTCTTTTTCCGGTTATTGTTCAATCCAACAAATAGTGAAAGAATTCTATCCTAGTGTATTCCTGTTGTTGTCTAATCAAACAAATAATGTAAGAATATTATCCTAGTCTTTTTCCTGTTTTTGAGCAATCCAACAAATAATGAAAGAATTCTATCCTAGTCTATTCCTGTTGTTTTCTAATCAAACAAATAATGTAAGAATATTATCCTAGTCTTTTTCCTGTTGTTGTGCAATCCAACAAATAGTGAAAGAATTCTATCCTAGTCTGTTCCTGTTGTTGTGTAATTTAATCACTGTAATCCAACAAACAGTGTAACAATATTACCCTGGTCTATTCCTGTTGTTGTGTAATTTTGTCACTGTAATCCAACAGTGTAACAATATTACCCTGGTCTATTCCTGTTGTTGTGTAATTTAGTCACTGTAATCCAACAAAAAGTGTAACAATATTACCCTGGTCTATTCTTGTTGTTGTGTAATTTAGTCACTGTAATAAAAAATACAATGTAACAATATTACCCTTGGGTATTCCTGTTGTTGTCTAATCAAACAAACAGTGTAATAATATTATCCTAGTCTATTCCTGTTGTTGTGTATTCTCCATTTGTTCTGTATTCTGACAACCATTACTGCCAATTCTCTCAAAATGAACTCAGCTAGCATTATCAGCCTATAAATAGAACCTTTTTCTTCCCATTTTGTTGCTCATAAATGTCCAGACTGAAATCCAGTGCAGCCAGAATATGAACAGGCAATGGAATAATTTAGCACAAACAAACGTTAAGCTTAGGTTTAAAGGAGCCTGTGCTAGACCAACATTAAAAAAATCTTAATAAAATGTATTACCTTGTCATTGTTGTAAACATATCCAAAAATCAAGACAGCCTGAAAGCATACTTTTGATCTTCATATGGTTATTATAATGTTAATCGACTCAAAGCCACACATTAACCAACGTCCCTATATATATCAGAATATTAACTACAGTTGAGTGACAGTGTTGCCAGAAATTTTTCCACGGTATCAACCTCACCAGGTATATTGTTTTACGATGACAACCCTCCACACTTTGACTCTGGACTGATTACCTGTGCCCCAAAAGTAAGTTAATGAGCTTTCCACCAAACATCATTCCCTTACTGGCTCACATGCCACGCTAGCTCACATCTCATATTAAAGTGTCATCATTAAACTTTTACTCTTTGCAACACCCACCTGTGACCGGTCTTACTAGATTTCTATTTTCATTTCCCATAAATTAAGAATAATTAATATCTACATAAGAATTTAGAATTTATTAAAAAATGTATCATTATGGGTGTACTGATAAAATAAGAAAACAACAGATAAATCTGCAATGCCAACAAAAACAACTGAACATGAACAAATATAAACACAACTTCTAAGATTTAACTTTTGTTGAATACCTGCACTTAAGCATTTAAAATCTGAGAAAATACATTTCATTAATTTAACTCCTTATTTCTTTTAATTGTGGTTGAGAAAACTAAATACATGGTCCTAGTATATTTAATGAACTGTAACTTGTTTTTAATATTGGTACTTTAATATTTTTAATCAGGGAATACATCATTAATTTAACTCTCAATTACTAATTATAGCACTCGAGAAAACCAGATACACACTTTTATCACAGATAGCCAGCCTTCACTCTTAGAAGTTGGAGGGTACACAAAAAAACTTAATTAGTTTAATTAGAAACCCAATTAACAGTCAACTAATTATGCCTTTTTTCTCTTAAACCTGACACCACCTTCCAGACACTATACTGAACCAGCGTACATTGCACTTTAAAATTAGTCTGGCAGGTGAAATGAATATTTGAAGCTTTAAAATTAAATGTAAATAATTAAATTTTAAAGCAAAGCAAATTCCCATATTACCCTCAGCAGAAAAAAAATTCCTTTACAAGAGGTTCTAGGACACAAAGGTGAATTCTTACACTTACAAACATTTGTTTATTTATCAAATAACCAAAGTGTAATTTTAAATACAGATTTACCCACAGACAACCACACTGATTCTTGTCAGAGCCACTGTTAATCACAATAATTTTTTTTACATATCTATATGAGGCTCCCCTCACACTGGTCTTTATGTTGACATTGTTATATTGATTTTTCGGGGGAGGGAACTGACTCCATTTGTTAATGCTTCCTTTACTAATCTCAACCTGTATGTGTATTTGCAGAATTCTATTTAGTATTCTTGTTCTGGGACTGCATGACAGAGTAGAAGAAAACACCCTTCAGCTCTATTATAACCTGGTGTTACCCAGACCCGGGAAGTACCGCACCTGTGGTTCCTGGGTGTGTAATCATGATGAGAAACCCACAAAGTAACACCTGTCTGTGAGTGATACACAACTGTTGGGTGCAGCCTTTCCACTGAGCCTGTACAGCACTCCTCAGAGGTGGGGCCTGATCATGAATAAATCTCACTGCTTCTCAGCTAAGATTTGAACTCACTATCTCCTGGCCAAAGGTCTTGAGCTCTACACTTAGAACTGGTTATGAGAATGGAGTTTGTATTGGAGCTGGAATGACAGAATGGACCTGGACATGTACCTCCAAAAAGGAGGACACATTCAATCCTTGCCTGTATGTTTTTCTAGTATGTCTGTAAGCAAGATCAAACAAAACATAATAAACTTATATCCATTTGGTGGAGGGATGTGCTCTAATGAGTGCTATCTAAATTGTAATTGTCAAGTTTCACAGCTACTCTGTTGTAACAGTGTGTTCTGAATAGCTTGTCAGATAACATCAATAAATGGCACATTAAGTTAAATGGAGTTAAAAAAAAAAATTTCTCTAAACTCATAGCTGCTCTATTATCACCAACAGCACTGAACACTGAAGTCTCACCTAGTCATGCTGAAAGTATTAAAGTTTCACCTTGCCTGGCAGGCAAATCAATATAACATAGTCTGCCCTCGGGTTTAAAGAGTACACAAATGTACTCAGTATCTGGAAGATCTTAAAATCCACTGATAGTACAAGCAGCACATACAATAAGAACTATCCCAGCTTCTCCTAAAATAGCAGCAAAAAACCTCACAGCTTGAAAAGCACCCATCACAGCATTGGAAAACCAGTAGATGCCAACCAATCACTGCCTACTGCTCTATATGATGTGGGGGAAAAGACACTCCAGGACTCATAACTCTACGTCATCAACACTCAAATAACCACTTAGTAAGACATTGTATTTCTAGGATTGATGCATTAAAAACAAGGGTAACCACCCAAGGCAGTTATCTCATCTTAAATAAAGTGACAAATAACTTCGATCAAAAGCCTGTTGAATGAAACAAACAACTGTGAGGGACATTCTGTAAAAATTTACGCTGTTGAAATTTCTGGTCTCCATGTTGTTACACATCAAACTGACATAACTTTACAGTGAAAAATACAAACACACACACACACAGTGGTAACCTTTATTTCAGTGAGGGTTTCAAATGCGCAAAAAATAAAACTTTTGTGATTATGATATGCCCCTGCAGCGATTGAAAAAGTTTAAATTATCTGCCCATATTAACAAATGTTGATGTTCATTTATATACCCGTCCAAAAATTACAATTTTCTGCACATATAATTTAATATAATTCAATCAAATAATGATGAATATACTCTGTGTGGATTGATTTTGTGAGGCTGCAAAAATGAACCTCACGAAACAAAGAAAAAAAAAGAAACATCAAGAAATGTTAACTGAACAAAATATGAAACCAACCAAAGTATCTCAGCTCTGAATGGGTCATGTCAATATATTTCAATTCTCCTTCCCAGCCTTTTTTTAAAACTTTTCTTAAAAAAGGATCAGGTTTCATGAGCACAGGGCTATGATTCATGCAAAAGTCATAATTCTCAAGACATAAATCTATGAATCCTGATATCTGAAGTTGTACTGAGATATCACCATTTGTACTGAGACTCTGGTGGGGTTTGAACCAGGGACCTTCCACTCTTTTCCCACATGTAGCAAAACAAAAAGAACACCAGACATGATCCAGGGACATCTATCAATTCCTATTACTCACTGCATGGATATGATGACCAGACTTATCACTTCTAACAAGAAAGAAAATGATATATAATCATAAACAATTGATTAAAGCCATAGCAGTAAGATCAGCTAATACACTAGTATATTCCTGGATTGAAATGTCTGAGTATTAGCTGTCAAATGTCAATTATAAGATAAAACCAATGGCTTATCTACATGTATTTAGATTAACATAATATTCTAACTGTTGTTCAATGCTCTCAAGAAACGTGTGTTGAATGGGAATAATGTGCAAATCTTGTTCTTTTGGACATCCTGTGTAGGACTGTTTGGTCCATTTGGACTGGTCTGGTACATGTGGACATCCTGTGTAGGATGGTCTGGTACGTGTGGACATCATGTGTAGGATGGTCTGATATTTGTGGACATCCTGTGTAGCATGGTTTGGTCCATTTGGATGGGTCTGGTACATGTGGACATCCGGTGTAGGATGATCTGGTACATGTGGACATCCTGTGTAGGATGGTCTGGTATGTGTGGACATCCTGTGTAGGATGGTCTGATATTTGTGGACATCCTGTGTAGCATGGTTTTTCCATTTGGACAGGTCTGGTACATGTGGACATCCGGTGTAGGATGGTCTGGTACATGTGGACATCCGGTGTAGGATGGTCTGGTACATGTGGACATCCGGTGTAGGATGGTCTGGTACATGTGGACATCCGGTGTAGGATGGTCTGGTACATGTGGACATCCTGTGTAGGACGGTCTGGTACATGTGGACATCCTGTGTAGGACGGTCTAGTAAATGTGGACATCCTGTGTAGGACAGTCTGGTACATGTAAACTTCCTGTGTAGGACAGTCTGGTAAATGTGGACATCCTGTGTAGGATGGTCTGGTACATGTAAACTTCCTGTGTAGGACGGTCTGGTAAATGTTGACATCCTGTGTAGGATGATCTGGTACATGTGGACATCCAGTGTAGGACGGTCTGGTAAATGTGGACATCCTGTGTAGGATGGTCTGGTACATGTGGACCTCCTGTGTAGGATGGTCTGGTACATGTGGACATCCTGTGTAGGACGGTCTGGTACATGTAAACTTCCTGTGTAGGACGGTCTGGTTCATGTAAACTTCCTGTGTAGGACGGTCTGGTAAATGTGGACATCCTGTGTAGGATGGTCTGGTACATGTGGACCTCCGGTGCAGGACGGTTTGGTACATGTGGACATCCTGTGTAGGACAGTCTGGTACGTGTGGACATCCTGTGTAGGATGGTCTGGTACGTGTAAACTTCCTATGCAGGACGGTCTGGTAAATGTGGACATCCTGTGTAGGATGGTCTGGTACATGTGGACATCCTGTGTAGGATGGTCTGGTACGTGTGGACATCCTGTGTAGGATGGTCTGATATTTGTGGACATCCTGTGTAGCATGGTCTGGTACATGTGTACGTCCTGTGAAGGATGGTCTGGTACATGTGGACATCCTGTGAAGGACGGTCTGGTACATGTGGACATCCTGTGTAGGATGGTCTGGTACATGTAAACTTCTTGTGTAGGACGGTCTGGTACATGTGGACATCATGTATAGGATGGTCTGGTTCAAGCTCGACTTTTAAACAGGATTTGCACTGAAGCATTTTGTTTATCAATTCTTAAATTAAACATTTCTTTAATTGTAATCATGGTCTTTCGACTGCTGTTCTCATGTCCCTTTAAATCTCTTTATTATATTTAAAATCAAGCATTATCTGTCAAGATCACTCAGCAATTTTGTTCAAAATTTTTTTTCAAACACAGGCTGCATATTCAAAGTTCGCACGAAAGTAGATGGCCATACATGTATGTCACTTTTTAATGATATTTTTAATGTAATGCATTTTACTGCACTGTTAAACATTTAATTCCAATTTTCAGACAAAGCTCATTTAGAAAAAGACTTTGAAATGAAATATTTTCAATACACAAGAAATATATGTTATAATTCCTGTTCATGAGAACAGAAAAGAATCAAAAGATTAGCCATTGCTCCTAGCATCCTGGTGAAATCTGGGAAACTTGCCAAGATGGTCTCTATGAATAACCAGACACATTGACAATATGGCCGTTTTACAGCACCTACTGGGATCATCTAGCCTTCCCTGAAGCCTCTGTGCAGTAACCCATGCTCTGTGCATCACGAGATAGTCATTATTACAAATGTCCACAGTCCCTCAAAAGCAAATGGCCAAAAAGTGTCACAGAACATATTGTTCCCTTGAGAAAATCAGGTTGGAGACAAGAATTTGACAAGAAGCTGAACCAAGATTTTTTTTTTTCCGAGAATCCATGTCCAACAGAGGATCTGGCCATTTTTGCCGCCACAGTTTACTTTCCATTTTACACATTTTCATTTTTTCTTTGCCAAGACAAATTCATTTTTATATTTGATTTCTTTAAGCCGTGAACTGCTGTGCATGTTACAAACTGACAACACTGAACATAGAGAACCAGCACACATATTGAAACTATTAATCAATTAACTGAGACTGCTTTCCTAAACTGAAAAAAACTCTGAAACTGATTTACTTTTTCAAGTAAATCAAGCACAGTAATACAGAATTATTTTTTATTCCTGTCAGAATTACCAGTATTTCATAGATGTCATTTCTTACAAAACCATATTTTGTTTACAATCACTCCACCTTCTCCAGTGTTTATATTGTTTACCCTTAGTCTCAATGAGTCATACCATAAATAATTGTTCAATATCAATGACTAAAATTTCATATTTTGACTTGTTTGAACCTAAGGACAACAGTTTTCAAATGTACCCGAGATTTGGTAGAAACAATTTGTGTTAAGAATTATAGGAAAAAAAAAATATGCAGCACTTCAAAGGATATCATGCTAACAAGAAGTCTGGTCCCTGGGTATTGTTTTGGTTGAATTTGGATGAAACACTCACTTAATCTGAAGCTAAAAACTGACCTCAACTAATAAATTATGATCTGCATATTAATGCAGTATTGCAACACAACTTTGTAAAACAAAATTAAACATGACTATTTTGAACACCCAACAAGTGCTAAGATCGATAGCAATTTGCACCACTAGGGGGCAGTGTCATTGCAGGCATTAATGGCAACAGGCAACTGTGTCCCCTGGTGAACTGACTGCCACACAACACACTTTCCTTACTTTTATTTCATGTATTAATTGTACAATATTGCATTGTCTTTAGTAACCAATGACACAGTGACCTTGACCTTTGACCTTGGTACCTCAAAATCAACAGCTCTCTCGCACAGTAGGTGCGATGGTTGACACAAATGGAAGGTGCGGGGGGGGGGGGGGGGGGGGAAGGGTCATGTGACCTTGAACTTTGACCTTAATATCTATATGAATCTCACTCTATTGGTGGGCAAGCTGTCTGAGACTGATAGAAAGGGTTTGGTCATTGTTTGGCTTAAAATGTGTCTAAAAGCTTTTCAAACAAGTGAGTCCTGTGATGTGAAAAAACGTCACCATTCTTCCCCCATTGATAGGTGAGCCATATTTGAAAGATGGAAGATTTAGGATGAAAGGTATGGCTTTAAATGCATCTACAAGCTTTTCAAAGAAGTGGGTCCTGTGACCTTGACCTCATAATATTTATGGTTCTTCCCATATTGACAGGTGATCCATATGCAAAAGATGGGAAGGTTTGAGATGAAAATGTTGGCTATAAGAATCAATTCTGTGGGGTGCAAACACAGCCCGTATCTTAAATATAGGTTGCATTGACCTAATTTCAGGTTTCCAAGGAGGTACTTTTAAAACTTCTTAGACTGCACAGGTGCATGATCCTAGCCCTTACAGTTACATTTTGAGTGATCTGCTAACGGACAGCCCCACGATGTACAACGAGTCAATGACCATCACTTTAGCTCAGCATGACTGAAAGTGAGCTGACCTAAAATTTGACCCCCATATAAACACCAGTATTTTGGGCACCTGTGAAGAAACAAACTCAATGTCTAATATGAAGTCTAAAATTTCCAAATACAATTCTGTATTCAACCCTGTATTTCAAATGTGTCCAGTGCTTGATACTACTACTGAAAGAAATGAATGGAATATCTTCTCAATATATGGGGTTGCTGGTGCAGTTTGAATTTGAGACTTGCCAAATCAAAGCCTATGGAATACTGTATTACTAATCTTGGTGTCAGGGTAACACTATTTAACATACATATAGTTATACTGTGTAGGTTGAACATGCTACCTTTATCAAACCTGCAAATGAAGTCTGATCATCACTTAGAGATATACTGCAAATTCAGTTCCCAAAATGGTGAAAGCATGGTATGTATTATCTGATTGTGAAGCCACAACAACAAATGTTTGATCCCAACAGTAAA
The DNA here is from genome assembly GCA_026874595.1 of Sipunculus nudus. Lineage (NCBI taxonomy): Eukaryota > Metazoa > Annelida > Sipuncula > Golfingiida > Sipunculidae > Sipunculus > Sipunculus nudus. The sequence goes on along the minus strand of CM049319.1, from coordinate 55,040,526 downwards.
CAGAATCAACCCTCAAAATCATATTTGCAATATAACCTGAATATAGTAACACCATATATTCAAATATCTACAGTATTACTACTCAACTTAATATGAACTTGTAATATGAATGTTATTTCTCAAACAGTTTGAAGCACTAAAAGTGACCTCTACAGGTAGAAACAACACAAGCCAAACATTCCCAGTCTCTCCCAGGTAAAAATAAAGCCTGTTTCATGAAGCACGTACCTTGAGTAAATGATAATAAAAGAAACCATGATCCATAAAGATGTTCCTGGTAGAAATGGTATCCACAACAAAATCCAGCATCAGATATTGTTTCTGATCATGGTGATCTCCAACTAAGCCACCTAATGCACAACACACACCAGGCCTCAAAAGGAGGCCATATACAACCACTGATGCTGGCTTGACCCACTGATATCCTTTAGGTTATCTATATCATCATGTTCTAATCCTCTTCTTAAAACACATAATAGTCCAAGATGGAAAGGTAATCCATGATTCTCAGAAGTGGTGAGTGCAAGAAAGCATGGCTAGTTTGTACCGAGTTCTGCCAGGGTTATTATACACATCAGAAGCTCCACAACACATGGTCATTGGTGCACCCACTTCCTGCCTGCCCGGCTCATGTGCCTCCTGCTTCACTCTTGGAGGATGCTGGGGGTTCACACCATGACATCCCAGGCTGACCCCCTGACATGTAAGGCTAGGCTCCCTTGGCACAATAGCTCTCAGTGGTAAATATTTGCTAATGCCCCTTCTCCCCAGCATTGATAGAGCCTCCACTAATTGAGAGCAGATACAATTTGTGTAGGGGCAGACACCTACACTGCTATTAGGCTGAGGGGGTACAGTGGCTTTCCTCTACCCTTCCCTCTCAAGGCAGACTGGCTCCCCCTGCTTGCCCAAGCATAACCACACTTTTAAAAGGCATCTCATTAACCCTGCCTGGCACAAGAGGAATGGCCGGGCAGCTGGTCCTACACAATAGCCCTGTAGCACAGATAACCCTGTTTAGTGTCCAGGTAAATGAATATGTCCATTTCAAGGGATTTTTCAATCAAGATATATTGTCAGGATCCATATGTTTACTCCATGCAGCTGTGGTTCAACAAGTGCCTGTCTATACATAAAGCCTACTGGATGAGCCCTGTGTGTTTTTTTAACCACTGTCTTGCCATTATTTTAAATTTCCACAAGAGAATATCTATACATTGTTACACAAAGTTGGATAAAAAGTGGTATTTTCATGTTAGATATGAGCCTTGTTTTTGCAATGACTTAAAAAGACTCCCAAAAATTCTTCTTGTTGAAAGTAAATTATCACAAATGAAATGTTATGATTTCCCCTGAAACAAGAACTTGCTGATATAGTCCAGCCTATGAAACGGAGATTTAAGGAGGAAACAGAAAATTGCTCTTCTTATTTCAGCAGTATTTGAAGTTTGTAATTACATTATAAGTGTTATGAGGTTGTTTATTAGTAAATTAGAATACTGCAATATATTTATACATATTTTAAAACAACATTTACAACTTAATTGTATCCTATGTATGTTGAATCCTGTCCCTGAAGATTGCATAACATTAGTAAAACTCTCTGCTAAAGTCACTAACATATCAGTAACAAAGTTTAGAGCTTTACTAATGTTTATGATATTCATCTCATTGAATTCATATGTGTATTGTAAGTAAAAAGGGAACAACTAATGCTTTAGCTTACAACATAAGGTTACGGATTCTGGTTTGGATATATGACAACAAATGCAATAAACTAAATTAATTGATTATTGCATGCTTGATTTGATTATTGATCAATGACTGGCTTTGATTTAATGCATCAATTACATTTTATGCATTGTTACAGTACTACTGATAATCTTAACTGACTTGAAATTTTGTATCCTACTTTAATTACATGTAATTTGCAGATGAGGTTGGGGGCACTGGCAAAGCATTACCCCTGCTTCTACTTCAAAGATATGGGTCTAATGGAGACTAAACACTCTCCACAGATAGATTCCCACTTTCTGATTGCTCTAAAAGTACTATCCTGTTGCAACTTGCATTGCTGTGCCCTAATCAAACTCTGACCTCACACAAATATCAAAACAGCTCATTGGGGCTGTCATTTTTCATACACACTTATACTGGGTACCACATGTCACATGCTGGAATTAATGGTATACAATAAGTATATTATTAAATAAAACAATATCCAACTGCTAGTGTAGCTAACACTTGTTACATAGTTTTCTTTCTGACTCTTATCTGTAGTCATGTTTTGCTGAGACTAAAGTTCAGATGTCCATGGAAGTCAGAATATATATACACTAATCCATAGCAGTTAGATGACAAAATAAGCTTAATCAGTAATAAGTGAAACTTAATCCATACTTGGTTTCTTTGCATAGAAACTCTTTCACATTTACGAAGAAAGAAAAATACTTAATAATGATTAATAATTACACCTTCAACTCATTCTATCACATAAAACAGGATACTTCAACTCAATCTATCATGTACATAGGGTTATTGTCAAATTTCCCTCATTTAGGAAATCCTGTTAAGGAAATTCACAAAGCAAATTAACATATCTGTTACCCCTGTACACAATAAACATTTTTATCAAGATTATCTTTTTAGTTTTAAAAATAATAATACAAGAGCAAAGAAAAATTAAATAATTAATCTTTCATTTATTTGCATTAAGTTAAAAATGCTATTAATCTTCATGAGCAAATGATAATTTGAAAAAATCAAACTCCTGTATTAATAATGGTATTCTTCAGGACAAGACTTGACTAAATATGGTGCTAAAAATATCTAATATTATTTTTGAAGATTTTATTAAAGGGAAATATTAACATGAAATTTCACTGAACCCTAAATTCCCCTGATTCCTGAAAAAAATGACATTACAATAATAAGATGTCAACCTCAGTGCTCTTGCAGACACAAACAGTGAAGTCCACGAGATACATAAATCTTGTGGTCTTTGTTCACCAGGTGCCCCCTGATTGCCATATTAGAAAACAGCAGCAAAACCTGATGATAACTTATGAGACTCGTATCACGAAAAATCAAGCTTAAATCCACATCCCTACTCCTCCACTTAACACCTCTAGCATGAGACCAAAAGGAAATAATTCTCCATCCAAAACCCCCGATAAAGGACGCAGAACAGAACTCGTCAGTACTAAATTCATTACCGCGATGTCAGGCAGCCCGTGAGCACTGAACAAGAGCAGGCAGCTCGAGGGAAAGATATTGCGGGGCAGGTTTTTATCAAACACATTTAATACAGAAACTGTCAATAATTCCTGATCCAGAAGTCAGTTACTGCTTTCTGTTCAGCAGGACTTCGGTAAATTAACCAACAGCCAGTGCGCTGGGTCTCAAGATGGTTCAGCCGGCTTTCCCAGCCGCAGTAGGAACATTGCCATGGTCACAGCTGCCTTGTGTGATATCCTCCCAGCAACAGTGGCCTCGGTGGCTGGGTTATTACGCTGTGATCATTAACACTTCTAGGCGGGTATTTATGTTCCCTCGGGATGCGCAGTAGGGCCCCGATTTCCCAACGATGAAATTTATTCTCATTATGACTTAATGCAGCGCTGCCACCCCTTACATTACCCATGATCCTCTGCTTCATCTTCCCCAGAAGGGTTGCTCTCGGTTCCCCCTTTACACGATTCCCTATAAATCAAATGCCCATCTTTCCTCGCAGTTTAGGCTGTAAACCTTGACCTTTACTGTAACGGAAAGCTGCACGAACTTCATCACTTCATATGCACTTGACAAAGCTGAATGCTGCGTTCTCTGTCAATGCCATTTCATTTTCTGTTAAAGGAAGCTGGGAGACTATTCGTGGGATTTAAGAAGCAGGCTGAGTGTTACCTATCACTTTTGTTTTTTGCTGCTAAAGCTCATCAAAATATTTTTCTATATCAACACTGCCATCAATAAAAAAAAATGTAGGAATTGGTATAACGACTAATTGGTTTACTGACAGGTAAACAAATTCAGCCTCAATCAGATTGCTTAAAGGTACATAACCATTTGAAAAATTTGACTATTAGGCCAAAAAAATTAAAGGTATGGTTCTCATGCACCGCCCACATCAATTTTAAACCCCCGCATCAAAACTTTTTATTCTGATTTTCAATAAAAACTTTCCAATTTTGAGCTGCTGCCACTCTGACATTTCTTTCAAGAAGATATAACCATACAATATCCTTTGTTTTGTAGTGTTTTTACTTATTTAGCAAAATAAAACTGTTATTTTCATGCTTTTCCCTTATGGTTTGAAATTTATATCGAAACATACCAAAAAATTTCAAATAAAAAAAGCGCCCGCCCGCATTGATTTCTGAAAAAAAGTGCCTGAGAACCATACCTTTTTTTTCATTTTGGCCTTATATGCCTCATGCTAAAAGTTCATTTTATCTGAATATAAAAGTTCCTGAGCAAAAAAATTTCGGCTCATGGACTGTCTCAAACTGACCAATTTCATAAAGTGTTATGCTTCTCTGTGTGAGTAAACACTGCCCACATGTGTAAAGATTGCAAGACTGAAGAAACATGAGAGAACATACACAGGAAAAAGCTAAGTTGAAATTTTGAGAAAAAAAGTAAATTTGTGAAGTTGTGTGGTAAGGCCACCCAGTGACATGTGAGTATGTTTATCTTTGTGCCACTGATCACACCCGATGCAAGTTGATTTCCAACAGTTTGTGTGAGTAATCAATGGTTTCAGGCACACACAAAAGGAGATACCACAAGTATTTTAAGAAGAAACATAATACTAATGTATATTTAACATCTGGTATGTGAATAGATCCCTTTAAATGTTATTATCAATGCTGGATCTACCTTCCTGTATGAAATTCTGATTATTCCTGATTCTTGCATATAAGAACTGTTGGACCTCACTGGCTTATGTCAGAGGCATTAATATTAAAGTCCAAATGATTCTGAAATAATTACAATATAAATTATATATTAGTCCTGGCCTCTTATACATACCCTCAGTTGGGTATGTTGCCCTACTTAGACATCTGTAAATTACTTCATATTGCATCATACTTACATGTTATTCAGGTTTAAACACATTCTTATATAAAATACCATACCTATTTAATGAAATCACAAATTTTCCATATATAAGGGAAGGTGTGGTGTGCTGGGAATACTAATTTTGAAAAAGTTATGATCTTTCTCATAGTGTAACCTATAGGATTTACCATTCAAAATTATTTTATATTTGCACCAAACGACCTTTTTACTTTGTGACAGGTGAAGCAGATGGAAAGTTTGGGGGGGGGGGGGGGGGGCATTTCCAAAAGGAGCTTTAAATTTGCAGTGAAAAAAGTAACAGATGAGGGATGCAGAAAACCGCTGACATAAATCTGACAATGACTGGCAGGGTGACATCCTAGCTCCATTGGTCCTGTAACATAATGAAAACTTGACCGAGATGTAAAATGAGTGCGGATTTGTCCTGTCACACATTACACGAATATGATGATGAAGAACACATCTCATCATTGCCATTCCCGGCCAGGTAATTAACCGTTTCATTTTTGTTCATGGTATTGATTGTGACCAGGAACAGGAGGCCGTGACCTCATTTATCTTATGAATATACCTGCAAACTGCTGATTTACCCGCCAGGTGCAACATGCAAACAGATTTAGCGGGACAAACAGGGGATGACAATCACATGCCTCCAGGGTAAAACTGCTCAAGAGCAACCATCCACATTCAGTAACCTGCCCCCCCCCTTTCTGTGACCATGGCACCACCCCAAAGATAACATGGAACAGTGTATTCATAGATTTTCAGGGGTTGTGGGGTTTGAATGCAAAGCACCGAGCATATAGTCCCACCATCTGCAGAGACAATGCATGGGTGGATTGTTCACTGAACAGGACAACCCAACTTGAATTTATTTTGCCTGAAGGTAATACTGCTCAAACCAGCAACCGATGGCCAAAAGATGGCCAAAAAAGCAACTGCAGAGTGAACATGTTTTTTCTAATCAAGATGCCATCTATCAAACTGCTTGACAGTCTGGTTATCTGTGTGTGATATAAGGGACAAACTCCACCCCCCCCCCCCCCCCAGTTCATACTACAATCTCAAAACTATGTTAACGTATGCTGAACAGGGCTCCACCTGTAACCCACCCACATGCCCTGGGCAAGTCAAAATGAACACAGGTCAATTCAATTTACTTTGTCTTATTAGATTTGAGAAAATGACCCATTTTAGGACCACATCCATCCCATCATAGTCTCCAGACTACCAACACGTTTTATCAAATTGATCCGACTCAAATGAGGAATCAAACTGTAATAATCATAGTGTTGTTCCGGTTAACAGTTCATTCCTAATAATTATAAATATAATTATATAATAATATAAACATTTTCCATGATTCAATATACATGATAAATCAGGGGTTGTTGTTTCAAAAGAATCAGTTAAAGAAACCAATGATAAAGTTTAAGTACCAGCAAACATTTCTACTTCGAATGTTAGTCAATTACTTTACCAGTAAACATCAGTTTGTACTAATAATTAATGTTAAATATGGTTTGATCAGTCATGACGGGTTTTATATATCAACAGATTCTCTGTCATGATTACCAATAAAGTAAATATATCACAGTTAGAATATAGATAAAATATATCAAAGCAGTATCATATCACTAAATTACAAATAATTATTTTATGACAATCCTCAGCACACATGTAGGTGTCGAGATTGTGTGTGTAGCTTCCTGCAAAGGGATACAAATTTGTTTTGACATTCTTCCCATCCCAGTGTTCAACTGGTGGGGATGGGGTTAATTGTATACTTTCTAATATCAACTCTCACGTGTCATTTATGTGCCAGGATAAATTTCAGTTTATACATGGATCAAGTTTTTTTTTTCATTGCCCCCACTATGTAGGTATGCATTCATTCCAATTTGTGCCTATCCCAAGGACTGTGTGACATTAATCAAGTACGGTCAAGCAATGCCAATAAAGAAGCATTGTTGACAATACAATATATACAGCCAACCATTTAATCTTCTTTCACAGGTCAAATGCAAAAAAATACTCTTGTTCAAAACAAAATGTATCAGTTCAGTGTTAAATAAAAGAACTAAGCCACCAGTCATCTGAGAGATTTCCTGAATGCGGGTAAAAGACTGTTAAACTACTTTTTCATAGTACTGAGGTACCTCTACATGGAAAATTATGAACAAACCCAAGAATAAATTTGACTGGATACAGCTGAAACATACTGTGGTTGGCTTTATATTTGCAAGGCTGAAATTTCGCAATTACTACATTTTGATTGTTTTTGCGAGGGTTTCATTTTCGCGATTGTACCAGAACTTATACCATCTGAGTACAGCAGTATATACATATGTTTGTACTGATTTTAAATTTAGAACAAATTCAACAATACCTCACTCATTTCTTGTTCAGTCATTATGACCTGTGTCACAGTTGATATATTGTGTGTGATTACCACTTGGTTTGATACCGATTAGTTTTCTGATAATGTATTTCCAGAGATTGGTAATTAATCCCCTCTTGTTCATCTTAGTAGATGAGGCATTTTATTCCTGAGGGTTAAATATTCGTGATGATTTCATATTAGCGAATATCGCAAAATTTAGACCCTCTCAAATAAAAAGGCAACCACAGTATACCAGAGCATTTCTATGACTTTCAAGTCTGAAATCAACACAAATCATGAAATTATTTATAAAGAGAAGACCAGAAGAAAAGAAGCTGAATTTTCATTGACAGATATGACAAAACCTTTGGCAATCACCATAGCAACTGTGTTGGGGAAGTCAAAACCGATCCTCATAATGTCAATAGGAGCTATCCTCAGATCACTCATATCGAGGGAGTATCACAGGCTTGTGCAGCTCAACATCAATGTAATGATCACTTCCAGGAAGTGAATACAGGTGCTCACATAAATGACCCAGACCACTGTAAAGATTACTTCTAGGATGCAAAACAGATGTCCCCTACGATCAACAGGAAACTGTATATATCACTTGCAGTAAATGGAAACAGGTACTGATGTAACACAACCCGGGCAAGTGCATGGCCTATTTCTTGAAAGAAGAAGATGTTACTTAAAGCTCAACAGGAAACAATTGATATAATTTCTAGGAAGAAGAATCTATATAGTTTTCCTCCTCAGAGGAAAAACATAATTTCTGGCCCAAGAGATCTATCATCACAGACCTCAGAAGAAAACTTAAAAGTAATTTCTATGAAACAAGATCGGGAGAAATGTATATGTAATTTCTATGATGTGGGAACAATTAGAATACTGACCAGAAATAATCATATGTTATTTTCCAGAAATTGGAAAGTTATGACCATACAGGTCATCAGGGATAATTTCAGTAAGCAGAATTTATGTACTTATCATTTCTGTAAAGTGTTAAGAATAGTTGTACAGTTTCAGAGTAATATAATCTAAATTTTTAGGAAAGGGACACTAAGAATATACAGCTCTCTTAAATGATGTTAACATTATTAGTTGATAATTATATGGAAAGTGAAACTAAGACCATACTACAGTTCTACAATTAAAATTTTGTTGCATACATAATTTTGAGGGACTAGGAACATTGGTGGTTCAGGCCACGTACATGTTATTTCCAGGAAGCTTGAACCATGGTTATAGAACTTATAAAAACTAGAAATAATGAAAATATTGTATATTTGAACTGATGGATAACAGTCAGAATGCTAAACAGCATTAACCATATCATCTCCAGGACATGAAAACACTGTACTGAAAAATCTCAGAAGATATATTGAACAGTAGTTCCAAGGACACTGCGCAACACTCATTAAGAACTTCAGGAATGTTTACATTATTTCCAGGATGTCTAAGGTAGAGTGCTATAACTCCAAAGAACTGTGCCTACCATTTCTAGGATGAAATGTACGACAGTTATTAAACTCAAGACCAGTATGCATATCATTTTGAGGAACAGAGAGAATTTCCATTAGCAGATGGAGTAATGTATAAATAATTTCTAGGAAACTACTACAGCATTGCACATATTACCGGGTTGACTTCCATATACATACTCATGCTTGGGTTTCATAGGGATAAAACCAATTAAATCCAGTACAATGGGTAGATCCAGTTTTTTCAAGATTAAATTTGATCAAACTAAACTTTTGTTTTAGAGTATAAATCATCAGAACAGGCACACACAGAGGGTTGATATTACAAAACCTTGGCAGTGATCTTACTTTTAAATGACTATCACAGTCTACGTGATAAGAACTATTTGCAACAAAAAATGTCTCATCTGTAAGAAATATGTTAAATATAAGCTAGAAATTTCATAACTTTATCACAATGTAATAAAACAACACTTGTGGTGGGTTAGACGATCAGCTTTTCTCAAGCAGTGATTTTATGACCTTGCCTCAGTCATGATTATAGTGCACTAGTATTGAGCCGAGTTTGTCCTCATCTCCGGCAAATGGGCTCAGGAGTGAGGTGGGCAGCGCTACCGAATGCGAAGCAATATGTTTCATCCTCCCTAATTCCATCTCTGAGACTGCGCTGGCATCGTCCCCTATTTTGCTATGACTCACCAACGAGAGATACAATTTATTCTGTAGCGGAGACAGCCGGTTCTACTGGCACAAACACCCCTACCTATAGGTATCCTCCCAGCATCCCGACAAAGAAGAATACCGTCTGCTCTTAACGAACTAGCTCCAGACCAGTCGCAGCCTGTCCTTGTGGCAACAGACAGCAGGTGGAAACGCAAGAACAGCATTTCATTTGTGCTGAAAAAGTCTCTGTGATAATTTTGTACTTTGTCAGTTCTAGCCATCTAATTCTCTTTCCACACATGAAGTTTTTGTGTTCTTATGAGAGCTGCCGTAAATAATTGAATTTCTTTATCCGAAAATTTATCTAAAGCTAGCGATATGTTCAATAGTTCTAAATATTTCTACAAATACACCTAGCAGTGCTTTTTTTAATATTAATTCTTAAGTCTTATACACAGATAAACAAATACATGGTAAAACATTCAGCATAGTTGTGAGAACACAAAACCAGGTATATGTTTTGCCATACACTGCATATGTATGTGTGGGTATTTATACCCTTTGATCTGATTCAAGTAAAATATATGACATAATAAGTTAAATCTCTCAATAATTTGTTTTCAACCATGTATGTAGTTTTTCTGGTCTCAGTTATAGAGGGAGCCACTGACTATATATCATGATGACAATAATTCTTTTATTCAATACGGGGTCAGCAAAAGTTTTGTTCTTAAGTAATATTTTGACCATACACTGTGCTCAAAGCTCCTAAATACTTTCCATGAACATGCACAACCCTTGAAATTGAAAAATGAGATCAAAGAATCTGGCAGTTTTTAATTTAAGGATCAGAATCATAACAAGCAAATTAAGTTGTGTTTTCATGTGTGTGCGTGTGTGTGTATATGCGTGAAAAAATAGGTGTTTCCATGTGTGTGCATATGCATGAACTGGCAGACGTATATATTTGTACAGTGGATCTAGCAGGGTTTCCACAAGGAGATGGTGAAGTGACATCCATTTACCCTGAATCACTGAGTTCACGCAGACCCTTTGCATGAAAATACACACACATATGTTGACGGAAGCATGGAAACACCACAGTAACAAATTCACTGAGTGATCTTCATGTATATACCAGCACACGAAATACAGCTTGATGTGGTGAAGAGTCTACCAACAGTACTGATTCTAGCCCAGTGAGAGTGTCTATTTCTCAATAACTGAACACAGTGGAACCCCACATTATGACCATCATGGGGACTGACTAAAGTGGTCTTAGTTTGGGGGTGGTCATACTTGTGAAATTCTAGGTTACATGGATCATATATGCAGGACTCAGAAAAGAGGTCATCATTGTGGGGTGGTAGCAACTGTGGGGTGGTCACAAGGCCTGGTTCCACTGTATTTGTAACTTAATGTTTGCTAATCAGACAAATGTTTATATAAATATCTGTTTTTTCCCCTAAACATTTAGTTACTTTGAAAAAGGATGATGAACCCTGTTAGTTCATATTTAAACTCACCTCTAAAAAATACAAAATATTTAAACAGCAAGTTAGTTTGTATAAGAGTCCCATAACCCATGCTTTGCTAATAAAATAAGCTTCATTAGCAAAGCCAGTAAAATTACAAACACATATGTACATGTACATAAGAATGTATTCTTGTGTGACTGCATTGTGTCTGTAGCTTTCAGTTTGGTTTGTGTTGTTGCCATCTGTAGACATACCATTAAAATACCAGTATGTGTTGCAGCAGGAATCCTGGCCTATTTGCTCACCCCTCTGTAACAGATAAACAAACAAATATAGCATTTTTTTAAAATAGATATTACCTTCAATCAGTTATATATAAATGATGTTGGAGGAAAATAAAGAATAGTTGTATATAATTATTTTAAAATATTATGTTTGCTGTGGCTACAAAAAAGAATATTTAAAAATCTTTACATTTTTACCACTTAAATGGGCCCATTCTGATATGTGACATCTGCTAAATAAAGATTATCCCCTGAACCTTTCATAAAATTAACCAGGGAAAGCAATCCCATTCAAATTTCATGTGTTAAGAAGTCTGGTTTAAATCTCTCAGAGATTTTGAAATTGGCTACAAAGTGTTTCATTCCATGTACATAGTTAAAACAAATCATAAATAAATCAAAACAAATCATAAATAAATCTAAATAAACAGTATTTACTCCTTGCATAAAAATATATTCAGTATAGTTTCTTTCTCTATTCCTTCATTTGGAGTATACCACATTATCAACAGTAATACAATGTACCAAGAAAGAATAGATCTTGGGCGAATATAGATTATATATAATATATATATATATATATGATATATTATAACTATTAGCCATGAGTGTTTTACAACTGATAAACACTTGGAATGAAATATTTATAGATCAGTTAGGCTTATTTTAATGAAAAATGACAAAATGGAGTTAAATATGATTTTGGTTAAATTCTTCCTTTTTTTCTATGTATGCTATTTTTTCCATATTTGAATTTCTACCAAAAGAACAAAATTGGTCATCTGAGCTATGCATTGTTTTCATCCAGTAGCCCTGCAGTCACAGAAAAAAAGGCCGGAATCAAGGCTCTAAGGGATATGAATTTCCATGAACAAGTCGAAGCCCACTTAAAGAGCTGTCCCTGGTGGGCCTTTGCTTAATACATTTAGACTCTGAGTCAGTCCTGGCATTCCATACCTGGTCAGTTTCATTCCTAAATATGTTGATTTCACCCTTGAGGTATGTAAATGTACATTTCACAGATGCAGAACATGTTCTCTCTGCTTCCTGATATGTGCAAGATGAAATTGACGCATTCTCTTGGTATCACCCCCCCCCCCCCCCTTCTACTCCACATTCTGACACAACAGCTCCAAGCTGAAGGCAGCTTGAATATAAACTTCACTTTCATGAGGAGATATCTATTGTTTACTAGTTTTACCATACTTTGAAAGGTTATGAACATAACATCTATAAATCCTTCAAGGTACATAAGCATTTGCAATAATATATATAACCTCATGCTATTAGTTCATTTTGGATGAATACAAAAGTTTGTCAGCAAAACCATCCCAGTCTATGGACTGATTATCTCAAATTCACTAGTTTAATTTTTTGTTATGTTCTGTGTGTGAGTAAACAAATTCCTTGTGTCTGTTTACCATAACAAGACTGCATGACCAAAGGTCTGACCATGTCAATTGCCACAACTCACAATGCGGAGAGAAAAATGAAAGAAGAAACACAGAAGAAACATTTGTTTGAAGTTTAAAAATCATGATTTGTCAGGTGACATGTCTCCTGTGTTTATGTGTTGGACCACTGATTGTGCCTGATTCAAGCTTATTTCCACTTGTGTACAGGAGTAAGCAAACAATTTTAGAACAAAATACTGGGAGATATCATAATATTTCAAGGAGAAAACACTATATTTCAAGTATCTTTAACATGCCTGTTATGTGAATAGGCCCCTTCATTATCTTCATCAACAGTGACATCCAGAGTCCACAGTTTATAAAGTTCCTGTCAACTGTGAGATTTCCTCAGCAGTCATAAAGGACATGGAGGTAAACAGGGAAGTTCCTATGCAGATTATATGAGGTCCGTTCTTTCAACGCTTCACTGGCCAAACAGTGAAGGCAGTCCTCACATACCATGGGCAGAGTTTGTTGTTGTAACCTTTATTTCCTCCACTGGGCAGAGATTCAACAATTTTACAATGATATACAATGAGATGAAAATACAATACAATATTACACAAAAGCTACATATATATATATATATATATATATATATATATATATATATATATATATATATATATATATATATATATATATATATATATAAAGATACATGTGCAACCTTCACTGATAAATGCACCTTGTTACATAAACACTTTTTTGTTTACACACTAGTTCCAGTAAATTCCCAGGTAAATAGAAAATTCCAATTAAAACAAGTTCCATATGTCATAGATACACTATTGTGTCCTTCGCCTTGAAAATCAGTTTATGTGGCAGAGGCTACAGCATGGAAAACTGTCCATATGGGATACAAACCCACATCCATATGGTTGCAGATCCATTGCCTTGAAAGGTACGCCAGCACAATCCAAATTCTGATGACAATCAATATATGTATATTTAAACGTATGATGGATTGACAAAAGGAATTACCTTTGCACACTCATTATTTTAATTATTAACTTAGCGTGATGAACAGCTTGTCATAATAGAGGATATACTATTTTACATATATAATTATATATATGCTGATTTCTATTTGAAGTCTGTGTTAAGTTCTTTTTGTCATTCTGCAAATAACTACATAATATATTTCATACATAATACATCAATATATATCTATAAAAGTAATCATAGCATAAAATGGATCTTTTTTTGGATAGATGGCGGCACTGAGGAGGCGGCACAAATGTTATAAATGAGGCCCGTCCTGGCAGCCACATTTTCTTCCCATATTCACGCCGTCGTACATCACAGTTTTTCATCTCTGTCATGCAAGTTGCATAAATGTATCTGGTGAATAATAGCAGCTTTAAACTCCGAATCATCTCAGAGCTATCACTCAGAGTCTGAGGTAATGCAATATTGGAGGCCATAGCTTCTGTGCCATATACTCCGGGTTCAGTCTTAAAAATTTATATCCTGCTTGTCTCACTACTGACAACCATGTCTCAGAAATCAACAACATAAGTTATGTAATGTAACCATATTAACTCCAGATTGCTAACTGAGAAATTGTTTTGTATTAAGTCATGGAATCTTATTAAGTATCTTTAAGAGTCATGAAGACTTGACACAGGTTTAGTCAAGATGACTTACTATATATAGACACTCCATTTCCTTACATATCTTATTAATTAAGTCATGATTTCTGATAAGGCATGATATCTGTTCAAGTCAAGATATCTTATTAAGTCATATCTTATTCAAGTCAACAAATCTTCAAAAAGTCTTGACATAGGGTAAGCCATGATCACTTATTACTGACAGTCCAATCCCTTACATATCTCACAAAATCATGATTTTTTATTAAGTTATGATATCTTATAAAGTAATTATTTCTTATTTAAGTAAATAAATCTTCAAAATCTTGACACAGGATATGTCATGATGACTTTTAACTGACCGTCCATTTCCTTACCTGACTCATCAAATCGCTATTATCAAAATATCTAACTAAGTCAATATGTCTTATTAAAGCCAACAAGCTGCTCGAGTCATGAAATTTGACACCAGATAAGTCATAATGATTGATGTTTCCTTGCATATTATACATGGTCTCTGGTGATAATTCTCTCAAACTTATATATACTTCCACAAATGTCTGGTAATAAAATACACAGGGGTCTTGGAAGCACAGCTTTCTGAGGGATGAAGTGTACCAGTGTAAAACAAACAGTTGACTGTATATTCAGGAATATACTTTATTAAAATCAACGTTTTACAGTTAATCCAATTTTTGGCCATCTTGAGGCTGGAAGACCCCCTGGAACTAAGCATTCTGTTTTTTTGAGTGTTTTTTTTTCAATATATTTAAAGTATGTAATGAAGGTGATAAGTGTATCATCTCACAGACACAACATAAAGTTTAGATATCAATGCCATAAAATAATGTAAAGAATAAAATAAATGAAAAATATGAGAAAATTACTAAAGCATTACTAAGATGATAATGGTTTGAAAATATTCTGAACGAGACATGAGAAATAAATGTCTAAAGTGACAAAAAATTAAGAAAACAAAAAACAGAATTAGCATTAATTAAACTAGAGGACCTGTTTTTGTGACACAAAAACAAATGTATGTCTCCCCTGACCAAGGGCCTCACTTTCCCAAATTTGAGGGGAAAAATGGACCCCTTCAAATGGACCCTCCAAAAAATGGACCTTTGGTGTTAACTTAAATCCTGGATTTCAAAAGATTTGACCTTGTATGATGATGATCAAGGTAACTAGGTTATGAAGTGATCTGAGATTTTATTCTGGCTGGTTTGACCTTGAAGATCCAGGTAAAGGCCACCAGCTTTCGAGCTCCTCCAGGAACTTGATTAAAACAATTAGTGTTTCAAATTTGTGGTAAAATATGTGATACTTCAAAAGTTATGGGTTCACAAATAATTCTATGTCGGGATATTTGACCTTGATGATGGTCAAGGTCACCATTTTTTAACTTGAGTGAGATATTGGTAGAGAAAATTCACAAGTTGGATTTTTATGAAAATATATCAAATGGTTTGAAAGTTATAGCGTTCAAAAATAATTTCAATCCTGGCTGATTTGACCTTGAAGATCCAGGTCAAGGTCATCAATTGTCAAGCTCCTCAGAGAAGGATATCAATACAATTAATGTTTCAAAATTGAGGGAAAAATTATGCAATAATTCAAAAGTTATGGAGTTCACCAAAATTTTCTATTTTGGCCTATTTGACCTTGATGCTTAGGTGAAGGTCACCAGTTTTCGAACTTGCCAAAGATTTTGTATGCTCTTTACACAGCGCTTTAACTATAGGCCTATTTCCAATATGATAAGCGCTGTTTGTTATGACCTCATATCCTGAATTGCTACACCAGAGGGGAGCACTGTATTTTTGTCCAATCAGATGAGACCTTGTGCTAGAAGACACAGCCAAGCGAAAAATACACGGAGCAAATCATGTTCATTTTGTTTTGAGTGACAGTTCACCACCATGGTCACCGTCTGAACAAGCCACAGGTTCAGAGAGAATTGCCGCAGACGTGGTTTGCTTAGAGCCTTGGGCACATAGGATGCCCGGTTGGGAGCTGTAATTCAAAGGAAATGTAACAAAAAAGGCTGTGTGCACACCTCACTGCCTGGTTTCAGTTCTGCAGACACCAGGCACATGGCTACACTAACACAGTCATACTGTCAGAATCAAATCGATTGATGATGTGAGAATGCAGAGGGAGCAATTAAAATTCAAACGTAAACGGCGCTTGAAGCGCAGCTATGAGCGGAGCCAGGATGCCTGTCAAGTGTTTGTTTATTGGCATCTGGTTGGCTGCTTGTCACATCATACGCAAGTTTTGTTCAGCGGACAACGGACCGCCATCTGTTGTCTAAATATATCATATCGGTCAAAGCTCGCAGCGTGAAAATCAGTTGCTTCTTTAGAAGCGTAAGATTTCCGCTGCCTCGGGAGCGTAAAGATTTTGGTAAAACAATTTATATTTAAAATTTCATGAATAAATGATGACTTGTTCAAAAGATATCTTATTCACAAGATATGACACTGACGACGGTGACGCAGAAGCTGACGACAGATGACAGACACACTATAGGTCTCCCCTCATAGGGAGGGGAGACATAACAACCATACAGTGCATGTGGCAAAGTACCAAGCTAATAGTTAAATATTGCATTTGAAGCAATCTGAAAGCCATGTCAAATACATTCAGAACATTATTCTAAAAAAATTTTTTTTTTATATCAAAACAGTCCATAGGCACCACAGATTGAGATGAAGCAACACATGTTTATGTAAAAGCCAATGACAGTGATACCAGTGATTCTATAGCGCTGCCAAGAGCCCAGCGAATATGAGCTCAGTCGATTCTGAGCTGTGCAGAGCTGCAGCCATCATTAATTCACCAGATACGATCATACAGATATGACGCGGGAGACCTCTGTGATTGCTATATACTTCGCTGGGGGAGTGCTAACTAATTGTTGTCCTTTAAACTTGTATGACTCGGTGCCCTTTATGGGGGATGTGGGCCTGTAGCCCAGAACTTTATAGGCCAATTATACTGATCTGAATAAGTTTCTTCCAAACTTCTTCAAGACATCCCCTCCATCCCTCCCTTAAAGACGTACCAGCTTGCCTGCCCTTGCAAACATAATGAATCAAGTCCTAGGCATATAAAATTTTTTATTGGCAAGAACCCATCTGTATTTTTTTCCCTTTTTCCCTTCTTTCCTTCTTATTTTCTCCTTTCTTTCTCTGTCTCTACTAAGTAAATTAAGCATGACCAAAAGCTTATTCAGCAAAAGAAACAGACATACAGGGACCTATTTATCTATCAGGTATTTTTGTATTCAACCTAAATCAACTAATAGCATGAAATGATACACATCTTACTGCAAATGTTTTGGTACCTTTAAGATATATGAAAGAAAAGACTGAGCATAATTTCTATACCATATCATTGCATTAGCTGAACATTATATGTCCATCCTTTAAAAAGTTTGCTCAACACAGGAAGAGCACAGTTAATTTTAATCAGATACTGAAATGAAGTTTGTCATATTAGTACTGTAAAACACACACACAATATAAAATATGAATGTGCATATATATAACCAGACAATACAAGTTCTTGTAATATCAGCAAAAACATAAGTCATTTGTGCAAGGTTTAGAATGTGTAACATCTATTAATGAAAAGATATTATTTGTTTATCTTTTCTTCACATTTTATCTTGATTCAGGAGGTGAAACTGCTACTGAGCAAGAAACTGCAGGCTTCCAAATTCCATTTCATCACTTGTAGATAATTTATTTTTAAAAGATTCATATTTTAACTGCCATAGATAAAGTATTCTTGCTGTTCTCCCAAATAGAAAACATTTCTCACAAATTATCTTGAAATGGGAAAAAAAGATCATATTCTGCAAAGGATTTTTTTCTTAATTGCTGTTCTCTGCTATTCTTAATAGATATTTTTTTGGCAATGCACAGAGTAAACAAGGGACCTATGGGTCACGGCGCTCAGCTGTTATATATAAAAAAGAAAATATGATTTAGAAATGATTCACATGCTGGTTTTGTGTGGTAATAAATATAAGCTGTATTATGAGTTGTTGTTGTTTAGCCTATGTATGATTTTGATAGTATCTTTGGAGACAGGGAAGAGGATTGATTTAATTTATTTTATTAACAAATGGAGTACTATTGTCACACAGATTTTGACTTGGCCATATAACTTATAAGCAGAACATATAATATAAGAGTTTAACTATTTATTAAAAAAAAATTACAAATATGTCCCAAATATAATTTTTATTAAAAACAATAAGAGAATCTTATGATTGATTTTTTAAAATGAAATATAACTGAAATGATTATTAAAATAATATTACAGAATATATTCATGAATGCATTCATGAATACATTTTTAAAGTATTTGCACTGGTATTCATATACTTTCATTTTTACCTGAATTCCCATTCTTTATGCAAGAAATTTTATAATGGAGTACATATTCATATTCGTATTTAAATACAATTGCAAATTATTCGCACCATGTCTGGTATTTATTCAGTTTTCACCAAACAATGATGCTGAGAATCCAGAATATACAAAATTAACACATTTAAATAATGATGCATAAGTACCTGGTTTTATGGCTTTTATTTATATTAAAAAAAAATGTAATATATTCATTTTGGACTAATTTCACATCAATGTACACACTAGACACAGTAGGAATCTAGACTAATATTATCAACTGCATCTTTGTCTATCATTAATTTCCTTCATATGATCCCTAATGATTAGTAATGAATAATATTATTTACTTTTTTATCATTAAAATTGAACTGAAAAATACCATAGGTGACTGCATGGTGTTATTTGGAATACATGACATTCTATCCATCAATACAAGATTCTTATATCATCAGTAACTGCAAGTTTATTTTCTGTTATTATAAACTAACATATTTCTTTTCTATTTTTCTTTAATTTGTTATTTAAAACCAATAAAGATTTATTAATTTATTGTTTGTTGTTATGTTGTTTGTTAAAACTACTAGATGAGTCGAGTTGGACACCTGGATCAACTGTGGCTGGCCATAAGCTCCCTGGCTGCCCCAGTGTATGCCTCGCCCCAAGCATGCATAATTTGCTGAAAGTTCAACAAGGTCAACATACAGGTGACTCAAGAGGGGCTGGAGAGGGCCATGGTCTGACATGGTCTCATAGAAACATTAACAAAAGCTACAATTTTTGGCCAATTTCTTTCAGCTTTCTAAACTAAAAAGCTGAAATCCTTATGTGTGCATGACATGAAAATTATATCAACAGTGCTCACAGGTTACAAACGTGCCATGGTCAAAGTTGAGCAAAATTTAAGGTACTAATTTTATATTTATACTAATAACTTTTAAAATTTGAAAAATTCAGAACTAATTTTGGGTATTCAATTGAATCTTGATTAAATAATGTTACATCCCTGACAAAAAAATCTCTAGCTTCAGCAATCCCCTTGTTAAGGGAGTAAATATATTTCTTGATTTTTTACAAAGTGCATTATGTTTGGGCCCATAACTTAAAACAATTACGCAATACATCATTTCTGGCATGTGCATAGAGAATGTACATAAAAATATGTACATCATATATGATTAAAGTCAGATCAGTGGTTTTGATATTAGGCAGTCTTGAAGTGTAACAATGGGTTTTTAATGGAAAAATGAAGTTTTTCATTAATATCTCGAAGGTATTAAGTCCTAGTGACCAAATTCTTGGCATGGTAGGGGATTTTGGTGACATCTAATTGTATGCCAAATTTTAGGAACTGAGAGCTGAAGCTGGGGAGCAGAGCTCTTGCAAACTGCATAACACTAGCTTGATGTAAACAATATGTTACATGGTGTTTGAAAACTTGAATAAAATCTACAGTTTTTGATCAAATGGTTTCAAATTTTTGGTGTTAACAAACAAAATGCTAACAAAAACATGCTGTGAAAATTAAATCCACAGTACTTAAAGGAAAAAAACGTGCCATGGTCAAAGTTGGGCAAAATTTAAGGTACCAATTTTTTATTTTTGTTAATATTTTAAAAAATTTAAAAGATTTTGATCTAATTTTGGGTATACAATTTAATTTTGTTTAATTAAAGTTATATTACTGGAAAAAGGTCCATAGCTTTAACATGTTTTGTGTTAAGTGATCAAATATCTTTACTGATTTTTTACAAAAGGCATTACGTTTAACTTTTTTAAATTATATAATACAGACATAATTTCTGGCATGTACATAGGAACTATATAGAGGAATATTTATGGTAAATATGAGGAAAAACAGATGAGTGGTTTTGAAATAAGGCAGTCCTGAAGTGTGAAAATAGGTTTTTAATAAAAAATTGAGGTTTTTCCTTAATTTCTCAAAGGAACGAAGTCGCAAAGACCCAGTTTTCAGCTTGGTAGGAGATCTTGGGGACATCTAACATTATGCCAACAACCTTGGGAGCATAGAGAGCTGAACTGAATGACCAACAGTGACCACAGTGGACTGCTTGACAATGTACGGGAATACAACAAGAGCTTTAAAAAAATTTTATAACTAGCCTAATTTTGCAGCTTTTATTTTCAAATTTCAGATTTTAACAGATTAAATCCTTATTTGAACATGCTGTGAAAATTAGATCCACAGTACTTACAGGAAAAAACGTGCCATGGTCAAAGTTGGGCAAAATTTAAGGTACCAATTTTTTTATTTTTGTTAATATTTTAAAAAATTTAACAGATTTTGATCTAATTTTGGGTATAAAATTTAATTTTGATAATTTAAAGATGTATTACTGGAAAAAAAGTCCATAGCTATAACACGTTTTGTGTTAAGTGATCAAATATCCTTCCTGATTTTTTACAAAATGCATTATGTTTGGGCCCATAACTTTTTCAAATTATATAATACAGACATAATTTCTGGCATGTACACAGGAACTATATAGAGGAATATTTATGGTAAATATGAGGAAAAACAGATGAGTGGTTTCGATATTAGGCAGTCCTGAAGTGTAAAAATAGGTTTTTAATAAAAAATTGAGGTTTTTCCTTAATTTCTCAAACGAAAGAAGTCGCAAAGACCCAGTTTTCGGCTTGGTAGGAGATCTTGGGGACATCTAACATTATGCCAACAACCTTGGGAGCATAGAGAGCTGAACTGAATGACCAACAGTGACCACAGTGGACTGCTTGACAATGTACGGGAATACAACAAGAGCTTTAAAAAAATTTTATAACTAGCCTAATTTTGCAGCTTTTATTTTCAAATTTCAGATTTTAACAGATTAAATCCTTATTTGAACATGCTGTGAAAATTAGATCCACAGTACTTACAGGAAAAAACGTGTCATGGTCAAAGTTGGCCAAAATTTAAGGTACCATTTTTTTTTATTTTTGTTAATATTTTAAAAAATTTAACAGATTTTGATCTAATTTTGGGTATAAAATTTAATTTTGATAATTTAAAGATATATTACTGGAAAAAAAGTCCATAGCTATAACACGTTTTGTGTTAAGTGATCAAATATCCTTCCTGATTTTTTACAAAATGCATTATGTTTGGGCCCATAACTTTTTTAAATTATATAATACAGACATAATTTCTGGCATGTACACAGGAACTATATAGAGGAATATTTATGGTAAATATGAGGAAAAACAGATGAGTGGTTTCGATATTAGGCAGTCCTGAAGTGTGAAAATAGGTTTTTAATAAAAAATTGAGGTTTTTCCTTAATTTCTCAAACGAAAGAAGTCGCAAAGACCCAGTTTTCGGCTTGGTAGGAGATCTTGGGGACATCTAACATTATGCCTAATTTTGGATTCCTAGGTCTTACAGTTTCAAAACGTGCCACATCTAAGGACGGACGGACAGACAGACGGACGGCAAGACAGACAGACGACGGACAATGGACCAGGACTATAGCTCAGATGACTTATAGTCAGCTGAGCTAAAAAATACATATACAAGCTGTGGTTAGCTCTTTGTTTGCGAGGGTTTCAAATTTTTGAAATTTGCCAAAGGGATATTACTTTATATTAAAGTACAAAACCCTGAAGATTGAAAATTGTGACAATTTAGAGTTCAATATATGGAGTTAACCACAGTTTTAGTATCATTATCTGAGATATAATTAATACAATAACCTTCTTTTCAAAATAACAGACCCAAACACTCAAGTGTCAGTATGACCCATTTTCCAAGTACAGTCAAGCCCGCTTATTGTCATGTTGGTGGTGCATGCACAAATTATGATAAAAACCAGGATGTGTCGGCGTTTGATGTGATATTAACTGCGAACTGGTATCACTGCCGAGGGTTCCAAGCATGACAATATAAAACGGGATTATGACAATATTCCATGATATTAAACGGTCAAATTTACCATTGTTTATATAGGAAATGGTTTTGGATTTCAGATTTATGTGACAATAAATGGGATTTTCTATTAACCGATATGACACAAAGTGGGCTCCACTGTATATCAAAAGCATTTTATCTAGAAGCCTGCTACAAACTGGATCTGATAAACTTATATTAATTTAAAGTCAAAATGTCACATTTAAAACAATTTTCACTCATGCTGATCAAAATTAATAACTGTATGTAATAGTAATACAAAATCAAAATCATTATAACCATGATTAAAAAGTAGGATGAGATAGACAGTCAGTAGTACAATGGGATACAATACAGACTTTAAAAACAATTTTAACCAGGTCTTTTTTATCAACAGACTCTCACAAGGATGTAACACAATAAGACAGGGAGACTGATAAACATATGGAGAAAAAAAGGAGATTAAAATAACAAAAAGAACTATAAAAGGAAGCTGATACAAACAAGGTCATCGGGGCTGTAGTTGTCATTGAAAAAATCGCTGAGTTCGTCAGTTCGTTCTTCAAACAGCAATTCGACCACCCACTTAAGGAGCTGAAGCTGAAACGAGAGAAATAGTCATTGATTAAACACTGTTGCCTCAGCAAAGTGGCGCATCTCCTTATATAAACAGCATTGATGTAGTCACACGTAGTCATTTCAGTAATACCACAGGCACGGCTAGTCTCAGGTGCATAGAAAAAACAATTTTCATTTCAAGTTAGTTCCATATTATCCACTGAAAAAAAGTTTCATCTAGAATATCTGTTTCATGCATTTTTACATTTTCCAGATTACTTGGTATTTAAGGAGACATTGTGAATATTAAATTTGTCTTCCTGAGCATTTCTATTATACTCAGCCTTTTCACTGAGCAAATGGCTAAATGGTTTGAATCCATCATCAACATGAAACAATTGTTCATGCAGCAATCCAAACCTGCTCTTTTTGCACCAATTTAAGAAATCTGTTTTGAATCAACATGTCCATTATCCACTGCAATTTAAACAGACGTAATACTGATGTGAATGTATTGAAAGAATATTGCAACCATATCCATGCTGATTATTAAGAACATTTTAATGTCATTATGAATAAATATCAACATCTAAGATCAATTAGGGGTGGAGCAGTCTGACTGACATCAGTTGTGACATTGGCCAGCTACTCCCTCACAGAAGAAATGAAACACTGGAATAAAGTTGCTAATAGGCAAACAAGCCAACATCGACAACAACATTAAACTTCCATGCATCCAGCAGATGTATAACAAGTGACCCATTGGTCATGACGTTCAGCCGACTGACATGTTGACAATATGTCCTTGCACAGGAAACTAATAACGATAATAAAGGCGGCATCATCATTCATGCATATTAGCTCAAGTTCATCAAGACCCATTTGCACACCAAATTTGATGACAATCCAACCTGCCTTTCCTGAGGAACTTAGGCAGGAACTCATTACTTCTAGGATGCTCAAACATACCCCAAAACTCTGAGAATATAGGTCACAGTGACCCAATTTCAGGTTTTGAGGGGAGAACTTTTGAGGTACTCTCAGGATGCCAAGTGAGAAGATTCTGGGTCCAATGGTTATGATTTGTGCCCTACTTTGGTATCAAATTTCCAAATATTCTAGGGTGTGCTTACAAGCCCTATTGCTCATAGAATATGAGTAACAGAGACCTTATTTCATGTTTTGAAGGAGACTTTTCATGCACCTCCCTGGATTTTAAGTTAGAAGATTCTAGGGCCAGTGGTTATAATTTGTGCCCTGCAATTTTCAATTATGCTAGGAGTGCCCGATAGCTCAGAGAATATGGGTAACAGAGACCTTATTTCAGGTTTCCAAGGATATTTTTCATTGACCTTGCCCTGTTAACAAACAACCACATCTTTGAAGGTCTCAAAAATAGAGAGAAAATCATAAAAATTGGAAAAAAATCTGGATGGCACCACCAGTCTGCAAGAACTGATGAAACACTCCATGATGAATATGCATGCAAAGAATCATGGCAATCAATGCACAAATTGTTGAGATACTACAGTTTTTGTATCCAATTTTAAGTTATTCTTTGGGGGTCTACTGAGCCCCATAGCTCACATATGCTTAACACAGATCTAATTTCTGGTTTTCACAGAGATATTTTTATTGACCTCCCAGCATGTCAAGATAGAAGATTCTGGGTCCAACTTTTTGTGCCGTGTTAACAGATGACTGCATCTTTTAAAGTCTCAAAAATAGAAAAAAAATCATTAAAAAAAATTAAAAAAATACAGGTGGCACCACCAGTCAGCAGGAATTGATGAAACACTCTGTGATGAATATGCCTGCAAAGAATCATGGCAATCAATGAACTATTTGTTGAGATACAGGAGCTTTTGTATCAACTTTAGTTGTTCTTGGGGTTACTTCAAAGCACTACAGCTTGAAGAATATGGGTCTTAATAAGGGGTGTGTTATGGGATGACATAAAAGCAGACTAAACTGTTTTGCAAGTGAAGCTTGCTTTGCTAGCAAAGGGGTTGTTATGCCAGACTTGTGCGACACCAACATGGGTTCGAAACCGGGATCGGCCCAATGTTTTCCCCTGAGCAATTTGTCTTTGTAACAATATATATATATATATATATATATATATATATATATATATATATATATATATATATATATATATATATATATATATAAGTTTATTTATATTTATATATATATATATATATATATATAGATATATATATATATCTAATCATATCCTAGGCGATCTATTTAGAGGTGATCTAAATAAACTCTGAAATGATTGGTTCCTGTCACCTGTTTCTTCTATGTACTTCCATCCAGTGTAGTTAAAAAAAGATAAATCTTGACTTGTAGTGAGAATCAAACATACCTATCAAAGGTGTCTTATTTTATTCAACTCCGCTAGAAAACCATGTATCTGACATATTTGTCGTGACTTTGAAACTTTTATGCTAAAATGGTTCGGGTGTAAGACAGGATTATCATCATTTACCATAAACTTTGCTATTTTGAACGGCTATTTCTTCATTTTTTTAAAACTGGGTAAGTATGTGATTGAGAAAACAACAACAAGCCGTGTAGGACAAAGCAAACATTTCAGACCCGGCATTTCATGGAAAGTTTACAACTTTAATACATTAGGTCAGGAAGATATGATGTCAAAATGGACCTTTCACGTGTCGTGAGTGCAAAACACTAGATGATATTAGTGTCACGAGTGTATATTATCTTAGTATGTAACTAGTACGCTCTTTACACAGCGCTTTACCGATAGGGCCACTACCTATATCGTAAGGCGCTGTTTGTTATGACCTCGTATCCTGAATTGCTACACCAGAGGGGAGCACTGTATTTTTGTCCAATCAGATGAGACCTTGTGCTGGAAGACAAAGCCAAGCGAGGAATAAACGGAGCCAATCATGTTTAATCGTTTTGAGTGACAGCTCATCGCCCCCGCGTAACCGTCTGAACAGGCCACAGGCTCAGAGAGAATTGCCCCTGACGTGGTTTGCTTAGGGCCTTGGGCACATAGGATGCTCGGCCGGTGAGATGTAATTCAAACGTAACATAACAACAAAGGCTGCGTGCACACCTCGCTGGCTTGTTTCAGTTCTGCGGAAAACAGATACATGGCTACGCTAACACAGTCATAATGTCATAATCCAACCGGTCCATGATGCGAGCAATGGGCAGAGCCAGGATGCCTGTCGAGTGTTTGTTCATTGGCATCTGATTGGCTGCTTGTCACATCGTACGCACATTTATTTCAGTGGACAATGAACCGCCATCTGGTGTCTAAATATATCATAAACGATCAAAGCTGGCAGCGTGAAAATCAGTTGCTTCTTTAGAAGTATCACCAGTGTGATAATTTTATAATAATTCAAATCATTATATTTTACCAATTGTCATTAGATTTTATAAGGTGATCAGTCTTATGGAATGAAACAGTTATTTAGCAGACTTCTGTGCAGGATAACTTTCTAATTACAATTCAGTTTATTATTTAACTGCCAGCCCTTTGATAAGTGTTCACAGAGAATTCATTAATAAGCATGTTCATGCATTTGACTGGGTTTACTCTTAAAGTTACAGGCACAGATAAAACTAATTAATTAACAGTTTAGATTTAGGTTTTCACAGGAGGGCAAGAAAGGTGTTGAATGTATTACACACTATGTCTTGTATTAATGCTGTAAGAAATTCCTTAATTGCAATTATTATTTTGTTCAAATGTATAAATAGAGATACTGGTTACTGAACCAGACAGTTAAGGTCAGAGCTGAAGAGAGGAGATTCGAATAGTTAGAGAGCTAGGAGAGAGAGGAGAGACAGGAATACTGACAGGAGTTAACAGAGAGAGAGAGAGAGACAGAGACAGAGACAGAGAGAACAGAATCAGTTAAGTGGAAAATAGGGAAAACTATCAATATATATATTTTGGACATTTGTTATTGTTAACTTTGATTGAATAAACTTGAAAGTAAATTACATCTAGACTAAAGAATTTCTATCTGAGAAAATCAGCAATCTGTGAATAAAAGCACGTAAACAACTGGACGGTGATAGAAGCGCAAGATTTCCGCTGCCTCGGGAGCGTAGTAACTAGCGGTATACCCCAAATTTTAACACAATTACGTGTGTTTTTGTATGTAGGCAAAATGGTAGCACCCACGAGTTTCCAAGAAACAAGCCTGTTAGGGTTAAATCAGGGCACAGGGATGCAGCATGAAGGTACTTAGAAGACTGGGTCCAGACCTGAAGCTATCTTTGGGCAGGGTTTGGTAGCAAGGGGACAATTGACAAAGTTAAGGGCAGAATAACGCTTTCTAGAACCACCTCCAAATCTTAAAAATTTCAGTAAGACATCTGGATAAGAGCAGTTCGGTATTGTCTTTTAATATCTATATATTTTTAGTACCAAGTTCAGGAACTTCTCCTTCTGTAAATACATGTCCATGAAATTAGTATTTGGGTCTTTTAAAGTCATGGTGTGTGAATTTAAGCATGCATTCAACTGTTCAATATACCAAAGCATTCAGGAACATGATTGTAGAACATGTATCAGCTAGGTTTGTAAGTTTTAAATAGAGGACATTTTCACCTGTGTCATTTTTAGGGTTGTTTTGCGGTCTGTTTGTTTGTAGGCAAGGTAACATATGAACTATTAAAAAAAATTATAAGGGATTTATTTTTTATCAGTGAAAATGTCTGAGCATGGTTTTTAAACTGACTAGACATTTACAGACACATGCATTGGCATGCTCTGCCTTTTACTTAAGTCTACCATTACTCATTAAAGCTGCCCAGTCCCCTACCTTTTGAAAAAGAATTTATGTGTTTTCAGGCTTGCTCTGTGTATATATTAAAGATCTGAGATTAATTGTGGTTATGAAAAGTTCTCATAATTCCTCCCTGAAGATGTATGAACTTGTTTAAAAACAATGTGTCTGTAAACATTAAAAATGTTGACAAATGTGAAAAGCATGTAACCTAAGGTGGAAGGTTGCATAAATGTGGAGGTAAAAAGGTCACTTGTTGCAAAATGCCATTTACAAAGCTCTGGCTTACCTGACATGCCGCCAGATGCCTTTGGTGATTTGTTCTGATTATTTTGGTGGGCTTCCATATATAATTAACACATTGATATAATCAAATCAAGCAGCCTGTATGTGGTTATATCCATGTTTTCTGGCCTATTTTTATTAAAGCTCCAAGGGACTGCCTTTAGTTTATAAAGGTGTGATAGGTGATTAGGCCCCTTTAAATTTAACAACATGCAGGAACAGATGTCCTGAGTGTGAGACACACTTACAGCTGTGCATGTAATGTATCAGGTAACTTAATTAAGATTCACAAACATTCAGTTGTAAAAATTAGCCTGTAGATGGCAGCACTGAACTGGACAAGCCCTGGCTCAATGTAATGAGACAAGACAGGTCATGCCACCTCCCTGTGCCTTGCTGAACTTATGGTCCTATGCACTGTATGGGTCTGTCTTTTTTTTCAGGATGGGTATGTCTGTGGTCTGTTGGTGGCACTGTCTATTGAATGAGGATGAAGTTTACCTAATGATTAGGATGATATGTTATCTGATTTTCAGGTTTTACATGCATGGAGCTGGGTATAATACACAAGTCAACACCTGTCATTAAGACACTAGGTTGAATCTCTGAGATTCCAATGAGATTTCACCATCTGCCATTGAGCCACCAGCAAGGTTTGAATCAAGGACCTTGTGCTGTGTAGTCCAAGGGTTTGACCACTACTCTAGGCTACATCTTATATTCTGCAATATGATGCAGAGATAAGGAAGAGGCTATACTGGTCTGCCATAAATTTAACAGGTTAAGAGTTTTGTTTCTGGCCATGTGTTTGATGTCATTAACCACAATATGCTGTTTGTATATAGTTAAAAGTTCATTCATAACTTGTAGTGAGAATTGAACATACCTATCAAAGGTTTCTTATTTTATTTAACTCTGCTAGAAAACCATGTATCTGACATATTTGTCGTGACTTTGAAACTTGTATGCTAAAAATGGAACTGGGTGTAGGACAGAATTATCAGTATTTACCATAAACTTTGCCATTTTGAACAGCTATTTTGTCATTTTACAAACTAGGTAAATATGTGCTTCGGAAAACAACAACATGCCATGTAGGACAAAGCAGACATTTCAGACCTGGCATTAGGCAACCGTTTAGAACTTCATACAAAAAGGTCAGGTAGAAATGATGTCCCCATGGACCCTTCACATGTTGTGAGTGCAGCAAACTAGGTTATATTCATGTTACGAGTGCAATGCACTAGGTAGGGGGCTCTTTAATAAAACAGGATTTAGATGAAAAGTTGAGTTTCTTGGCAGGGCTCAACATTAACTTTTGAAAGTAAGCCGGGCAAGTAACATCTAGCTTTCACTTGCCAACATCAATTTTTACTTGCCCTATAAATATTTTTGGTTGTATTCAAGAACACAAAGATCCTTTTTCATGCCTCAGGTAAAAATTTATGTTGGACCAACTTACCCAATCAGGCAAGGAGGTGACTTCTAGTTGTCAAACTACTATTTTTGGAACTTTCACTTGCCCAGGCAAGCTGTTAACTGTTAATGTCAAGCCCTGCTTGGTGAAAACTGAACTTTTGGTTCTTTTACATGCAAAATCAGGTCCGCTCCACCTGCAAGTGGGAGGGGAATTTATGAAATAAATAATATTAATTAATTAGTAAATCATGGAGATTAATTGAAAACAAAAATAATAATCAACAGCAAATATAACAGAGCTCCCAACAAGCACCTGAAGAAATTTTATAGGTGCACTTAAGGACTAAAGTATAGGAGATTATAGAAATTTCAGCCAAAAATAAAAGGAAAATATAAGATTTTTCACTACAGCATCATGTTTTACTTGTTTACTTACAATGACAATAAGTTCTACAAGCAGATTCTTCAAATCTGTTTAAATGGTTTAGAGAGGTGTACTTGTATGACTGCAATTGACATGTAAAGTTCTACATAAGAGCTGTATGTTTTCAATGTTAGTATGTTTGTATGTCAATAATTATTTAGTAATGAGTTATATTTCAGAAACAAGATTATGCAGTTAAAACAAGGGTCCTATGGGTCACGGCACTCAGCTAATATATATGATAAAAAAATATGATTTAAAAATGAGGCACATGCTGGTTTTATATGGTAATAAAAATAAGCTGTATAATGAGTTGTTGTTGTTTAGCTTATGTATGATTTTGATAGTACCTTTGGAGACAGGAAAGAGGATTAATTTCATTTATTTCATTAACAAATGGAGTGGAATTGTCACACAGATTTTGACTTGGCCATATAACTAATATAAGCAGAACATATAATATAAGAGTTTAACTATTTATTAAAAAATTACAAATATTGTCCTAAATATAATTTTTATTAAAAATAATAAGAGAATAGTATGATTTTTTCAAATAAAATATGACTGAAATGATTATTAAAATAATATTAAAGAATATATTCATGAATGCATTCATTAATACATTATGAAAATATTGGCACTGGTATTCATATACTTTCATTTTTACCTGAATTCCCATTCTTATGAAAGAAATTTTATAATGGAGTACATATTCATATTCGTGTTTAAATACAATTGCAAAGTATTCGCACCATGTCTGGTATTTATTCAGTTTTAACCAAACAATGATGTTGAGAATCCAGAATATACAAAATTCACACATTTAAATAATGATCATAAGTACCTGGTTTTATGGCTTTTATTTATATTAAAAAAAAATGTAATATATTCATTTTGGACTAATTTCACATCAATGTACACACTAGACACAGTAGGAATCTAGACTAATATTATCAACTGCATCTTTGTCTATCATTAATTTCCTTCATATGATCCCTAATGATTAGTAATGAATAATATGATTTACTTTTTTATCATTAAAATTGAACTGAAAAATACCATAGGTGACTGCATGGTGTTATTTGGAATACATGACATTCTATCCATCGATACAAGATTCTTATATCATCGGTAACTGCAAGTTAATTTCCTGTTATTATCAACTAACAAATTCCTTTTCTATATTTCTTTAATTTGTTATTAAAAACCAATAAAAATTTATTAATTAATTGTTTATTGTTATGTTGTTGGTTAAAACTACTAGATGAGTTGGGTTGGACACCTGGATCAACTGTGGCTGGCCATTATATAATAAGCTGCCTGGACGCCCCAGTTTATGTCTCACCTCAAGCATGCATAATTTGCTGAAAGTTCAACATACAGGTGACTCAAGAGGTGCTACAGAGAGCCAAGGTCTAACATGGTCTCATAAAAACATTAATAAAAGCTACAATTTTTGGCCAATTTCTTTCAGCTTTTCAAACTAAAAAGCTGAAATCTTTATGTGTGCATGATATGAAAATTATATCAACAGTACTCACAGGAAACAAACATGCCATGGTCAAAGTTGGGCAAAATTTAAGGTACTAATTTTATATTTATACTAATAACTTATAAAATTTGAAAAATTCAGAACTAATTTTGGGTATTCAATTGAATCCTGATTAAATAATGTTACATCCCTGACAAAAAATCTCTAGCTTCAGCAATCCTCTTGTCAAGGGAGTAAATATATTTCTTGATTTTTTACAAAGTGCATTATGTTTGGGCCCATAACTTAAAACAATTACGCAATACTGAAATCATTTCTGGCATGTGCATAGAGAATATTTAGAAAAATATGTATATTATATATGATTAAAGTCAGATCAGTTGTTTTGATATTAGGCAGTCTTGAAGTGTAACAATGGGTTTTTAATGGAAAAATGAAGTTTTTCATTAATATCTCGAAGGTATTAAGTCCTAGTGATCAAATTCTTGGCATGGTAGGGGATTTTTGAGACATCTAATTGTATGCCAAATTTTAGGAACTGAGAGCTGAAGCTGGGGAGCTGAGCACTTGCAAACTGCATGACACCAGCTTGATGTAAACAATATGTTACATGGTGCTTAAAAGCTTGAATAAAATCTACAGTTTTTGATCAACTGGTTTCAAATTTTTGGTGTTTACAAACATGCTAAAAAAAACATGCTGTGAAAATTAAATCCACAGTACTTGCAGGAAAAAAACGTGCCATGGTCAAAGTTGGGCAAAATTTAAGGTACCAATTTTTTATTTTTGTTAATATTTTAAAAAATTTAAAAGATTTTGATCTAATTTTGGGTATACAATTTAATTTTGATTAATTAAAGTTATATTACTGGAAAAAAAGTTTATAGCTTTAACATATTTTGTGTTAAGTGATCAAATATCTTTCCTGATTTTTTACACAATGCATTATGTTTGGGCCCATTACTTTTTAAATTTTTATAATACAGACATAATTTTTGGCATGTACATAGGAACTATATAGAGGAATAACTATGGTAAATATGAGGAAAAACAGATGAGTGGTTTTGATATTAGGCAGTCCTGAAGTGTAACAATAGGTTTTTAATAAAAAATTGAGGTTTTTCTTTTATTTCTCAAAGGAACAAAGTTGCAAAGACCCAGTTTTCGGCTTGGTAGGAGATCTTGGGGACATCTAACATTATGCTGAATTTTGGATTCCTAGGTCTTACGGTTTCAAAACATGCCACATCTACGGACGGACGGACGGACGGATGACGGACAATGGACCATGACTATAGCTCATGACTTATAGATGACTTATAGTCAGCTGAGCTAAAAATTATATATTTATGAGAAAAGATAATGCAGTTAAAAATCTAGGAAAATATAAGAGATTATGGTATATATGCAGGAAAATATAGTAAATTATTGGAGACTTTTTCTCGCCAGAATATAGAGAAAATACAGAAGTCAGTGGAAGCCCTGAAATAATACAAACAGTCCTGTCTTAGATTATATAAAATAGTCAGCCAAGTGGAGGAGACTAAATCTTGTTATCCTAGTTGGGTAAACAAACCTCCCCAAGACAATCTGAGGGAGAACCATTAAGGGCTGCTTGGTCTGTATGCAGGGCTGTAATCAGAGGCTGTAACATGGATTACTCAGCACCAGTAACAGCAGACAACAGCACAATGCCAGTCAGCTGAACCAGCAGACAAAGTGTGTCCAACAGGGGGGTCGCTGTCCAATCAATGCTGGTCTGCTCTGTTCCTCTATAACAATACCCATGACTTTAAATAGACAGCCCCAGATTACAGCACATGGACTGATAATCCAGCCTGGCTGAGGTCAGAAAAACAAACTAGAATGGTTACTGGTCACTACTGTATACCGGTCACTACAGTCAACTGGTCAAAAGAGTCAACTGGTCAGAAAAGTTAACTGGTCATTGTTGATAAAGGGACATGATCAGGAGTAATATTATTCCCTTTTCTTTCACACTATCAGTTCAGTTTTGCTTTATACAAATGTTTTCCATAAACTAGATGTGTCGGAACGACATGAATGCCCCGCCTGGGGCAAATTAGAAACATTTGTTAAATTTTGTAAAATTTGTTTAAGTTCGGGAGGTGTCGTATGGTCAAAAGTAGGTCAACAAGGGCAAAATGCAAACTTGATCTGTAACGGGTCATTATCAAGCGACACACCAAAAATCAGGCCAGTATCTGCAGGCATTGTGAAAAAAAGTCCATACATGTGCATTTTTCATAAAAATTTCTGTCTTTCATGAAATTTTCTATGTTCAGGATCTCTGTCATATGGTCAAAAGTAGGTCAACTGGGATGAAACGTGAACTCGATTTGTAACTAGTCATCATCTGCCTACACACCAAAAATCAGGCCAATATCTGCAGGCATTGCGAAAAAAAGGCTGTACATGTGTATTTGTCATGAACATTTATACTTTTCATGAAATTTTCTATGTTCAAGAGCCGTAAAACGGTCAAAAGTAGGTCAACTGGGACGAAACGCGAACTCTGGTCAATATCTGCCCACACACCAAAATTCAGGCCAATATCTACAGGCATTGCGAAAAAAAGTCCGTACATGTGTATTTGTCATGAAAATTTCTATTTTTCATGAAATTTTCTAAGTTAAGGAGCCGTAAAACAGTCAAAAGTATGTCAATCAGGACATAATGCAAACTCGATCTGTAACTGGTCATTATCTACCTACACACCAAAAATCAGGCAAATATCTGCAGGCATTGCGAAAATAAGTCCGTACATGTGTGTTTGTCATGAAAATTTCTATTTTTCATGAAATTTTCTAAGTTCAGGAGCCGTAAAACGGTCAAAAGTAGGTCAACCGGGACGAAACACAAACTCGATCTGTAACTGGTCATTATCTGCCCACACATAAATAATTAGGCCAATATCTGCAGGCATTGCGAAAAAAAGTCCGTACAACTGTTTGATTTTGGAATGACTGAATGACAGAATGACGGACATGGGGAAAACTATATGCCCTGGCCACTTTGTGGCGGGGGCATAAAAAATATTCCAGCACAGAGTCTGTTTACCATAACAAGGCTACGTGACCAGAGGTCTGATTAAGAGGGACAACACGTGGTGTTTCAGCTAGCGAGAACAAGTATTAAATTTTTTGGCCCAGTCAGGCAGGGCATCTCCTGGTTGGCACGTGTTGTGGCTCTGCGAAGCACATGGCCTGAAGCAATGTTTTAAGTTGACACCTGCAATCGCACCCAGTTCACAATTTTTAACACTCTTTTTCAGGAGAAAGCAAATGGCTTCAAGGCAATATTCTGGAAGGTAGAGGTTATTTTTAAAGAAAAAAGCTTTTTTTTCATGTCAACTCTACATGCTTTATGGGTGATTGGGCCCCTTTAACTACTGCAAATTAGTCTGAAACAGAATTCTGTATCTTCCATTGAAATCTTTGGATTATTATCAAGTGCAATTAAATTAGAGCAACTTTTTACCTGTACTGAAAAATTACACAAATTTTGTACACAAAGTGATGGCTTGTTTCAGTATTAATTGTGACTGTTGAATATTAAAGAGCCTGCAAGCTGCTGTTCTGACATGCTGGGTCTGTAAGCTTCCAGACTGCATCAGGGACTAGAAATCCCTCCACTATCACACTGACATGCCAGGAGCTCAACAATGTGTTCAACCTCCATGCAGACATGGGCCAGTCAGAAAACTCATGCATAACTTAAACAGCCCTGTGGTAAAAAGCGGCATCTGCAAGGAGACTATTCAGCCTCCAAGCAAGGCAGTTCGTCTCCTTGACATGTTTAGATGCATGCCGTGTCTGGCCGCTTGCTAACACCTGCTTGGTCGGAGGTGATCACCAGCTTGTTGTTAAGGGTATTTTACTTTAGTTTTTCTTGGAATGACTGTCCCAGGGTAAAACTTTCAATAAAGCCTTTTTTTATTAACCATTTTTTTCCAGGTAGAAACAGGAAGCAAGAAAAAGATACACTAGGTTTAAGATTAATTAATTAATCAATTAAATTTTCTATTTATTTAGTTTTGAAAAATGACAGATTTTGTATGTAGTTAATAAATCATATTTGTTTATGTCTTATTTCACTATTTAAGCCCAGCTGAAAAATATTATTAAGGTTTAAAAAGAATGATTTTACTCACACTTGTCATCCCCTTGAACAAAGCAATGTTTGTCCATCAAGTTTTCTTCATTAGCAAATTCAGAAACTCAAAAGAATATAGGTCTCAGTGGCCTCATTTTGTGCTTCACACAAGACCTGTCATGACATGTCAAGTCTTAATTCCCTGTACCCTAATCACAGTTATGATTTGTGCCCTGTTATTTGACAGAGGGATGGGTTGATTGCCTGTTGCTAAATCTGTTAATTGATTTAATTATTCCAATTAAGTAGGCATTAGTAGTGTGCCAATTAACTGATCATATCAATGATTGGTCATTTTCTTTTATAATCTATTACATCAATTGCACTTTTTAATAATCAACCACAAACCATTATGCATGCACATCCAAAGAAGTCATATCATCTGAATAAAATAATCCTTTTTCTGTCAGAGATACAGAAACAGGGTTCATACTCACCTGGCAGATCAAAATTCCAAGAGTTTTCCAGATTATCTCCAGGTCTTATAGGGATTTTTTAAGGTCATAATAAATAAACAACACTGAACAATCCAATACTGATTTATCCTATAAGTCTTTAAAAAGATGAATCTAAATTAAATGGTGATGGTAACACAATGTCATCATAGCATGAATATGCAACAGGGTTTCATGGATTTGCCTGCAAGCTGAAATGGTAATCATTCCAATAGTCGTTAGTTTCCCAAACAGACGCCAGACAGCGTTACTGCTGTAAACCTTGTGCTAAGGCTACATAACCTGCCGCATTGATATCACATGCCTCTGGTGGGCTAAATCGACAGCCGTGTACAATGACCTATGCTATAATTCAAGGTTTATACCAGGTGTACTTTGAAAAAAAAAAACATTTTTCCAGGTTTTCCAGGACCTGGAAAAATTATTTGGAATATCAATGAGAATTCCAGGTTTCCAGCTTGAATACGAACCCTGCAGAAAGACAGGTTACAAAACCGAGAACAGCATTAAAACTTAACGTTTTGCCAGGAATAAGTGTCAATAATGCAGCCATTAAAATGGGACCTTTTAAGCTGTGTTTCCATGATCCGCAAAAAAAATATCCGCAAAAGACTTCCGTACGTTCTATAGTGCGCAATCCGCAAAAAGTGTTTCCATAAGTACGTACGTTTTTCTTGCAGATACCCTTTAATGTGCCTCTTTTTAAACTGCAAGGACGACAGGCAGGAAGAAGGTCAATATGTCTCATCACACCCGGCGCCCAGGCACTGTTGGGAAATGTAGGCATTTTTGCCATCCGTAAAACGGATGAATAGCTCATCGATCAGTTTCGATGCTGTCTGTTTTTGCGGATACGCATGCAGAGCACGTTAAAACGGACATATGAAAACAGTTCATCTAGAAAAGAGGGATCAGATTTTTTGTGTACGAGAAGTACGAGATTTACAGAAGAATGGAAACACAGCTTTAGTGTGATGTAAAACTTAAACTGAACTTTCTTGGTCAATATTTAGGTACTATTCTATTCAGCATATTTTACAGTTAAAAAGATGGAACATAAAATAATTTATAATCAATCATTAGTCATTTTTTTATCTTTTAATCATTCAATATGATTTACAACCAATTTCTACCACAAGTAGGCATATGATGCCACGGTTTCTAAATTAACTGTCTGTCACTGGGTTCAAGCAAGATACCTGCTACCAGTTTCAATCAAGGTTCCAAGTATTTTATGAAAAGTAACTTCTCGATCTTTTATATGCTCTTCACACAGGATTTTTCTTCACTTTATACAGTGTTTGAAAAGTGCTGTTTCTCTAGGCATGGTTTGCTGTGTTTGGCCACCAGTGGTCGACAGTACAACAGATCACGGGTGTTGACCAAGACAATGTGTACTGATTGGGGATGTACACTCCCCATGGCATCAAGGTGCTGGGAAATTTAATACAAAATGTTGCATGCTGTTGATAAATTATGTGCAAGTTACAGTGTATAGTTGCACAGTTGTTTTACTGGCACAATGTATTTCAGTGCACAATGTATTTCAGTGCACGCTTCAACACCATAGGGTTTTTAACCCATAAAACACCAATTAGTAATTCAGTGGCATTGTATGGACAAAGCAGAATATGTTGTCTATTCTCTGCCTTGAAAATGTCGATTTTCCCTTGACCTTTCCTTGATGAAGCCAACTTTAATTTGAAGATTTGGGTGTGGTCTAAAAACTGTTATTCCTCTCTAAACTTTGCCAAAGTAGTTTCTCTTGTCACCATACTCTTTCTGCCAACATATTCTCACCAGGATTCTGTTCTCTGAGTACTTTCTTGTTTATATCTCAAGTTTCCCGAAACCACTGATGGGAGCTGGCATTTCAGTTACTCACTTAAACATGGACATCACAGGCTGCATGTCAGAATTACTGGTATACCCCTAGTATTCATAACTGGAGGATGAGAATTTATTCCACCCGTATCTCTATTTAAAACCACCACAGACTTTCTTATGGATAGGAAGTTCAGACATTCCAGAGTCAAAATACAACAGGCATACCAATGTCTTTCAACACTGAATTCCCTGACTTTCATTTACTTGTAGAATTTTTCATCAAATTTTCTGACTGGAAAAGAAATACAATTCTCCAGGTTTTCCCTGTTTTATAGGACAGTTAGGAGTCCTGTTTGCTTTAATGTTAAAATTCATATAAATTTATATATCACTAACAAAGATTTATCAGTGAGCTTATTAGATAGAAGTCTGTGAGTTAATATATGGCCAAAAAAAATATTTTGAAAAGGCCAGTGACCAATTTACATTCATTTTATGAAACTCATATTTTTAAACATCAAACAAAATTCTATTCCTAGCTGCAGAAAGATTAAATAACTTCTTCATAAGAATCTGAGGCTGACTGTCTTATTTAAACATAAAACCTCAAAATGGAACATCTTGCTTTTGAAGTTAGTTGGTAATAAATAACAGTTTCCTGTAAATGCACATTAGTAATTAAGTAAATGACAAAAATTCAGGGTAAAAACCAGGTAATTTTAATTCACAAATAATATGTGAGCAGATGTACAAGATAATGGTTTAATGGTTTTGATAGACATAAATAACAGTCAAGAACAGCAAATGCATCCAAACCAGTTTTTCTTTCAAGCCCTCCTGACATAAAAGTTGCATCATATGACAGAACAGACATTTTTCTTTGTTGCATCTGTATATTTACATGATGATTCTAATTTAATGCTTACTTAAAACAAAAAATCTGTAACACTACGTTGCAGATGTGTCCAATGATGAAAATGATAAAATGATGATAGAATTGCATGCAATGGATTTTTTTTTGTAAGCTCATGCACAGGTGTGTCAGGAAACAAATGAAAGAAGATCTCGTTGTTACATGTTAAAGGACTTCACAAGAACTTTATCGATGAAACCATACCATGGTCAGGTGACTGAATTTAATTAAAATGTATGTAACTCAAGAAACATCTGACAGAGAAAATGCCACGGCACCATGTCAAATCTAATGCCCCTAAAAGAGTGAAACCCTAGAAAAAGATATAGAATTAAAACAAGCAAGATACATTACAACGGACACAGATGTTAAAAGACCAACCAAATTAGCCACTCTCATGAAATCAATGTATGTTTTATATAAATCAAGCAAAGCTTGTATGCTTTTTCTCAAGTTCTCACTAATTTTGCTTCAACTAGTCATGACTTAAAATATGTTTGTTGTACAGCAACATACCTGGACCTTTGAGAATCATTGGACTTTGTGGCAAAACTAACAGATTGTTTTCATGATATTTGAGATAAGGATTCAGGTGTTGTTTGCCATTTGTAAAATCAAATCTTAAACTTATTTCATCCCCCATGACACATATTGTCCAAAATTTATTATTAATGTATAAAATACAATACTTCACATATGGTGACAGACACGGTTACATAGTGAATCACTGTCAATAAAAAAAATTCTGTTCAAGTCAGAACAACCCCAGAAACCAAGATGACTTTAATAAAGTCATATATACTTTAATGACTTCCTTAATACTGTGAGCCTGGTAAATTTTAGTCATGTTGATTATATTAATGACTGGTAGTTTCCTTAAACAGTCAATTTAATTGATTGCATTTTTTTATAATCATTCACAAACAGTTATGGATGCACATGCATCCAAAGAAGTCACATTTCCCATATGAAATATTCTACTTCCATTAGAGACAGAAAAAAACTGAGCAAAAAATAGCAAACCGCATAAAAACATATCCTTGTGCAGTGAAGTGTCAGCTTCCCTGCTGTCACCTTGAATTTTTAGTATAGTGGACAAGTCTGGCTTAATTTATTCAGTCAATATATGAGGTATAATTCATGGCAACAGACAAAGCACATACAATAATCTATTGGTATGGATCATTGGTTGTTTTTAATTTATTTTTGGATAAAAAAATATGATTGTACAACAAATACCTACCACTTATAATAATTTCTAGATGTGTATTTTTTACATAATGCATTTTGGTTTATTTAAAGCTGTTTGAATCAAGTCATACATAATGACTTCTGGATTATTCCATCATATATTATGAATTTAGGATGGTATAAATGTTGTCATAAACAGATGCAAGAATTGCTGTAACCTATGTAGAGAAAATCATATATAATGTCTTCTTGAATCTTGAAGCGGTTTTAATTAAATCATGAAAGTCATTAAATCACTTCTGGTGAATGTAACTTATATATTGAAGTGCTATGGCTACCTAGTTAGTGCATTAGGTTTTCCTGAACATCATGACCAATGGGTCACTTTTCATCTTATTTTTAGCTAACAAATACGGACTTATTTCTTTGATGCATGTTGCATTTGACAGGCTGCAGCCACAGCAAAGTCTGTATGAAATTTCCAAACCATTCCATTCCACCAAACACTTGCATTAGGTAGGTGAGGTCAAACGTGAAAAATCTCACTGCCTCGGCTGAGATTTAAACTCATGATTCCTTGGCTCTGAGACCTGTGCTCTGCCTCATCAGCCACAGAACTGATTTGGTCATGAAATATTACATGTGATGATGAAAGAAACAGTCTGAGTAGTCCTTTTATGGAGAAAAAGAATATTTAATTCCAACTTTAATATTTACATCTTTTACATAGATTGAAGGATAGTGTTTTAAAGCTGACAATGCATTTATGGTATTTATTGTGCCAAGGGCCACCAACATCCAATCAATGTCTATCTAAAGTTGTTCTTGAC
Source organism: Sipunculus nudus (assembly GCA_026874595.1). Lineage (NCBI taxonomy): Eukaryota > Metazoa > Annelida > Sipuncula > Golfingiida > Sipunculidae > Sipunculus > Sipunculus nudus. The sequence continues at coordinate 54,999,415 of CM049319.1, read as the reverse complement.
CTTCACATCAGTCAGCCTATCATGACACAAACAGACTGAATCCTCAGACATAAAATACACTGTTCACTCTCATTCTTTTATGTGGTATTCCTTTTAAATAATGGCAAGAATATCTGAAAGCATCATTAAAATTTCTCTATTCAAATAAGCAACCTCTGTAAATAATTACCATATTCAACGTAATAAGTGCCCCTCCCGTAATAAGCACCCCCCCCCCCAGTAGAGTTAACACTCAGTTGTTTAAGAATAGATGAAGTTCATAATTTCTGGTAGAGTCATAGAAAGCTGAAGTAAGTCTTGTGGCCAAGTAAGCCTATATTAAACTGAGTGCTTCAATATTCTTCTTCTACAAAACCTTTGTAGTTCTGTAATATTGCACAAAAATTATTCTTAAGTGGTCTTTGTTCAAGTTTACTTAAATGATTTTTGGTTGAATGATTTGACCTTTAACAGTGAAAGGACTGTGCGATATTTTGGTAAACAAAGCTGGTAGATTTATTGTAGTAACAGAATGAGCTCAGGTGGTATATAAGCAGAACTTTACAGGTGACATAAATAATCCAACTTATGTGAAAGATACATCCATGAAGAAACTAGAACGGCTTTTTTTTGTGTGCAAAAACAGATACAAGTCTGTCCCCTATGGGCCATCCCAAAACATTAGGGGTAAGATATGCACTATCTAAAATAAAAGATTCTGGATTTCAGCAGATTTGACCTTGAAGGTCAAGGTCACCACTTTTCAAACTCCAATGAGATTAAGGCATAAATGAACTGGTGTGTCAAATTTGAGGACAAAATGTGAAATACTCCAAAAGTAATAGGGTTCACAAAAATTTACATTTTGGAAAATTTGACCATGAAGATGAAGGTCAGGGTCACCAGGTTTCAAACTCCTCTGAGATTTTGATATGAACAATGAGTGTTTAAATTTTTTGGAGGAAAATATGCAGCCCTTCAAAAGTTAATGCATTCACAAGAAAATAACTATAATTTGGCAAATTTGACCTTGAATATCCTTATCAAGGTCAACTGATTTCGAACTCCCCTGACAACTTTGAAAGAACAATTGATGTACCAAATTTGAGAACAAAATGATAAATACTTCAAAAGTTATGAGGTTCACAATATATGCAGATTTGACCTTGAAAATGAAGGTCATGGTCACTGGGTTTACAAACTCCTCTTACATTTTTGGATATACAATGAGTGTTAAAAATTTGGAGGAAAATATGCTATCCTTCAAAAGTTATCGGATTCACAAGATATCTTGTAGATGACAACTGAGGATGACAGATAATGACACTGAAAACAACATGTCTCCCCAAGAGGGGGGGGGGGGGAGGGGGGGGGAGACAAAAATATATTTGTATTCTGATTTTGTTTTCAATAGGCATCTGTTATCATTCTAAACATTTTTTATGAAATATCTTTCAATATGTGACCATGAAAAAAGCATTATAGCCATAGTCTTTCAGTAAGTGTAAATGGATTTGGAAATAGGCAAAGATTTTGTCTGTATCTATAAATAGACTGGCAACTATTTCAGATTTGGTATCAGGCCAAGTCTCAGTCTGTATCTTATTATATCCTTGGCAGACTGCCAACTGTGTCAGGTCAGGCAACAGGTCAGTGCAGCCATGTAAGGGTCAAGAGTTCACTTAGTGCAGTAGCTACACCTTGTACTAAGCCACCACTCACTTAAAGGGAACTGCCTTCCTCAGCTGAGCTTGGTCAGCTGAGTGACCCCACACAAAAGAATTTTGGTGTATTGGCCTGAAATTTCATGCATCTTTAATGGCTTTCTCATACACAAGACTAGAATCGCACTTACAATTAATTTTTTGTCCAGTGGATGTCTCTGCTTATTTCTCAGGTGGGATTGAATATATGAGCCTGAAATTGTGCATTTTTGTACATCTCACACAGCTTTGTCCTATACAAGACTTCAACCGCCATCTACAAATGATTTTTGTTTTTTTTTTTTAAATCTGTGCACATAGCTCAAGAGTGGTCTGAAGTATGTATGTGCCTGAAATTGTCCATACATCTTCGATGGCTTTCTCATACACAAAACTGGTGGTGCCGTAATCATTTTTGTGTTTGTACATCCATACCAGTATTTCAGGAGTGACATTTGTGCAATTGGTGCTAGTACTCGGGTTTAAAATGTTTTGTACATGTACCTGTCACACATATACTTAAAAGTAATTTAGTACTCTAATTTCCAAAACTGATCAAACATGTTATCATGGAAGCATTTTTACCTGATGTATATCCCATTGCACAGGTTTGCGATAGGCCTGTAGGCCTTGTTACAAAAAATCAATCTTGAAATCATAATTTTTTGTTCACAGACAAACAGACGTAATATCATGTCTTTCTCCAAAATCTGTACACTGGAATAATCATGCCACACCAAAAGTTATATTTTAACCTCCTTCATCAGGTTCTCTGATTGTATGTTTGGATAACTGGTAAAAGTATAAGGATGAGTTTTATTTTAGTGTTGCCCAGAAATTGGAAATTCAAGGATCATTAGTTTTCTGCATGGATTGCCTCTTGTCTTTCCCTTATTATTACAACCACTTAAATTTGATAAAAAAGAAATATGAAATGAAAATAGTAAAAAGTACCTGATACTAGGATGCAACCCCGAGTGAAAGGTGGTGCTCAAAGAAAATATCTTGAGGTGGTTTTATGGAAATGTTGGACATTAACCAATATTGTTCCTGTGAACCTTTCATATCAGTGGAAATGTGTTTTGAAACACAAGTCTGGGTACTAGCTGTGATATTGCTGCCCTAAATTATATACAACTAGGGACCAATGGGTCTCGACGCTCAGCTGCATTTGTCTATAAGGATATATGTTTATGAGGTTTTCTAAAATATTGATCCTATGATCAGTTTGAAGCCAACCTGTCTACCCAAACTGGAGTTATCATCCATAAACTAATTTGTAAATGAATGGGCCATGTGGGAGTGCCGCAAGGATCAGTATTAGGTCCTTTGTTATTTCTTATCTACAACCTTCCTCTGTGTAGAGTTGTCGAGGCCTTCGGTGTACATAGACACGGATACGCTGATGACACCCAACTTTATGAATTCTTCAAACTCAGTGACCAGCACGGCCTTGCTCAATCCCTGAGGAAGATTGAACAATGTGCAGCTGGTGTTAGAGCGTGGATGATTAAGAACAAACTAAAGTTGAATGATTCCAAAACCGAACTCCTTATCATATCACCCAGGTACCATCTTAATAAGATCCTTAGCGCTGAACCTAAGATCTGTATTGGTAGTGCAGAAATAAGACCAGTACACACTGTCAGAAATCTTGGGGCCAATTTCGATGCCAATATGAGTATGGAGTGTCAGACAAGATCAGTCGTGAAGAACATATTTTACCATCTTCGCAGAATTGGTAAGATCCGGAACAATCTTGATGACCAGACAGCTGCAAAGACCATCAACGCACTGATTACATCAAGATTGGACAACAACAACAGCCTGCTAACTGGAACTTCCAATGCTAACATCCATCGCCTCCAACTTGCACAAAACGCATCAGCCCGATTACTTACAAGGTCCAGGAAGTACGACAGCATCGGACCTGTTCTAAGACAGCTTCACTGGCTGCCTGTCGAAAGGAGAATCACATTTAAAGTCCTCACACAAGTGTATAAAGCGCTGAATGATAGCCTGTATCCACTGTATTTGCGCCAACTGTTTGTGGAATATTCTCCCCGCAGGTCTCTTCGTTCTTCTGATGCTCACAGGATAGTCTGTGTACCTCGCTCCCATAATGTATATGGTGACAGACAATTTTCCAAGTACGCTGCCACCGCATGGAATTCTTTACCAGACTCTGTTAGAGCATGCACACATATTGAATCATTTAAGCGTGCTCTCAAGACATACTTATTTTCTTAACCCTTTGTATCAGCGCATAGAAATGTATATTATATTTGCGCTTTATAAATGAACTCTATCATATCATATCATATCATGTGAACTTAACCTTTGACCTTATGACCCTAAAATCAAAAGAAAAACTTCCCCTATTGGCATGTGCACCACATGTTGATGATGACCCCCATGACCTTGACCTTTGACCTTGTGACCCCAAAATCCATAAGTTACTTTCACTATTGGCAAGTAAGCAACATCTGGAAGATTTGGGACAGAAAGTTTGGCTACAAATACATCAACAAACTTTTAATGTAGTGGGTCCTGTGACCATGACCTTTGGCCTTATGACCCCAAAATCAAAAGGGTTCTTACATTATTCGTGGGTCATATATAAGTCAAAATTGAAACCAATATGTCCATCCAAACTGGAGTTACCATCAAGAAACAAATATGTGGACAGATGGGCCCCTGTGACCATGACCTTTGACCTTGTGACCCCTAAATCAATCAGGTTCTTCCCCTATTGGAAGCTCAGCTATATCTGCAATATGGAAAGTTTGGGATGAAAAGTTTGGTTAAAAATGCATCCACAATCTTCCTTAATAAGTTGGTACTGTGACCTTGACCTCATGACCCCAAAACTAAACAGAATCTTCCCCAATTGGCAGGTTAGCAATATTTTGAAGATGGAAGATTTGCGATGAAAAGTTTGGCTTCAAATGTATATGCTTTCTTTTTAAAGAAATGAGTCCTGTGACCAAGACCTTTGACCATTGGACCCAAAAATTGAAACCGTTCTTACTTCAGTGGCCAGTCATGTATAAGTTAAGTTTGAAACCAATATGTCAAACTAAACTTGAGTTATCATCTGGAAACTAATTTGTGAACAGATGGCCCCTGTGACCTTGACCTTTGACCATGTGACCCCAAATTCATTTGGCCAAAAATCACCGAAAATCACCGAAATAAACCATTCGAACAAACTTGAGAGAGATTGTTCTAGGAATCATTTCTTTAAAATATTGGACAATTTGGCTGAACAGATTCAGAGAAGAAGATTTTTTTAAGCTTTTTTGGCTTTTTCCCTATAAAATCTAAGAAAATGCAGTTAGCCAAAAAATAAGCACAATCCGATAGAGTTTTTTAGATGACTAATTTTATGCATAAAATTTCATGATGCCGTTTTCAAGATAGTATGGGTTAACGTACAGACGACGGACGACGCCACACCATAGCATAAGCTCACAGGTTTGCTAAAAATACAGGTGGCGCCACCACTTTTCAGGAACTGACAAAACTAGTCATAGTCAATATTCAAGGCAAGATTCATGACAATCCATGGATTAATTATCAAGATATTGGAGGTTTTGTATTATATTTTTGATTATTCTGGGGGGTACTTTCAAGCCCCATAGCTCGGCGGATATAGGTCACAGTGACCTTATTTCAGGTTTCCAAGGTGATTTTTTCTTGACCTCCTTGGATGTTCACTTAGAAGTTTCTAGGACCAGCAGTTACGATTTGTGCCCTGCTAACGAACGGCATGACAGCCAGAAGACCAGACAGCCGGATGGCCGGACGGACGACGGAAAAAGCACCATTCCTATACCTCAGTTGACTTACAGTCAGCTAAGCTAAAATTCAACATCCATGACCATGCTGAACATTCACTGACAAAGTTTCCATTTTTCTGAAAACATCGCCTGACATGCATTTTTGTTATCTATGACGTTAAAATTCACACTCCAGAGATGGCTGTATGGTCACAAGTAAGAAGTCCCCACGATAAACCTTGCTGCCAAAATCCATGATAAATTGCTCTTCTAGGGTTATTTATGCCGGCATGTTCACAAAAATTCAACGACTTAAATTTTTAAATTCCTGTCAAATTTCAATCAAATCCATGGTACCATTAATATTGAAATACCTTGCAGATACACACCCTCACAAACAAATACAGAGAATTTAGAGAAAACAAAACCCTCCACGATTTACCATCTAGTAGTTAGTTGGTCTAAAGAACACTAGAAACCTCAGCAAAGACAGCAACTCAGATTTAAATCCAAACAGGTACAGTCAGTTAAGGCAGTAATCTGCTTTCTATCAAGAGCCCTCTAGGTGAATAATAAATTGTAGAGTGTCTTACCTTTTCTTCACCGTTGAGGTAGACAAATTTGTTCACACGCAGAGGGTTATACTGACTGTTCTTGCACTTCAATAGTTCTTGAAGGTGAATTTCAAAGTTGTCAATTCTGAAAAGACAGAGACCATATCTCATGTTAAACTGCTGTAATCAAAATAAACTTGAAACCAATAGTAATGTTTAATGTATTAGCATGTTCAATGTGGAGAGGTTGACATCAATAGCAAAAGTTTAATTAATGATGAAAAACAGAGAAAGTGAAAAGGCAAGCAATTATGGACTGTACACAAATGGCAAGAAAATAAGGACATATTGTTAAGTACAGTGACAAAGAAAGGAAAAAGGGGGATGAACACTGACGAAGAAAAGACGACGGCAAAGGACAAAGGGTGGTGAACAGGGATAAAGAATGGACAAAGGTCATGAACAGTGACAAAGAAAGGACAAGGGTGATGAACAATGATACAGAAAGGACAACGGGTGATAAACAGTGACAAAGAAAGGACAAAGGGTGATAAACAGTGACAAAGAAGGGACAAAGGTAATGAACAGTGACAAGGAAAGGACAAAGGGCGATAAACAGTGACAAGGAAATGACAACGGGTGATGAACAGTGACAAGTAAAAGGACAAAGGGTGATGAACAGTGACAAAGGACAAAGGGTGATAACAGTGACAAAGAATGGACAAAGGTGATGAAGAGTGACAAGGAAAGGACAAAGGGTGATGAACAGTGACAAGGAAAGGACAATGGGTGATGAACAGTGACAAGGAAAGGACAAAGGGTGATGAACAGTGACAAAGGACAAAGGGTGATAACAGTGACAAAGAAAGGACAAAGATGATGAAGAGTGACAAGGAAAAGACAAAGGGTGATGAACAGTGACAAAGAAAGGACAAAGGGTGATAAACAGTGACAAAGAAAGGACACAGGGTGATAAACAGTGACAACAGAAAGGATAAAGGGTGATAAACAGTGACAAAGGACAAAGGGTGATAACAGTGACAAAGAAAGGACAAAGGTAATGAACAGTGACAAAGAAAAGACAAAGGGTGATGAATAGTGACAAAAAGAGAACAAAGGGTGATGTACAGTGACAAAGAGAGGATAAGGGTGATGAACAAAGACAAAGAAAGGACAAAGGGTGATGAACAGTGCCAAAGAAAGGATAAAGGGTGATAAACAGTGACAAAGAAAGGACAATGGGTGAAAACAGTGACAAAGAAAGGACAAAGGTGATGAAGAGTGACAAGGAAAGGACAAAGGGTGATAAACAGTGACAATGGGAAGGACAACAGGTGATAAACAGTGACAACAGGGAGGATAAAGGGTGATGAACAGTGACAAGGAAAGGACAAAGGGTGTGAACAATGCCAAAGAAAGGAAAACGGGTGATAAACAGTGACAACGGGAAGGACAAAGGATGAACAGTGACAAAGATTGGATGAGTAGTGATAGACAGAGAGGACAAAGGCTGATGTACAGTGACAAAGAGAGGATAAGGGAGTTTAACAGGGAAAAGACATGAGGAAGAGGAAAGAGACAAAGAGAATACTAAAATTTAATGATGACGCAGTGTTTGGATTGAATGTTCAGAGATTTGTTAGAAAACAGTGAAGATACATAGCACATTATGGAAACAGCTACAATATGGCCTTTAATGTACAGTTGTAAGTTAATAAGTGTAAACAACCTTTTCTGGAGTATGAACAATCATATTGCTGATGTGTGAAAATGCTGGACAGTGCTGATAATTGAAAAGGCTAGTTTAGCTGACCTTGACTATTTCTGTTGCTTAGCTGGACAGAATACCAGACAAGTTCTCTACTGATAGGTGTTGCAAATCAGAAAGCCCTTGGGCAAACGTGATATATGTAAATTAACTGTGTACCTGCTTAAACAGGGATCCAGCTGAGACAACTCTGGTACCAGCAACTTAGTAGAAAAACAGGCATGGATATGACATTCAACAAGATTTACATATTGTGACACACACAATACACATTAAATTTGGTATCAGTCATTACTCGGTTGGAGCATGTTTCAATATTAGGCCAATCAGTGAGTCAAGTGCAAGGACATTTATATGGTGACGTTCTCCTTAAGCAGTGACATTATGTTGTGGCACAAGCCGTCTGGTGACATTTTCTCCAGCTATTTCTGTATATGTCAATAGAAGAATTCAGAAGATGTTCCTGACCATGCATAACATGTCTGTTACCTGTTAATAACAGTCAATTCCTAGAGTTTGTTCAACTATGTTGTGACTTTGGCCGTGAAAGCTTGAGTTCAGGGGTTTAACTTAATGATCTTGAAGGTCAAGGTTACTTAACCTGAAAGTCAACAGGAAGGTCAAGATAAACAATCTTGTCATTTAAAATAAAGAAACACTCATACAATCATAAATTTTCTATAAAACAATATTTTGACAAGACTACTTAATACTAATTAGCATTGAAATATTTTGTTTTTTTTTTCTATATTTCTTACAAATTAAACCTTTCCTTGACTGTTTCTTTGTTGACCTTCTGACACTTCAGCTGCCTGTAAGGTAACTGTAGAAGTTCTTATCACGGAGTGTATGAACTGGTACCTCTCTGTGCCAGTTATAAGAATTTCCAAGGATCAGCTGCAGCCTTGTTTCTCACCAGTAATCGCTCTCAGAAATAAAGCCCATCCAGGTCTTGGAAACCATTAAATTCATTGGAAAATATTTTTAGTGCATAGAAAACAAACCATCAACTGGTGACAATGTGACCTCCTAAAAGCCTTTAGTTATTTTCTCTAGAAATATGTTTAATTGAATTGGAAAGTAACGCTTCACAGACGGCAGAGCTGAAAACAGCTTCAGTGACCCAGCTGTGGCTTTACTTTTTGATACAAGAAACAGAAAGTGAGCATTTAAACAAATTTATATTAATACAAACTCACTATCTGAAGCAGAAGAACTGGTGTAATCTTGATTGTTATTAAATTTACCAAAACAATAAAGTGACATTAGAGTCACTTGCTCAGTGATTGCAACATCTAGTTTATTACAGAGTTTGGACTACCATAGTAACATTACGAGATAAGAGATGATGACAGCCCAGAGTGAGCAATATCACAATAGTCACAATCCAAAGAGTACTATCATTATAGTCACAGACTGGTCACATAATACTACAAATATAGTCACAGACCACATGGTGACTGCTATCAGTAAAGTCACAGGCCACAGGGTGAGTACTATCATGGTCACAGAACAGAAAGAGAATATTATCATAGTTAGAAACCACAGACTGAGTATTATCAGAATTACAGGCCACAGAGTGAGATTTATAATAGTCACAGACCATAGAGTGAGTTCTATCATAGCCTTACCACATACAGATTATTATCATAGTTACAGACTACTTAGTGGGTATTCTTAGAATTAATGGTCATAGAGTGATATTTATAATAGTCACAGACCATAGAGTGAGTACTTTCATAGTCAGACCAAAGAGAGAGTACTATCATAGTCAGACCACAGAGTGAGAACTATCATAGTCACAGATCACAGAGTGAGTTCTATCATAGTCACATACCATAGCATGAGTACTATCATAGTCACAGATCATAGAGTGAGTACTATCATAGTCAAATCACAGAGAGAGTATTATCATAGTCAGACCACAGAGTGAGAACTATCATAGTCACAGATCAGAGAGTGAGTACCATCATAGTCACAGACCATAGCATGAGTACTATCATAGTCACAGATTAGAGAGTGAGTACTATCATAGTCAGACCACAGAGTGAGAACTATCATAGTCACAGACCACAGAGTGAGTACTATCATAGTCAGACCATAACATGGGTACTATCAAAGTCAAAGAACATAGTTAGTACTATCATAGTCAGACCACAGAGAGAGTACTATCATAGTCAGACCACAGAGTGAGAACTACCATAGTCAGACCACAGAGTGAGAACTATCAACGTCACAGACCATAGCATGAGAACTATCATAGTCACAGATCATAGAATGAGTACTACCATAGTCAGACCACAGAGAGAGTACTATCACAGTCAGACCACAGAGAAGAGTACTATTATAGTCAGACCACAGAGTGAGAACTATCATAGTCACAGACCACAGAGTGAGTACTATCATAGTCAGACCATAGCATGAGAACTATCATAGTCACAGACCATAGAGTTCATGAATAGTATCATCACAGTCACATACCACAGTGAGCACTATCAGTATAGACATGCACTATTGTAATGTTGAGGAATGTGGAGTTTATAATCAAAATTTCAATTTTTGTTTATATTACTTCCTTACAAATAGTTTGAAACCCCCTGAAGGTGTATATATTTCTGGTACACATTTTTGACATTACAAACATTCTTGCTTAGATTTGGCCTGTTCCTATTTCTTAACCCAAGCACATGACTCCCCTGATAACATCACCCGGACAATGCTTTATACTTTTATTTACACTGGGGTAACCTAACAAGGCCATCTCAAGTGCACAAAAGGCAGAGTCTATTCAGGTTTCAACAAAAGCCTGGCAGATGACTTCATTGTGGGACTATCTCCGCACCACAGCAAAAAACAATACCGACCCTAAAGCCCATAGTAAAAACATTAGACTTTTGTTTATCTGCGGAGCAGAATGGCATCTGTTTTTCGCCTGAGCTTTCACCGGGAATACTCATAGAAGATTTCAGGCCATGCGGCCAACTGGCAGGTGTGAGCTAAGTATAGACAAGAAACAAACTCCCTGCAAACCCCCCTGACCTGAGGAATGTGGTTCATTATGTAACCATCGTCCTCTCCACCGGCCCATTAACGCCAGATCAGCTGGCTTTGTCCCGCTATTTCCTCGACCTAGTCCTGCATACTTAACCCAGTCTATGATTTAACAGATCGGCTACCTTTTTTTGTCATTAATAATTCATGGCTGCTGGAAGAAAATCAGTCTGTATGTTCTGATATCTTCTAAAACTGATGCAAGCAGGCAACACATATTCATTTATATTGATAATTGAAACTTAATTTGTCTTCTTTCGACATTTATTTGTATTTAGACTTGAAAATGATTGACAACACTGAATAGCATATGGTTGAACTTGTGTCAAGTTCCACAATGGCAGCTTTAATAATCATGCTTCTTTTGAATCACATGAGCACATCACAAGAAACTAACAGAATCAAAGAACATATGCATATTTAACAGGTAGAACATCTGTTTATTCAGCAGGAAGAGCATTTGCATATTAAGGAGGCAGAACATTTGCATATTCAGCAAACAGATCATCTGCATATTCAGTAGGTAGAAAATTTGCATTTTCATAGGACAGTAACACAGATATATAGTAATATAAACCAGGCAATCCTTCTCAAATCAGCTGGTTCAAAAGTTTGCAGTCTGGTATTTTGTGGACTGTCCAGGTCTGACCAGTTCAAATTGTGTTTGAAAGGCCATCATTTCATAGTTTGAAATTAAACCATAATTAGTCTGGCCCTTAACTGCTAGAAAATGAAACCTAAGAAGTGGAAAGAGCTTCAAGAAACTAAGACATGGAAAATATGAAGACTTTTAAAAACTCAAGAATTCAAGGTTACACTGATCTCTAGTCATCAGTTCAGCCCTGGAACCACGAAGCTCTGGTGCTGCAGTAATTCAATATTCAGCAGGAGAGCAAAAGACATTCATTAGTTTGTGACAAGCCACTGGTAGCACAACTAGTCAAGATTAATATTACACATCATTACCTCATAACATGTTAAAGGAAAAAATAACCCAACCACCATTTAAAAAGTTTTTCTCAAATATAGGGTGACCAAGTATCGTGTGTGTTGATTTCAAGACAGGGAGTTATGAGTTATGAAATATATGACTTGAATATTGACTACAGCCTGCTCAATATTATCCTGTTCAAAAGTGGGTTCTTCCTGCCAAGGAATGAAAACCTCAGTGAAAATCTTATTCCACCTGTTTTGCAATTTTGTCCAAAAAGGTTTCACAGCTGAAGGTATCTCTTGAAGGATCAAAGGTAACAATGTGATATTATATTAGAAAAGACACAATATACTGATTTATTAATAGATGAAAGTAAGCCAATACACTGGTATCTCTTAAGCTCTGTCCACAATGCATCAGTATTCACAGAAAAAATTGTTTTTTTATTTCCACCAAATCCATATTCAGTTCACACTTCATCTGTATTAATTAACTTCAGGGTACTTAAAGGACACTTTGGCTTAACTTCAAGGTAACACCAGGAGACATTGGCTTTAATAAAGAGTAACATCAAGACACATCAGCTTCACCAGGACACCAGTTTAACTTCAGGTTAAACACCGGGACACCACAGCTTTGATTAAGGGTAATACCAGGACACATCGGCTTAACCTAGGGTAACTTAAGGGTAACACCAGGACACTTTGGCTAAACTTCAGGGTAACACCAGGACACATTGGCTGAACTTCAGGGAAACACCTGGACACATCAGCATAACTTCAGGGTAACACCAGCACACATCAAATAAACCAGTTTAACAGCAGGACACATAGGCTTAATTTCAGGGTATTACCAGGACACCTAGTGGTGCAATTATGAGGACATGGAGAAGTGAAAGATTGTGGAAAAAAACATGTTCCAAACTGTCCTAAATCAGGTTGGTATCAGGACACATTGGGGTGATATCAGGATGACATCACGGTAAAATCAGGGATAAATGAGCCACATTTTACACTTCTCACTGCACTCAGCTCTAGTTTTATCAATGAACAATCACCAAACCTGAGCTGATAATGAAAAGCCAGCGCTACCATATATGATGCATTTCTCTATTACAAGCTCAAGTTATTAATTATTAATTATAGTGAAACTTGTTTATTGTAGCTCTGATTTATCAATAATCAATTACCCAACTTTGGCTGATAATCTATAAATCAACAGTTCTCCCAGAACAACTAGCGCTGCAATATATGATACATACCTCCATTACAAGCTCAAGATATTGAATGTATTGGAACTTACAGTAAAACACATTTATTATTGACACCAGTGGGTGAATCAGAATCATTTTGAAGCAAGTAGTATTGGAAAGGTTTGAGAAGAGTAACGACAAACTGTCAGCGGTGTTGTGTTTTAAATATTTTGTACCTAATTGGAAGAGTTCCTACCTGGAGAGTGGCCATAAATTCAGGTTTCTTTTTGTCTTTAGCCAACCCCGAGAAGATGGTTTTGTTTTTTTTATATGACAGGAAGCAGCGTCAGTGCCTTTAATATTGATCAGTTGTGGGAAGACCCATCTCACAAGGTTTTACTTGTTACCTGGCCCCAGTGTTATGTATTGTGGGCACAGAACGCTAGTTTTATGGCACCATTTTAAGAGCTTCATCAGTTCTTGTGCTGTACATTCTACTTTCTTGTGTGCAGTAGGGCATGGCATTTGAATAATTTAGTTTCACGGTAAAGGGTTATTTTTCACGCACCCCATGCTTTTTATATACCAGCTACAGATTGATCTGTTTTCATACAAGGGATTAATCCTTCAGATTTTCTTGCTGAACAAGACTGCAATATTTTCCTGCATATTGTTTACACAAATATATTAATCATATAATAAGATCTAATTTCTATTTGGCTCATTCACTCTTGTAATTTAAGGAAGATTTCCACTTTGCCATCTTGGAAAACTTGCATGTAGGTAACAAAGGTTGACCAGTTCAAACTTTATCTAGCTTAATCAATCAAATAAATGCATCCAAGGAGGGCAAAATGTAATCTTAATATAGCCATTACATGGTAGGTTGTATGACCATACAGATGTGACAACTGTGAACCACAGAGAAAAGAATCTCATCATACACAAGTATATATGAACATGCATTAATGATTCAACTAGGAAACCAAGCCTGATCTTATACAAGATATCTTCGGCAAGATCATGGAATCTTGAGACTATGTACACAGATGTATTATCTGACAACTTGTAACTATAATAACATCCTCAGTGTTATCATGCCCCTATCAGTGGGTTTAAGAGCAATAATGTCAGAAAACACAGAGTGAATGGAAAGGAGATTCAAGTGGAGGCCTTGTACAGGTCATCTGATAAAGAAACACACAGCCAAGGTTAAAGTTCAAGGCCACACATGAACTCACAAGCCAACACTTCTTGATGACCTTCTGTATATTTATACCTATATTCATAAATTAAAAAGACTTCTCTTTTGACTGTTTTTTGTGTTCATACAGGGCTGATGAACCCATTTTTATGGATTATTTTTAACTGGTTTGTAGTAAAATCTGCATGGGGTAATTTTTACTAGTTTTATCCAACCAATGACACTTTTTATATGTGTATTTACATAAACTGAATGCTGCACATATTTGTATTATAAAAGGCTAGGTTTTCTTAGTTTGTCTTGGAGATAAAGAAACTCTCATTAAAAAGCACAGCCAATAGATAGTTTTCTATTGTTCACCTCCTCACATTAACAGGATGTTCCTTCTCTGTTTTGTACACGTACTGTTATATTGTGTGTAACTTCAGCATCTTTTTCAACTTTGATGCATGTTTTTATTATTATTTTTTATTTATAATTTTCAAGGAAGTCATGTTCTAACCTTTGATAGTTTAATGGTTTGTTTGTTGTCAACTAGATGACGCAAAACTGCTAAACACATTTCCAAGAAACCTGTGGTAGGATCAGGTATAGGCAAGGGAAGTTCACATTAAATTTACAAGCAGATGTAGTTGCAGGGGCAAACAAAAATGAATTCCTCTACCTTGGTGGAGGTATGTGCTTTTATGAGTTCCATCTAGTTAAATTAAAGAGGCCTATTCATATATCTGACGTTTATTAACTAAATTCATTTGAACCTTTGTCAAAAAAGGCTAGAAAACTTTGATCCCACTGCGCAAAGACTGTTTGTTTTTTATAAATCCACATGTTTATAAGGCCAAAAATAATCCAAAGAAATACAACAACGTCAAGTGAGACAAACAAGTTTTGTAGGGGCTATTTTGTAACTAGTGACCTATCAGCTTCAGCACATAGCAAAATTCATAACAAACAACCTTACGTCACATGGTTTTTCTGTTTGTCAACATTGCCACATGCAGTGTGTTACCTGACAGTTTGTAGATAAACAAGCTCATACATCCACCATATGAATCTTTCTTAACCAGAACAAATCTGAATTATATACAGTTAATCAATATTTACATAGAGTAATTAACCCAGAAATCACATAAATTCTATAGAAAAGGCAAATGAATAGCTAGCTTTAAGAAATGATGTCAGATGTGAATGACACTCACTTTCGCATACCATATACTTTTTTCTCGTTAGCATTCCGGAGGATATGCAAACTTCAGATAAGTGATCATTTTACAGGAATAATGATTCCTTTATATATAATAGTGATGTCTCAAACATTGCCTATAAAAATGGGTCATCAAATTAAAGACAGCTTATGTGAACTAGTTCACAATCAAGTACATATCAAGATGCAGATACATCCTAGTGATACAATATGTATTGTGATACACTAGATGTTCTTGTTTATTTTATAAGTGCCGAACATTTAAAGCAATAAACCTTGACTTAATAAAAGATAATTAACATAAGTTATTAAGCAAATACTATTTATATTTGATCATGTGGTATAATTCAGACCTGTAAAAAAGGGAGGGGGCCTCGATGCAGAATAAAAGAAATCAAGTAACATCACGGTTAATGTAAATTTACTCTTCTGTGTTCATGAAGTCTTAAGGAGAATTTTGAAAAAAAAATTTTTTTCTTCATTTCTTGATGCATCCCAACTTTGGGATTTTCATTCTTAATCCATACTAGTGTCAGTGTAACTATATATATATCTTTGACTTTGGTACAGTAATACCTTGATCATATGTACCTGTTTTACATCACATATATACTTTTTCCAAAGATTACCATAGATTTCCATAAGATTTTCATAAGCACAAGGAAACAATACCTTAAAAAATATGTGCACAAAGCAGTCAACAGTATACATACAATGAAGGTGCTGGTTGTCTGAAATAGGGTATTTTCTTGGCAATTAAATCCCAATAATATAAAACTGTGGATTTGCTATGCAGCTACAGTGAAGATATTCTCAGCAAAAAACTGGTGTAAAGAGAATAATTGATCATTATGGGTGAGGCAACTGTGTACAAACTCATTAACAATAAACAAATAAAGTCTTTATTTATGAATATGAGCAACGGGAAAGATCTTGAAGCACTTCCAAATGCACTCAACATGATTGAAATACAGGCTTATGTTTTATTCATTACACTTGCTGACCATTATTTATAAGATAACTGCCAGGATAATATATTAAAAAATATCTGACCAACTGCACTTAGGATAATTTTTTCCCAAATAATGGACTGTAGCTTGTTTCTCACAGCGAGTTTCAAGGCTTTGTGTAAATTTCTATATCCAGTATGTCATGCTTGTGCAGCAGTCTCATCAATTTGCTTTAATTTCGACTGGGTTCAAATAATGAAATTTTAATGAAAACCCCGGACAGTGAATAGTGGTGTGCGGGATGATTTACGAGATGTATCACAGAGGGCAGGGCGGTCCTGATCTGCAGAGCTTCTTTGGTCCGCCCCGCGAGGGAGTGGTGTGTCATCTGTCATTTGATCAATACCTTGTGACACCAATGTCTGCATGTTATTAAGACTGCAAACAGCAGCGGACTCAGGACGACTCCCTGAGAATTGCTGTAAATTATTCACAAGTCAGCTCCATCAATAACCGCTGCTACTGAAGCTTACTGGGTTCTTGATCGTCAATGCCATGTGACGAGCATTCTGAGCGGTCTTTATGTTTGCCACTAGAGGTATGTTACATTCCCTGGTGGCTGGAATATTAGACACTCGTCTCTCCTCTCCCTCCCTCCATCCCCTTTTTATAGTCACTAAGTCAACTTGCCTTATTTGTGTGGAAGAGTCCACTTCTGAAGACAGGTGTGGCAGCCTGAGTAAAACAAATGTGCCAATAATACCAACTTAACTTAAGAACAGTCCAAAGTTTTGATCAGACTTGAGCATGTCTTGTTAAAATTTCACCTACGATTACATTTCTAAAGGCAATGCATTCAATCATTGAATGGCAGAGATTAATTAAACCACAAAGCTGTATAAAACTAACAACAAATTTGTGGTCAAGAAATTTTATCTGATTAAAACATATTTTTGTGGTGAATGCAGTAATCAATTTTAATCTCATTTTCCAGTTATTAATACAATAACATATTTGAAAAATTTTAACAGATACATTAATTAAAGGAGAGAAACCAATAAACATTAAACAGATGTAAATTAAATTATGTCTCAGATCAATACATAGTGATTTTTTTTTAATTTCTCTAGCCTAACACTTTATCAATTAAGATATATTTCCATGTGCCTGTATACAATTATGAGGGAAATATCGCTCATAATATGACTTTGTTACTGTGGTGTTTAAATCTGTCTGTCAGTATAAATTGAAATGTGCCTGTATATGCATGAAAATCACATGATCAACCTTTAACGTACAGGATATGTGTGAACTCAAAGGTTCCAGATAAAATGACATCACTCCATCATCTTTTTGAGGAAGACCTGCCAGATCTAACAGTTATCACAGTTTGAGGTAATGTGTTATCCTGGAATTTGGTTATTGTCTTAACTCTGATTCCCCCTCCCCCTTGCACCTCTCCCTTTCCTCTAAGCCCTGATGGTATGAACAGTCAATACTACATGCCTGAGTGTAGTTATTGTATAGGGTCAAATATACTTGTCACAAAAGATATATACAATTCACAAAGCCAGATACAACCCGAGAAGGCTCCGATCGAACGAGAGCTGTACCTGGTCGAAAGGGACAAGGCTCATGACGGGACTGCGAATAGTCCAGGGGCAGGCCGGTAGCGCTCGGACATTACTGGCAGGTTGCGAGGCTCAGGCTCCCGGAACACCTGGGGGATTCCTCGGTGGTTGACGGTTGGCGAGGGCGGGCCGGACCTAGCTGGCTAGCTGGCGTGTCAGTTCTGGCGACCTCAGTGCAGAATGAGGGGGACCCGAAGAGGCAAAACTGCGGCGTAGAAACCCTAGTTATTGCCTGAGCGGTGTAACGGTTATGGATGGATAGATACAACCCTTAAAAGTAAAAGTATAAGCCACAAAGAGATGAACATGTATTTAAACAGCCTCACATAGTTAATCCTCTTATTTTAATCTACCAGATTTGATACATAACTGTCAAGAGTTATGACTGACAGCCAGACAGATCCAGGTGCTGATGGGCTGTTAATGCACTCAGTGACCTTTGAGCACTGTGTCACTGCTGGAGTCCTCTCCAGGTTGTGGCAAAGAATGGGGGAAGGGAGGGGGGGGGGGGGATGCCGGTAGTTACCTGCAGCATTTAAAGTCTATTGCCAGATCAGTCTAGGTGCTACCAGGCTCAAGTGCAGATCTTCCTTACATACTGAATGTTAATTAAATGTAATCAATTATCATAAATTATTTCCAGGAATGTTCCTTTTAATGTAAAGCATACCACAGTAACTGCTTAATAACGATATTGTAAACTCTAATATATTCCGATATTGAGCATTTCTTGGGAACAAGAGATGTGACTCTTCAGGAAAATTAGGTAAACTGTAATCAAAATAGAATGTTTCTTTTGTCCATGATATTGAAGTAGACATTTCATAATGATATCCTAAATTCTCTTTAAGGGGCCTAATCACCTAAAGGGCATGTTGAGTTAACAGGAAAAATAGCTTTTTCCCGCTTAAAATAATTCTGTTCCTGCCAGAATATTGCCTAGAGACCATTTGCTTACTCCTGTTTGGCCCAAAAATGTAATACATGTTCCCACTGGCTGAAACAACACATGTTGACCCTCCAAATCAGAATTCTGATCACGCGGCCTTATTATGGTAAACAGACTGTGTTTACCAACACACAGGGCTATAACAAGTTGTTGAACAGTCGTGTGCCAGGAAATGAGACTGTATGCTGGGGAAACTTTTGTTTAAAGCAAAACTGAACTGATAGTGTGAAAGAATAGGAATAATACTGCTCCTGATTATGTCCCTTTAAATCTCTGCAACTTCAAATATTAATTGCTTCTTTGCTACCAGACACACCTGAAGCTACTTTAAATTAGTTGAAATCTTTTAATTAAGATATCTTATATTCTCTTTATAAAACACATTAGTCATTTTTAATTTTAATGACTCCAAAAATGTAGAAAAAACAGGAATTATAAATATTTTATGTGCTTTAATAAACAGCAAGTGCTTAATTAGTTAAAGATGAAGCATTTACTTTTAGATTTCATAGGCATTCAAAATTCTCGAAATTTAACTAGTCACAGCACAGTATTAACCATAATTTTTTTTTCTCCTCAAGATAACATTTCTCATAGTCCCAGGAGTTAACACTTGGGCCTCATTTTCAAACTATTTTGAGCCAAGTAAATATTTTAAATGATTTCACATTTGGGGCGGTCCCAGGATATCAAATCTGTTGTAAGAAGCAATAACATCACGTCTGTATTTTGACTCATTATAGAATCTAATGGATCTCACCTGTTGCACTAATTAACAACATCGAGAACAGTGAACCACAGGTTCAAGAGCCCTGGTTTACAGGGCCAGTTCCTGCTTGCTCTGGTGCCATTAACACACCTGTTCTGAATTCTTCCCCGCCCCGTTTAACGGAGGCTTTTTCTATTAATCACAACACCGTTGATATAACATGGAACAACAAAGCTATAAACAGCAAACATATGTTGACACAAAGGTGGAGAAGAAGGCAGAGTTTTTAAAAGCTCTCGTAATATCAAAGCAATCAAATTATCGGAGTGGCTCTGTCCCTGTGTACTATCCCTCTTGTTTTTAACTCTTTAATGGCTTGCTGACCTTTTTAGTGTAATTACTTGTATTTTGTAAAGTAAATAAAAGCCCTCCAAGGGACTGAGGTAACCAAAACTGCAATCCAGCACAGAAAACATGTAATAAAAAGCCTCCTTTCCTTTTCTTTCTGACTTATCATTTTATAGCTTTCCAAATACTGCCTTGGATTAATTGGTCTGGTAATTATAGTTTCTGCCATGAGAAAGTTAACATTTTTTAGTATCTGAAGATGAATAAAATTCATGAAACTGGAGATTTTCACAGAAATACAAAAGATAGGATTACAGATTCTGAAAACCTGAAATTTTTCATTTTTTTCTTTGTTTTTGTATTCTTGCTCTTCCAAAAGTAGCTATATCAGTTTTCTTGGTATTTACAATGTAAAGAGAGTAAGGCTTTGATGTGCTCAAAAATTGTGTAACAATTCATACAAAGCAGAATATATATCAACATAAATAACTTAAGATTACCCCATAAGGTTTATATGGAGATCTAATTCCCACCTCTTTGTATGTCAAATTAGATGTCTATAGCCCTAAGTGAAAGTCAGCACAAAAGACTGGGTATATAAGATGCCTGACCAATACAGTCAAATCAGGCAATGGACCGGGCACCCTTCCGCAGAAAGTTGACAGTTGTTACTACTCAAAATGAACCTCTTCCAGTCAGGCACTGTGGGACAGCTGGGAATACTTGTCATAACTGTTAAACTTTAGAAAAAAAAATTGTTACATTTCAAAGAAACACCTGCTTACATTTCACATGTGTATTTTGTATGCTTACAAAGTATAACTTGTTCTGTGAAACCCTTACCACAAAACCACCCATGATTATGTAATTAGCTTTAAACAATTCTTACCCAACAAATATGAATTGACTAAATGACCCACATCACTACAATATACCTATGCCATCTGTGTAAGTAGAAGCCCCAATGCACTGTGGGCTGCAGAGTTTGAAGCCCACAAACCCTAACCAGCAAGTCTGATTCTGCAGTATGTAGACGGGCCCACAGAATGGATATGATAACACAGCAGCGACTGTGACATTATATCATGCATTACTGAAATATTTTCTTTTCCTTTGATATAATATTTCCCTTATTACCAATCAAATGCTTTGTGGGCAAGTCATCAACATTTGTTTGACACCTAAATTAAATGCTGAGGTCGAGTCACATTTGATCTGTTCAGGACCACTGGGCCTAAAAATATTTTTCAACCCCTGAATAACGTTCACACCTGCAATGCACCTACTCTATTTAAGCATGTAATAAACAATTAGGGTGAAGACACTTTTATCTTATCTCACCTGACCCCTGATACTATATCAGTTGTGCTCACATAGGGAGTATATGTTAGGACTCTAGCATTGCTTCTGTATGTTCAATCCATATTACTATTCAGTCATCAGTAAACAAATTAATGGGGACAAACACTTCAGAACATGTATGTCTGGGCATGTCCACTGATAAAAATGTCAGAAAAGTTTCCAAACAAAACATTTTGATTGGACACATTCAGATGTAAATCAAATGGAAACATCAACAATGTTTTCAATATCGGATATTTGGATAGTCTGTCTTGACATACATAGATAATTTAGCCCCTGGAGTCAGAGAGGGCCATCTCACATTTTTTTTTCAATTTTGAAAAATTTAACTTTAAAGTTTTGCTGCATTAAATTACATACTAGGCATAGTAGCATATTATATATATGTGTATGAGTTTACTACATTTTGAGTTCCCCTTTCAGCCAAACTCTGGATCATACTCAAGTTTGTCACCAGCCATGTTAAAAGGAGTCAATGGTGAGCAATTTTTATCTAACTTCAATAAAAAGTCGCAAAAGAGAGGTAGATGAAAACCACTTATTCTGTTATCTGACATCAATTAAATTATGATAATTCTCTTAACCTTCCATAAAGGTAGGCCAGGAAATGCCAATTCCACCACACACACAGTGTTCATTTTGTTTATATCCACATGTTTATAACATGTGGGGAGCCTGCAAAAATAATCTAAACTGTTAACACATTGAACAAAGACATAGGTCAGTGAGATTTGCAAAGGGTGCTTTGAAACTGGTAATGTCTCATCTTCAGCACATGTGCAGTAGGACTGGGTATCGGTCCGCCTCTTCCAGTACAATACGTATTGTGATACAGTTAATTATATACCGATACGTATTGACGATACGTTTAAATTTTTGTATATCAATTCTTAATAAAAGCTCTGTTTCTTGTTTATATATATATATCTTTAAATTTTACATACAACATATTTAGTATGCAATGCACTTTAAGCTTGATTTTAAATAAATAAACAAACCAGTTGATTTTAATGATCAAAATCTATCTAATCAAGACCACCAAAATCTCGATCTTCTGTGAGCTCTTAGTATCCCCCCCGTCCCTGCACAAACATGTTTTATTGCATTTGGTGGGGTAGATCATAGGCTGTATTTTTTATGTCATGTAATTACACAGTTTTGTATATTTCTTTGAATACGAATCCCATTAGTCACTCTCCTGTCTGTACAGGATTTGTCCCCAGGCTTTAACCATTAATTTGACATCTGATGTCCAACCATGGGAGTTCCCAGTAAGCTATGACCGGCTGTGTAAATAAAAAAATAGAGATTAAATGATATATATAAAGATAGGATATATAAGTGAATATACCTTGATTCTAGTAGCAATATGTGATGTGAATATCAATTTCATAAATAAAGAGGAACGTCATTATCGTTCTTCTATTGCTGACATGCGCCTGCTTTTCATGGAAGTACATGTACTGACGTGCATGTGTATATACACTTATTAACAAGTCTTAAAAGCCAAAGCAACAAATATACATTTAGATTTATATATGGTCATGGTTATATGTAAAGTTAAGAGTTAGAATGCTATTCATTAGCAATCAATCGATACGACCAATACAGCATGCAACGCATTTTGGTTATCATATCGACGTCGTTTATTGATTTGTATCGATATATCAATAAACTGATACAACCCTAATATGCAGTCAGTCACTTTAATAACAATGTTTTCAACATTAACAAATGCACCATGTTTACAAACAAATGCACCATGTTTACAAACAAATGCACCATGTTTACAAACAACTTGTAGATAAACAAGCTCATACATAGGTCACAGAGGTACTTTTTAATTAAAAGGAATTACTTACAGTTTATTATTATGTATGAAGTGAGCCAGAAATCACAGAAATTCTACAGAAAAGGTAGGCGAATAGCTGGCTTTAAACTCGCTTTCTTTCACAGACAAAAGTTAAGCATTAAGTTGATTGAAAGTTGTCAAGGAAAACCCATATGTCTACAGACAATGCGAGAAATGTAAAAGGTCCTAATCAAATGAAACTACACTGGAAAAGGCAGTTACTAATATAGGTAATTAGTCAAATGCTTTTAACCTATCACATATGGTGGCCTGGCAATAAAGTGTATGAGAAATACCCTGGATAAAATAAGGGATACAGCCTTTCCATAACTGTATAAACAAGGAAGTGTCATCTTAAAGCTTGTCTGATGAGCACCCAACCAGACCATCAATGTGCATATCACTGAACAGGCACTGAGACTTTGCTGGCACTTCAAGGATTCTAAGAAATATGAAGCAGCTGAGTGTTCAAAGGTACATAATTATTTGCAATAATGCATGTATAAAATTATCATGCTATTAGTTCATTTTGGCTGACAGTGCCACCAAAGTTTCAACAGCAAACTATCCCTGCACACAGACATACTATCTGAAATTCACCTGTTTTGTACATTGCTATGGTTCTTTGGGTGAGAAAACAGTCAATGTGACCAGAGGTATAAGTGAATCCAAAACATGGGTTGGGGAACATCCCACAATATGAATCCCCCACATGGTGGAGGCTTGCATTCATTAGAATGCAGATTTCTAGATTTTATTTTTGTTTTTAAGAAGTGCAAGCCTTTTAGTATATTGGTTTCTATGTTATAATGTGCTTGCTTCTCAAGTTTGAACAAACTGACCAAAAATGGACAAGTTTGGGCTTAGAATGTCTCCCTGAAACTGTATTTGGCTAGAGGGGGGGAAGTTTTGACCAAAAAATGTCAGCCAATTATCTACAGATGGAATTAGAACCATCTGTTTCTGCACTACTGAAGCAGCAACTTTTTTAAATATCTGCCAGCTGTTGGCAAAATGTCTATCAAAATAACAACATTCCAGTCTGACTGATAATTAACTATGATGTAAACAATAAAGGATAGTGGCATTTTCAGTTCATACCAAGTAAACCATGTAAAATGAGGTAAAACAGCCGCATTAAATTGTTTATCGCAATGATTAAGTAAAAGCCAAATAAGTACTCTTACCATCCATATTTTTAACCGCCACCCTGAATAAGAGGTTACCATGGCTTAATTTTATCAACTAAAACAACCAATAGAAATCACTAATTATAAAAACTAGGGACCCATGGGTCTCGACGCTCAGCTGCATTTGTCTATAAGGATATATGTTTATGAGGTTTTCCAAAATATTGGTCCTGTGATCAGTTTGAAGCCAACCTGTCTACCCAAACTGGAGTTATCATACATAAACTAATTTGTGAATGGATTGGCCCTGTGACCTTACCCTTTGACCTTATGACCCCAAAATCAAAAGGAAACTTCCCCTATTGGCAGATGCACCACACGTTGATGATGGAAGGATTGAGATGAAAAGTTTGGCTTAAAATGCATCCACAATCTTTCTAAAGTAGTGGGTCCTGCGACCTTGACCTTTGATCTCATGACCCCAGAATCAACAGTTCTTATTTTAGTAGTGGGCCATATATAAGTCAAGTTTGAAAACCAATATTTCAAACTAAACTGGTGTTATCATCTGGAAACTAATTGTTGGATTGACAGCCCCATGACCTTGACCTTGTGACCCCAAAATCCATCAGTTTCACTATTGGCAGGTGATATCTGGAAGATAGAATGTTTGGGACAGAAAGTTTGGCTAAAAATACATCAACAATCTTTTTAAAGAAGTAGGTCCTGCGACCTTGACCATTGGCCTTATGACCCCAAAATCAAAAGGGTTCTTACATTATTAGTGGGTCATATATAAGTCAAAATTGAAACCAATATATCAATCCAAACTGGAGTTATCATCCAGAAACAAATATGTGGTCAGATGGGCCCCTGTGACGATGAACTTTGACCTTGTGACCCCCAAATCAATCAGTTTCTTTCCCTATTGGCAGCTCAGCTATATGTGCAAGATGGAAGGTTTTGGATGAAAAGTTTGGCTTTAAATGCACATGCACTCTTTCTAAAGAAATGAGTCCTGTGATCATGACCTTTGACCGTTGGACCCCAAAATCGAAACCGTTCTTACTTCAGTGGCCAGTCATGTATAAGTTAAGTTTGAAACCAATATGTCAAACTAAACTTGAGTTATCATCTGGAAACTAATTTGTGAACAGATGGCCCCTGTGACCTTGACCTTACCATGTGAACCTTGACCTTAGACCATGTGACCCCAAATTCATACTGGCAAGTCAGCTAAATGTGCAAAATGGAAAGTTTGGGATGAAAAGCTTGGCTTAAAATGCAGCCTTTATCTTTTTAAGAAAGTGAGTCCTGTGATCTTGACCTCTGCCCTCATGACCCCAAAATCATATAGGTTCTTGCTTTAGTGGTGGGGCATATGTAAGTCAAGTTTGAAATCCATGTGTCAATAAAACCTGGAGTTATCATCTGGAAACAAATTTGTGTGGATGGACGGATGGACAGACAGACAGAGAACTAGACAGACAGACAGGGTGATAACTATATGGCATCCACTTGTGATCAATAAACACACCAGGTTTTGGGACACTAGATGTAATTACAGCTGAGAAACTGACATGATTGTTGTCATTTTATAGTAAAAAAAATATATATATATTTGTTAAAATAACAAAAAAATACAGGTGGCACAACCATTTTTTCGGGAACTGACAAAACTAGTCATGGTCAATATTCAAGGCAAGTTTCATGACAATCCATGCATTAATTATCAAGATATTGGAGGTTTTTTTATAATATTTTTTATTATTCTGGGGGGTTCTTTCAAGCCCCATAGCTTGGAGGATATAGGTCGCAGTGATCTAATTTCAGGTTTCCAAGTAGATTTTTTATTGACCTTCCTAAATATTCACTTCTAGGTCCAGCAGTTACGATTTGTGTCCTGCTTACGGACGGCAGGATGGCCAGACGGACAACGGACAAAGCGCCATTCCTATACCTCAGTTGACTTAAAGTCAGCTGAGCTAAAAATATGAAAACAAAATTCTATATACCATAAATGTCCCTAACATTGTGATCCACCTTTGCCCACATGTTTTCTATACTTTTATTGTATATTATTTATAGCTCTTTCCTCAGAACAGATTGTATATGGTAACACAGTGATATTGTTTGTACTGGGGATATTGATATCACCTGTATGTAAATAATTAGATCACAGTAATATGATCAGGCCAATTTGGCACAATGCAGTAAAGGTACAATATAAATGATGTATGGTTATTATGACTCTCTTGTAAATTTACACACAACAAGTACATGATTAAAATCCTGAAAATAGAAATATCAGGGCTTCCATCAGCCTCCTGAAGAAATATAGGAATTTGGACTTCAGGCTGAAATAGAGGAGTACATAGGAATTTTCACCCCAAAAATATGGAAAATTTAGGATATTTTACTCAATTAGTGTTGTTTACTGAGTAACTTCACATGAAGATATATTCTCTGAGCAGATTCTTAAAGATTAAAGATCTGTTTTATTGGTTCAGATGGCTGTGCAGTGGAACCTGTCAGAAAGAGCACCTGTATTATATGACCACCCACCAAAATAAACCAAAAATTTGGCCACGGCTCATACAAATGCACAAGAAAATGACAAAATAGTCATGGAAAATTACGACATATTACAGCCAAACCACTTACCCGGTTGCCACACCAATTTATGAAAATAGCATTCAGTTTGAACTGTCATGTTTAATATTTCAGATACAAGGTTTACCGGAGGATATGAACTAAATAAGATGAAAAATGTGATGGGTATAGCCGACTTTATGCACCTAGAGAATACTTCTTGAACACGTGTTGAAGAGTAAAACAGAATTCACATACGTTCTACAGAGAAGATTTTAACAAACATGTGGATCGGTCATCTTGAAGCATGTTTGGAGTTTGTCATTTCTGCCAAAATAACATTATGCCAGATCAATACAAGTGATGTGAGAAATGGTTCTGATATATCCTTACACATGATAATAATAAAGAACATCTAAGTAGGGGTACCTTAGTTGTATGGGTCTCTATTTGATGTGATGACTTGTTACTGGTAGGCATTATTCTGGCGTAGAACAGGCTAAAACCACCAATATACACTGATCCCACCAATGCCTTCTGAATGAACTTTGTGGATTCTCTGTTAACATCTGAATTGACCTTGTTTTGGGCTGAATATCAGCCACAAATAATAATTCAAGCAACTGTGTATCAACACTGGAAACACTAAACATCAATCATGGTCATGGATGAATTTGGAAAAACCAAAACCAAAGTATATTGTGACTTGAAATCTTTCTGACCCTAAGTTGCCTTAAGCTGAGGACAAAGAGACTACATATGATTCCCCATGTCATAATTCCTTCTAACTGACTAAACTGACATAAAAGTGAACCAAATTTGGTGATCTTACCAGAATAAACATTTTATCCATTACTTCAACTGGAAATCCTCAAAAGTAGTGTGAACATTCTTGACTCTGTAATCTTGCGGTTCATCTTTAACATGGTAATCCTGCATTAGACACCTGATATCAGCATATCTAGTACAAGACATCAGCTGGGAGAAAGACTGATAAAGCAAACAGAAACAAAACCCAGTCTGATTGAAAGTCAAGTTTGCTGTGGAGCTGTACAAACTCCCAACCTTGCATTGCATTTATCTGAAAATACTAACAAGCAAGTGACAAATTAGGTAGCACTTGTAGCCCCAGCTATTATTTTGGTCAACAATAAGCAGCGACTAACAGCCATAGTGATTTGCCTTTCAATACTAGCTATAAATCAGCGTAGATAACAGCCTTATATTGCCTTGCGGGCTTCATCAGGGAGCCAGCGTATGAATGCTATTAGGAGCATTATATACTGCTATTCCTAACCAATCTGACAAGCCGGCTCTCCTTGTTTTTAGTCCCCGTCTTCTGGCGTGTAGCACAACAGCCCTTGTCTGGTTTTACCCCCAGTCTCCTGTTCTCGGCAATTAGCCTGGCTGCTGGCACCTGCCCCTTAGGACAAGCACAAAACCGAAATCTTTCCACTCGGGTCTTATCAGATTTATTAACATATGTTTACTCACTTAATGATAATTAGGATAAAATCTACTGAAAAGTGTACTGCGTATGTTCACAAAATGGAAGCTACAGGCCACATTAAAAGTGGAAAACCACCTATGTCATGTCAGTATTGTTATCATCATCATCGTTAGAATTTACCGTAAATCATTCTACCCTTGATGCCTCTTCTGCATTCAGTCCATCTACTAATATTAACCTAACTAACAATTTTATATAATTTATGGCACACAGGGTCAGTGTTTATGAACTGTTAAACTGTCTTACTGTGTGGCATCTTGTGACAAAGACATTAGAGGCAAGTTATTCTACTTGTGATTAGATTTTCCACAGAAACTCTGAATTCTACCAAAACAGTTTCAATAGCAGGATTAAATTTTGCACCAGGTGTGGAATAATAATCTTTGGTAAACAATAAATGTGAAGGACTAAACTATATTTAAAGACTGTTTTATTTACATAATTACTCATTAATTGAACAAACCACATCAACTGACAGTATATATTTCTTTATAAACAGCAAAAAAAAAAAAAAAAAAAACACACCCACAGATTATCAGCTGATTTGCAGATAAAGATGATCAAAGTTGGATGTTTACTGGGATCACATGACCTCAAGCTGAAATGCAGTAATTTTGTTGAATGATCTTTACACTTCTACTTTAGATATATACAATATGAATTTATTCTTTTAAAAATGTGATGAACACTTCTACAATGCTGGTCTGATAACTATTAACAGAAAAACCTGAATTCTGATATATTGAACTTCATAAAGAATTTGCAAATCATGGCATTAAGTGTGGGCCTAGTAGACACTGAAACAGCCATGGCTACTTGTGGCATTAAAAATTACATGCACTGTCACACCAGTGTACTGGAGGGGAGGACCCTGAGGGGGTGTAGGTAACATGGTCTGAACCCCATACTCCTTCCCTCCTCTTTACATGTACAAAATTACCTTTATTTGCGAGGTTTTACCCTCATTTTTAATGCCCTAAACCCTCACCCCCTTTTGGAGCATTTTAGGGTACCAACCTTTAATGCAAACTTGAATCCCCCCCTCCCTCTCAAGATCCTGAATCTGCCCCTGTTCTAGCTGAGGATACAGAGGTTGTAGCCAAATTTTCCTTCAACAAGTTGCTCAGCTGATATGAACTGCCAGATAATAGCAGGAGACAGCTCCAAGTTTTTCTCTGCCTGTTCTGCTAAATCTACAGGCACTGTGGGTAATCCAGTTTCAAGGTTATTTGCACGCTCATTGTTAACAAATATGATTTGTTGTTCCTTATTCAGTCAAAGTCTAAATGTGTTCAGAATGCAGGTCTGTAAATAAATACAACCTAGTTTGTATCTCTTGCTACAGTATCATCTGTTGACATTAACAGTCCTTACTAGCATGATAATACGAAAATAACCACAAAGAGAACAGACCACACTTAAAACTGATTTAAAAGTTTAAAGCTTGACAACTGATAAATATTTTTTTCAATGGCAAAACAAGTTACCTTTGGATAATGATTCAAACCCACCCAGTCTAGAGGCAAATATATATCAAGCAATGTTGAAGTTTTTGCATTCAGTTCTTTTTCAACTAAAGAAACTAGTAGCAGAATTGTTGTCTGAATAACAAATTGGTTAAATGTTTGCTGAGAACCAAATCCCATGGCAAGTTTTGATGTTTGAATTATATACTTTGACTGAACTGGAATCTGAAATTTGACTGACAGTCAGAGGGAAGGATGACAGACAATGACAAGAAATGTCATAATCCAGTTAAGTATAAGCGTCAAACAACTCACTTCTAAGCCAAATTGATTCACCAGATTAGTAAAATAGCTGAGGTTATATTGTTATAATCTTTTCTTTTCTTCTACCTGTTATAATATTTTCTTTTCTTCTACCTGTGTTTGTATTATAGACCTCCCAATAGTGTTGGGAATTGGTTGTAATTTCAAGACTGATCAACAGAAAAAATTAGTTGACCCCTACTGATCGATAAAGGGAAATAATAGGTTGTTTTGAAGTATGAACTTTTACACCATATACAGACTGGTATTTTAAATCATCTCAACCGATCTGTAGGCCTACATGCAAGTTAATAATGTCATAATTCTATGTCCATATAGTAACTTAGGAATATGGTTTTTTAATAAATTTATGCAGGCTTTTATCTAGTTTGCTTGCATATTAATGTATATGTCGAGGAAAGAATGAGAATCTGGGAAGATCCGGAATCCTCCCGGAAAAATGAAAATTCTGCTCCAATTTGTTAAATGATATCTTTCAATAAATAGTTAAGGGGGGTTACGTTTGCATATTATTTTACAGTATTATAACCAAACTTTAATGTTACTAACTGAACATTGCTAAAAGAACAGTAACATGTTTTTGTCATAAAAAAAATAGAAAACACATTTCTGTTAAAATCAGTTTTAGTCAAAAATGAAAGTACTAAACCCATCACACACATGTAAGTTGAAAACAAGCAGATATTTTTAGTCTACAATTCAGTGAAGATAAACATCTATGTTAGATTGACTAACACATCTGACAAGTTGTCAGTGAGCTTCTGACATCTATACATGATAAGTTCAACTATGAAAAACATATTTTATATGCTAAACAATCAAGTGTAACTGGGGTAAAATACTTATCGTACATTTTAATCTCTAACACTGATGAAAAGGTTACATGACAAAGTTCAACATGGCACATTTATAAATGAATGAATGAACCAGATATTTTCAATTTAGTTCCAGGCATGTTCAAAAGGAGGAATAAAGAATTCATATGTGACTGAGATGTGACAACAATTGCTCAAAACTATATGAAAATAATGAGAAGAGAATGTTATAGATTAACCTACATCTTTTGCAAGTTGTAAATTGTCATAATGTATATGTTTGACATCTGTTTAGTCAACCCCCTAACATTACCAACATAAACTAGATATTTCTTGGCACCACAGGTGCCATAGTATCCCCAGACAATTAATCCCCCCCCCCTTTAAGAATAGGTACCCCATCTCCAGCAACAATTTATATGAGACCCTCATAGAAAAGGTCACTCTCATAGAAAAGGTCATGACCCCAATTTCAATATACATCATCCCCTGACTCATGTCTATGTATATGCATTATATGAAAGAAATCTGTCCATTAGTTTTTGACTTATAATGCTCACAGTACTGTTAAGTGGCAATTTTGGGGGTATTAAACGGCACGAAAACAAGTAAAGAATATTAGGTGGCGCCACCAATTTCTGGAACATGACAACCCTACCCATGATCTTCCATCAACTTGATTTTGGGATCAATCCATGCAAGATTTCTTGAGATATTTAACAATTTGTGTGATTTTCCCCAAAATTGGACCTATTCAAGGTCAAGGACACTCTCCTAGTCAAGGTCATGACCTCATTTAAATAGGCGTCGTCCTCTCACCCATATCTATACATATACCAAGTTTGGTAAAGATCCGTGAAATATTTTTTGAGTTATCGTGCCAACAAGATTTATATGCGGCGGTGGGACCGGTATGAAAACATAGTATCCCCTGACTTTGTCTGGGGATACAATAATTGTGTAGCATTAAGGCTTAGAGAGTTTTTTTTAAGCCCAGCAAAATATGTAACACCAGTAAATCATTTAATATGAACTGTCCATTTTTTTAATTAAAAGAGTTAAGTTGGCATCAATAATTCCGATTCTTCCCAGGAAGAATGAGAATTCTCATTTTTCCCAGGTTTGAATAAAATTTCAAAACAGAATTCCAATCTCTCCCGGGAAAAATGAGAATTCTCAATTTTCCTGGGAGAGACTGGAATTCTCATTTGTCCCAGGAAGAATGAGGATTCTTCTCATTCTTCCGGGAAGAATGGGAATTCCTTCATACCATCTCTGGATTCTCATTTTTCCCAGGAAAAATCAGAATTCTAATTTTTCCCGGGAGGATTCCGGATCTTCCCAAATTCTCATTCTTCCCTCGACATATATAAAAGCACACATTTCCTCATCACAAACCCTAAGTTAGATGCAAAATTTGCAATCAATTATGACACTGCAAGGTCGATCGTCGGATTGTTTATAATTGATAATCAGCCCATAACTACCTCCCAATAAGGCTGATTTTCCAGAATTGACATATGGGCTGGCAAACTGACAGGAGACAACTTACACTCTACATTTACCTTTGACCTTAACCTAAGGTCATATCTGGGGAGGGTTATCTTGCAATTTGTTGCTGAATGTAATCCTTGAATTTGAAATGAAAAATTAAATCTAATTATTCTGGAGTTTTTGGCATCATAAAATTTCTGTAGAAAATTTACAATATATGCAAAAATACAATAATGCACTCACTAAAAAAAAAGGCCGGACCCATGGCAAAACAAAGGCTTCCCTGGTGTAAAAACCTTGAAATGACCTAGCAACAGTTTCAATGACCAATAATGGAGAAAAAGGCAAATTTCAAGATTTTTTCCAGCCTGATTTCCATCTTAATATTCATCACATTTTAGGTTTCATACCCTTAAATGACTCTTTTAAAATGTTTTTTTTTTTATTAATTAATTTCTTAATTCAGCACATATTAGAATAGTTCTTCTTTGTAAACAAAGTAAGGATATAAATTCACAAGACTGATAAATAATAACAATCATTTTGGCATAAAATAATAAAACAAGAAGCTGACATTTTCAAGCAGACTGAGTCTTCAATGATCTCTGTAAATAATAAGCAGACATTTTCACTCAAACAGCCTTCTTCAGAGTTGGTTCTAGGACTACTAGAATCATGAAACCTGTCATTCAAATAAATTTAATTGACTGCATACTTGCGATTCTAAAAACACAGCCCAATTTTCTGTTTAGAAAGTTGCTAGCAGCTTGTTATAGGTTGCTCCTTCACATGCAATCAAACTGAAGACAACCTGATCAGGTACGTTTTAACAAAATTTATCAATCAATTTGTAGTTTTACTCACATCTGGCAGTTAACTGAAGTAGACGTGATTTTGTTAATTCGAAAGTACAACAGAAGACACGCTCTTTAATTTGCTGTAGTTTCAATCCCATCTGGACTTAGCAAAATATTACTGATATTTTTTTTTTTAATTCTGTAGGCTCACTGAATATTCATTTTTAACTGATACAAGTGTTAAATGTTGGTCTTGCAAGAACAGCCAAAATACCTTTCACATATCAAGTTCATGGAAAAAGTAATAACTTTATTTCATTTTGTGCCATTAAATGTATGGTGTAACATTAGATTATTAAGTTTTCTATGTCAAAAGTCCTGAAACAATCAAACTTTTATGCATGATTGATGGTTAATAATATGATCACACAGACAATGTTACCAGCAACTTGTCTCCCAGATTTAGACACTGGATATCAAAGAACACATCAGAAAACAAGTAAAGTAAATTAAGATATTGCAAACTTCCAATAACTTTGTCTGCAGATATCATATTCAAGTAGGTATGCCAATTTGGACATAATATTCATGTTAACATTCCACCTTTACAATGGCATTTAGACTTTTCTGTGGTCTTTAATTTGTTTTACCCATTCACAGAAGATTCATTGTTGTACAAACAAGTTAACTCCTGAGCTATCAGACAACCACAGAAATATTTTTATTATATTCTTTATTACAGATATTTTCTTTATATAACTATAAGCAGTTAGCAGGAAAGACCTGAATTAAGCATGGCAGAACATGTCCCTCTTTCATATCTTTTTTATTATGGCCAAGTAAACATGGTTTACCCAAGTCCACATTATGATGAGCTTTTTCAAACCCTTTTCAATAATCAAAGAAAATGGTCATGTCACACCCAATAATGCGAAATTTTACAATCAGGACAATCTCCTTGGTAGCTTTGTGTGCATCTTATATGCTAATTGAGTTAAATGTTATAATGCTGAGTTCTGTTATGATTTACATATATCTCTAGACAATCAACCCATTCATTCTATGTCATGTGACTTATCAAAAGATTACCCTTTATTGCAACCAAGAATATTTCACAGATGCCAGTCTTTTGAAGATTTTGCATTGTTTCTACATTGTGTTACCTAACCTTACTTGAATATCCCATCATTTTCTTTATCATTCTTTCTATCTGTCCTTTTTTTATTTTTCAGTGTTTCCATGATATATCACATAATATTTGTATTTGTAAACCACTGTCAAGTATTGCATTTTATGTATAACAAGTAAAAATAACCCATTGAACTGTTACAACTTTAGTATATTGATCTATTAATATATCTATTGATGCAAGAAAACAGATACAAATCTAGATATATATAGCTAATTCTAATACCAGTTGACATTTTTAATCCTAATTAACATTCAGCCTTTACAAATACCCTTCTTGTCTTTACCTGTTGGTCATATCAATCTTCTCTCTAAGTTTAATATGAAAGAACTATGTACAAGGAAATGAAACCTTCATATCTTCATTGCACATGCAAGAACTTAACAGAAATGCTTCAGGTCTTGATTTTAAGCATGTCTTTTACCAGAATACCCTATATACCAAAGCTATAAATAGATACAGACTGACAAAAGACGAGGCCATTCTTATACCTCAGTTGACTTTCAGTCAGCTGAGCTAAAAAATAATTGCAAGTGGCACCACCAGTCTTGTTTAAGAGAAAGCCATCTAAGATGTCTGGACATGCAAAATTTCAGGCAGATACTTCAAACCACTCTTGGGCTATGTGCACAGATGCATGAAACCCCAAAGCAAATGTGTATGTAGGTTCCGCCATCTACAACAAAATCCAGAAAGCTGTCCAAGTTGTATACATATGCAAAATTTAAGGCAGATAAGTCAAACCACTATATGTATATCAGTGATTTTAGCCTGTGGCAGACAAACAGACAGATGCTGTGCAAAATTTGGTTGCAGGTGGCGCCACCAGTTTTGCGTATGATAAAGAACTGTGAGATTTATACACATGCAAAATTTTGGCCCAATCGGTCAAACCGAATCGAGATATGAGCTTGGATGTCTGCAGCGTAAATGTAGGAGGCGCCAAGAAAGCTATCCAGGATGTATATGCATGCTGAATTTCATGTGAATTAGTCAAACCACTGCAGAGATAAGAGTGATTTTAACCAAAGGCAGACAAACAGATTGACACTGTGCAAACATGGTTGCAGGTGGCGCCACCATTTTTGTGTATGTTATAAAGCTATCAAAGGGCTACATTTGTACAAAATGTTTTTCCTGATCGGTCAAACGGTTCCAGAGATATGTGGGTTTATGTGTGGTAACACTCACAAATGGACACTGCAGAGAAGAAAGGTCAGAGGTCAAGGCCAATTGGTTAGGCACTAGTTCACATGTGACCTGATAATTGGTGGAAGTTTTGGAAAAATTCGTCCAGTTGTCTCAGAGGAGTTCTCTGGAAACAAACACGGCAGCAGTGGCGGTGGAACCCGGTCAAAAACATAGAATCCACAAAACTTCTTTTGGCGGATACAATTATAGGTGGGGCCACAAGTCTTGTATACAACAAAACTATCCGAGATGTATTGACATGCATCATTTCAGGCTGATAAGTCAAATCACTCCTGAAAAATAAGCAGGAGCATACACTGTGCAAAAATTATTGTTGGTGGCACCACCAGTCTTGTATGTGATGAAGCTATATGAGAAGTAAACATATGCCCAATTTCAGGCTGATATATCCAATATCTCCTGAGAAAAAAGCAGGTACACACACGGAGCAAAAATCAGTGTATGTTGCACCACCAGTTTTGTGAGCAAGAAAGCCATCAAAGATGCTTGGACAGGTCAAAATTTCAGGCAGATACATCAACCTCCTCTTGAGTCAGGTGCACTTGGCTGACCAAGCTCAGCTGAGGCAGAGTGAACTGAAAGAAATTGCCAGCTGCAGCTACTGCACTGAGTGAACTCTTGACCTTCATTTGGCTGTACTGACTGAACTCTTGACCTGTTGCCTAATCTGATACAGTTGGCAGTCTGCTAAAGCTATAATTAGATACAGACTTAAACTTGGCCTGTTACAAAATCTGCATTTTTTAGCAGTCTGCCAAGCTATTTATAGACACAGACACAATCTTGCCCTGTATGTAAATCTGTTTACACATACTGAAAGACTTTGGCTACAATATTTTTTTAATTGACATATTAATAAGACTTTTATCAAAATGTTTAGGATAATAACAGATGTCTATTGAAAGCTTAATCAGAATACAGATATATATTTTTTTATGGATCTGTCTTACACATAAGTTGATAATGGGCACCAATTATTTATGATGCCTGAACATCTCTGTTTATATAATTATAGAGCTCAATCTGTCAATACAAAATATCTAGACTAGCTTTGTTTACTCAAGTATCTCAAGGTCCTATAATGTGGTCCAAAGACAAAGGCCTTTGATCTCATGACCCAAGAATCAACAGTTCTTACTATAGTGGTGGGCCATATATAAGTCAAGTTTGAAACCAATATTTCAAACTAAACTGGTGTTATCATCTGGAAACTAATATGTGGATTGATGGCCCCCAGGACCTTGAACTTGTGACCCCAAAATTTATTAGTTACTTCCACTATTGGCAGGTGAGCAACATCTGGAAGAGAGAATGTTTGGGACAGAAAGTTTGGCTAAAAATGCATCCACAATCCTTCTTAATAAGTGGGTACTGTGACCTTGACCTCTGGACCCCAAAATTGAACAGAATCTTCCCCTATTGGCAGGTAAGCAATATCCTTAAGATGGAAGTGAAAAGTTTGGCTTCAAATGTGTATGCGTTCTTTTTAAAGAAATGAGTCCTATGACCATGACCTTTGACCCCAAAATCCACACAGTTCTTACTTTAGTGGTGATTCATATATAAGTTTAGTTTGAAACCAATGTCAAACTAAACTAGAGTTACCATCTGGAAACTAATTTGTTAACAGATGGCCCCTGTGACCTTGACCTTTGACCATGCGACCCAACATTCATTTATGCTCTCCCCATACTGGCAAGTCAGCTAAATGTGCAAAATGGAAAGTTTGAGATGAAAAGCTTGGCTTAAAATGAAGCTATAATCTTTTTAAAAAAGTCCTGTGACCTTGACCTTTGACCTCATGACCCCAAAATCATATAGGTTCTTGCTTTAGTGTTGGGCCATATGTAAGTCAAGTTTGAAATCCATGTGTCAATACAACCTGTGTCAATACATCTGGAAACAAATTTGTGTGGATGGATGGATAGACAAACAAACAGACAGACAGACAGGGTGATAACTATATGGCATTCACTTGTGATCAATAACACACCAGGTTTTGGGACACTAGATGTTATTACAGCTGAGAAACTGACACGATTGTTGTCATTTTATAGTAAAAAAAAATTTAAAATATTAGTTAATAGGAATATTGAACAATTTGGCTTGACAGTTTTGCAGAAAAAGATTTTTAAAGTTTTTTTTTAGCCTTTTCCCTGTAAAATTTAAGGCCACGCAGATAGCCATAAAATAAGCTTGATTTGATAGTTTGACATGTGACTGATTCTTCCATAAAATTCTGAGCTGCTGGCTCTGACGGTTTTTGAGATGGCATGGGTTAATGTAAGGATGATGGGGGACGTACATTGCTGAGCCATTGCATAAGCTCACAGGTTCACTAAAAATAAAGCACCATGATATTGTATAAAACTGGAATTACAAAAATTTAACCTTGTCATATCACACATACATATTTCAAATCAATATCATATGACCACAAGTTCTTTCTGTACATCAAATTTTTATCTGATCAGTGAGTGTTACTTTTGTCTCGGCCAGTTTTGTCAGTGTCTTTTTACTGCCTGCTATTTTTGTCATTTAGAGACTAAACTTTTGGTCATTTTGTGCCAACCCTTTCTGTCGCTTTGTACATTTCTTTAAAATATTTTCGGTGGGAGCCTGGCAAATAGATGAAAATATTTGTCAGCTTAGCTTGCAATGTGACAAAGAACATAATACCATATAAGCTTTCTTTTTTATCTATATTTCTATAAAAGGAACTGTGAGTATTTAAATGTTCAAGCGATAGTCTGTTGTCAAGACATCAGAAACTTAATTCCCAAACAGCTCTGTTGACAATACACCATTAATCCAGGTGAAGTTGAATGGTAAATCTTCAGCCAGGGGATTCTGATGTCAGGTTAATATTACCACCTTTACAACAATATGGTTCAACTCTTGGTAACATCATCTGATATAAATACACTGAATATACGACAACACATTGATAACATGAGACCTTCTCCTCCAGAGGGTAGAATGGATACATAAACGAGAAAACATCTTTACAAGCAGCTGTGGCTGACAACAGGGCCACGATGAGGATTGCAGAATAGAAGATGGATGGCGGGAGGGAGGAGTAACAGAGCTCTGTGGCAATAATTGTTTGGACGGAGGCCACATCCACTTGCATTTCCGACACATATGGTAGAGTTGTATGGATTACACTAAGGGTAGCAGATTATGTTCTGCTGATCTATGCTTTTTCAGTGGGATGAAGGGTTGCAGCTGTTTGCCCAACCCCTTCAAGACACCCCGCCCCTTCTTCCCATTTGTTACCCCCTGCTTGCAGGTGGTGACTCCTACTTTTTTAAACCCTTTTGCCCTGTTTCCATTTCAGTGATGTCAAGACACTAAAGTTGGCATCTACAGCAAAAACTAAAAGTGTGCATGCATGATATAAAGTGCTGACTTGCAAAGTATGGTATGTCTTCAACTTTTTTTGATCACACTATTCAGATAAAGATAACAGTGGACGACTTGAGGCCAATCACATGACTAAATCTCCAATAATTGATAAATCCTCAATCTGAATTCAATTTAAATTCAGTTCCAAGATGTGTTATCCCTGAAATCAGTTCTTAACAACTGTGAAAAATAAATGATGAGCTTAATCCCAAAATGGATTTTGCAATTTCTATATTTTACAAAAATATATAAATTCTAGGTTTTCCATTCAAGGCAATGGGTACCTTGGTCCTTGAGAAAAAAAGTCTCTAGCTTCAACTAGGGACCCATGGGTCTCGACGCTCAGCTGCATTTGTCTATAAGGATAAATGTTTATGAGGTTTTCCAAAATATTGGTCCTGTGATCAGTTTGAAGCCAAACTGGAGTTATCATCCATAAACTAATTTGTGAATGGATGGGCCCTGTGACCTTAACCTTTGACCTTGTGACCCAAATATCAAAAGGAAACTTCCCCTATCGGCAGGTGCAACAAATGTCGATGATGGAAGGATTAAGATGAAAAGTTTGGCTTAAAATGCATCCACAATCTTTTCAAAGTGGTGGGTCCTGTGACCTTGACCTTTTATCTCATGACCCCAGAATCAACAGTTCTTACTTTAGTGGTGACCATATATAAGTCAAGTTTGAAACCAATATTTCAAACCAAACTGGTGTTATCATCTGGCAACTAATATGTGGATAGATGGCCCACATGACCTTGACCTTTGACATTGTGACCCCAAAATCCATAAGTTACTTCCACTATTGGCAGGTGAGCAACATCTCGAAGATAGAAAGTTTAGGACAGAAAGTTTTGATAAAAATACATCAACAATCTTTTTAAGGAAGTGGGTCCTGTTACCTTTACCTTTGACCCCAAAATCAAATGGGTTCTTACATTATTGGTGGGTAATATATAAGTCAAAATTGAAACCAATATACATCAACAATCTTTTTAAGGAAGTGGGTCCTGTTACCTTGACCTTTGACCCCAAAACCAAAAGGGTTCTTACATTTTTGGTGGGTCATATATAAGTCAAAATTGAAACCAATATGTCAATCAAAAAATGGAGTTATCATCCAGAAACAAATATGTGGACAGATGGGCCCCTGTGACCATGACCTTTGACCTTGTGACCCCCAAATCAATCAGGTTCTTCCCCTATTGGCAGCTCAGCTATATGTGCAAGATGGAAGGTTTGGGATGAAAAGTTTGGCTTAAAATGCATCCACAATCTTCTAAATAAGTGGGTACTGTGACCTTGACCTTTGACCTCATGACCCCAAAATTGAACAGAATCTTTCCCTATTGGCAGATTAGCAACATCTTGAAGATGGAAGGTTTGCAATGAAAAGTTTGGCTTCAAATGCATATGCATTCTTTTTAAAGAAATTAGTCTTGTGACCTTGACCTTTGACCATTGAACCCCAAAATCGACACAGTTCTTACTTTAGTGGCAAGTCATATATAAGTTACATTTGAAACCAAAATGTCAAACTAAACTTGAGTTATCATCTGGAAACTAATTTGTGAACATATGGCCCCTGTGACCTTGACCTTTCACCATGTGACCCCAAATTCATTTATGCTCTCCCCATAGTTTGAAATCCATGTGTCAATACAACCTGGAGTTATTATCTGGAAACAAATTTGTGTGGATGGACGGATTGACAGACAGACAGACAGACAAACAGACAGACAGACAAGGTGATTACTATATGGCATCCACTTGTGATCAATAAACACACAGTTTTGGGACACTAGATGTAATTGCAGCTGAGAAACTGACATGATTGTTGTCATTTTATAGTAAAAAAATAGAAAAATATTCCTTAAAATGACAAAAAATGCAGGTGGCGCCACCACTTTTTGGGAACTGACTAGTCATGGTCAATATTCAAGGCAAGATTCATGACAATCCATGCATTAATTATCAAGATATTGGAGGTTTTGTATTATATTTTTGATTATTGTGGGGGGCACTTTCAAGCCCCATAGCTCCAAGGATATATGTCACAGTGACCTAATTTCAGGTTTAGAAGGAGATTTTTCATTGACCTCCTTGGATGTTACCTTAGAAGTTTCTAGGACTAGCAGTTAGGATTTGTGCCCTGCTAACGGACGGCCGGACGGCCGGATGGAAGACGGACAAAGGGCCATTCCTATACCGCAGTTGACTTAGAGTCAGCTGAGCTAAAAATGATCTTTTAAAGGATAGCAAATATATTTCCTGATTTTAGACAAAGTGCATTATATTTGACCTCATATCTTTAAAGGGGCCCAATTTCCTATAAACCCTGTGGAGTTAACACGAAAAATTGCTTCTTCCACTTAAAATAAATCTGTACCCACCAAAATATTGTCTTAAAACTGTTCGCTTACTCCTGTAAAAAGTGTTAAAAACAGTGTACTGGGCACAATCACAGGTGTATACAAAAACACAGTGCATTGGGCTTTGTGCTACGCAGACCCAGAATATGTGGAAATCAAGAGATGCCCTGACTGATTGGCCCCAAAAATGTAAAAAAACATGTTCCCACTGGCTGAAACACTGCGTGTTGCCCTGCTAAATGTGACCTTTGGTGTTTACCAACACACAGGGCTATAACAAGGTGTTAAACAGTTGTATGTGAAGATATGAGACAGTGTGCTGGAATGGTTTTGCTGGGAAACTTTTGTATAAAGCAACACTGAACTGATAGCGTGAAAGAATAGGAATAATGTTGTTCCTGATAATATCCTTTTAACAATTAATGCAATACTGACCTGATTTCTGGCATTTACATA
The DNA here is from genome assembly GCA_026874595.1 of Sipunculus nudus. NCBI lineage: Eukaryota > Metazoa > Annelida > Sipuncula > Golfingiida > Sipunculidae > Sipunculus > Sipunculus nudus. The sequence goes on along the minus strand of CM049319.1, from coordinate 54,957,478 downwards.
GGAAAAATTTGCAGGATTGCTCATATTAAATACATAATAATATTGAATAAATTAGGAATATTTGTCTATCTTTGATGAGTGACTGAAATCTATGCCTGTGTTGTATGACAGGAGTCATATTTGTTTATTCCTATGAGACAGAAGTGACAGAGTATGAGTCAACATAGGCCACAAGAATGTGTTTTGCATGTATCAGTGTACATAAAAATCTGGATCAGTGAAGGGTTGGGTTCAAATCCCAATGCATTTGCATTTCAAAATGTCGCAATTGCATTTAAATGCAGAGCTACCATTTGCTTGGCATTTGCATTTAAATGAAGAGTATGAAACATCTGATTTTCAAATCAAATGCAGTTCATAAAATGCTCTCTTTTATCAATAAACAAGGCCTACAGGCCTAATGTGAACCTGTGCAATGGTATATACATCAGGTATAATGCTTCCATGATAACATGCTTGACCATTATTTGAAAAGTTCTTGCATGACATGCACATGTACAATGCAGTAACTAAACATTTTAAACTCAAGTACAAGCACCAATTACACAAATAACACTCCTGAAAATACTGGCATGGATGTATACAAAACAAAATTACTGTAGATGGCACCACCAGTCTAGTGTAAGAGAAAGCTATCAAATATGTATGGACATGTAAATTTCAGGAAGATACTTCATGTGTCAACCAGGAGATGACTTGGCCCCCCACCAAAAAAACGTATAACATGTTCCCGCTGGCTGAAACATCGTGTGTTGCGGCTCACAGTTGGACATCTGGTCATGTTAGCTTGTTTTGGTAAACAGACACACATGGAGTGTGTTTACCGATACGCAAGGCCATTAAAAGGTGTTAAACATATGATGCGAGGTACTGAGACTGTGTGCTGGGATGGTTTTGCTGGAAATCTTTAGTATAAAGCAAACCTGAACTGATAATGTAAAAGAACAGGCATAATATTGCTCCTGATTATGTCCTTTTAAGTAAACTTGAACAAAGGCCTTCTATTGATCATTTTTTTGTAATGTTACAGAAGTTATAAACAACAGTTTTAGCAGTTGAAATAGTTTGAAAAAGGCTTACCAACCTATTCTAATACATTTGAAAGAACCCAACCCTAGGATAATTCTTGTGAAAAATTAAAACATTCAGCTTAGCTTGACAGTTTCATCATAAAATATTATTATGCTGAAAGAGGCTAAAATTACAAGATTTTTGCCCATAAAAAATCTTGTTGATGCAAGAGGAACCACAAAAACTTCAATTTCAAATTCGAGTCATGTTACCAACATTTGCACAAAACTTGGTGATGTTAGCTCTTGTTGTTTCAGAATTTGTTATGTTAGTATATGCTTACTTGGCCAAATGACTAAGTTTAAACTCCTGTCGTTTTTGCAAAAGCATGGGTTAATATACAGCCCACACCACACCATTGGCATAAGCTCACAGGTTTGCTAAAGAAGGCTTTACAAATCAATGAACAATACTTTAATAAAATATTCTGCTATGCATAGTTTCTACAGTTCCATAGATTGTTATTGATCGTGCTTCTATGACAGACAGCCAGTTTGAGATGTAATGGGCATCTAATGTATATTGTTGTACACTCATGCAGCACTCTGTTGTGAGGGTGGACATTCCTGTTATTGTAATGTGGTGATGCATAATATTCAACAGACTTACATGTATATTTTTTAGCTTTTTTTCAAAACTTTTTTTGATGGAGATGGAGATGCACACCACATGTAGTAGGACACCTGATGTAAATAGTTACTGATACTATTATGTGAATTAATCTAGACATCCCTGTTGGCATAGTATATTGTTGCATATTTTTTTACAACCCATTAAATGTCTTGATACAATACATTATTTATACATATTCAAGGCAATCAATAAACAAAAAATATCAATAAAATGTAAGGGAAGCAGACTCCATTTGTATGTTTTGAAACCGAATAGTGTTCAAATATAAATGTTTTTGTAAGTGCATTTGCAAATGCGTTTGTATTTGCATTTAAATTAAAAATTTTGATCACATTTGCATTTCATTAATTTGAAGCATTTCCATTTAAATGCGGCAAGTCGCAAATGATCCCAACCCTGGTTCAGTGTGGAAGTTAACCAGTTTACTGTATTCTAATCTACACAAGTTAAGATTGCAATGTTAACCAGTTAACTCAAGGTTTCAGAGATAAACTGACCACATTGATCAATTTATCAATAATATGATAAAGATTTATTTAGGAAATCTTTTTATTCAATATTTTTAAATTTATATAATTCAGAACAAGTAATTAAACATATATCAATAAGAGTTTTTAGAATATAATACTTTCTCTCTCCTTCTACCTCATCTTATCTAATCCTATCCTATATCTATTTATTGTCTACGTATATATATATATATATATATATATATATGTGATCATTTTCAGCATATATATGTATGTATCACCTTTTCCTGCAGATAAAAATGATCTGAAATCTATCTTTAGCCTTTCAATATGTCAGTATAATGTCACAGGACTGCAGCAGGCCCCTCTATTTCCCTGTATCTTACCTTCACTTAAGCAGAGTGGCCCAACATAAATGTGCATTATCCCAGGTTAACGAGTTTTCCTTGATCTGCCAGTGAGCAGACACTGCTCTCAGTGAGATCAAAGCAAGCTGCTTGGGAGAGCTGCTTTACAAATAGTCACCTATCTCAGGTAAGCTCAATATTAATGCACACAAGTCAACACGATGCTCCCGGCTCCAAAATTTTGAAAGCACTAACAACGACATATGGCCGTTCTCCAACTCCGTATCATGCCATAACTGCCACTGCAGTCTCAATTTAAATTGGCAACCTGTTCAATTACACCATAATACAGAATTTCAAAAGACACTTTTTTTCAACTGTGAATGAAGTATTTATCAAAACAGCTGGTTGGTAGATTTAAATTGCAAACCTGTTCACAAACACCAAAATACAGAATTTCATCAGATACTTTTTTTTTCAACTGTGAATAAAGTATTTATCAAACCACAGCTGGTTTGTAGATTTAATTGCTAACCTGTTCACATACACCAGAATACAGAATTTCAAAAGATTTCAAGTTATTTTTAATCACTTAATCAGCTGTTATTAAACAAAATACTTAAGCTACAACCTGTTTACAAAAACCAGAACACAGAATATACAAATATATCCTTCTTTCCTGCTTTCGATCAACTATGAATCTACAAACTGAAAAAATGCAGGGTAAATATGCAGACTGACCTGTTCATACACACCATAATTGAAATTTCAAAGGACACTTTATTGTTTAAGATTTTAACCTATTTTTTTACTATTTATCTATACTAAAATATGCCTGGTAGAATTAAATTGCTTGTGTTGATATGCATCAGTATAAATAATTTTAAATCATACTTTTTCCACTTAATATTTAACTCATATAGAAAACAACAGGTGGGTTCAAAATGCCCATCGATTCATATATATCAACCTTCAGAATTTCAAAATACACATTATTTGGCATCCTTTAATACATAGTTTAAATTTGTCATTATTTTCATTGTAAACCAATGCAAAAGATTAGTACCTTTTGTTATATTATGTATCAGTTTATGCAACTGCTGCTTCAAACATCACACTGACAGATATCCTCAAATTCTGACTACTCCTGACACCTGTCAATCAAAGTGAATTATACAAGAATAATTGACTGATGGGCAGTTGGATGAACTCCCCTTGGATAAATTTGAGTGTTTTTAAAACAAAGCTCTGTCTATTATCCGGAAGTAAAAACGGGTCTGAGCCTTTTGTAAAACTCACGACCTGTTTAATGTTAATATGGACTTCCACTCAAGTCCTTAACTTGTGAACAAATAACAAAGACAGCTTGAATGAAGTGATTGGATCACAAAGACTGCTTGATAATAAGTTAATTAGCATCCAGACACCTTGTCACTTGCTTTATTGAATATCCGAGAATCGTATATCTCAGGCCATGGAACACAAAATGGAAACTATTTACATAACTAGTCATCACTCAAGTTGTGGTTCGGATTAACATTCTGTGGTTGGCCGGATTAAATTTTTGTGATTTTCATTTTTTCAGTGTTTAACGAGGGTTTTATTTTCGTGATACCACCATATTGTAACCTGCATTAAGTTTATCAATTGTTCTATATCGAGCATAAAAAAAGTGGATTTTTTTTCAGTGTTGGAAGAAAGTGTAAAAGACCTATTGACTGTTGATGATTCAGACAGTAATATAATTTAATGTACAGGTAAAGTAAAGGGGTGTCTTATTCACGATGGTTAAATGTTCATGATAATTTGCCTTTTGCAAATATCACAAATTTGAAACCCTTCCGAACAAAAAGAATGACCACAGTGTACCAATGTTGATGGCATACAGTGTTAGGGACACTATGAGCGCTATTTGAAAACAGGTAACCAATTTAGGTTTACTTGTGTATCCCAGGTCTCAGAGTGAACTTGAAATGATTCTTCTTCTAATCCTTATTTTATTACCAAAAAAGGTATAACTTGATTTTTTTCAATAAGAATTAAACATTTGTAATACGGGATATTGCTAGTCCAGCTTCTCGTGCAGACGGAGAAGATAAACAACTGGCTGGCGCAGCAGGAAGCCTGTTTGTGCAGGCAAGTGTGATTCAGTTGGACGCTCATTAGCACAGACAAAACTTACTTTCCCCATTTTGTAAGATTATATATGCTATGGACTCTAATTAATTCACATGATCATTGTTCTGTACCAGAATGTACGACACATTCAAGGAAACAAGTTTACAAAACTTGACCTTTATCAATGACTTAAAGACATTGTGTACGTGTATATCATCCTATAAGGCAGTTGATTCTAGATCTAATTCAAATGCAAACTGTCAAAGGCAGCAATTTCTCCTGTCTCTTCATGTTTCTGTGATGTGTTAACACAGTATAATAAATATGATAATTAATAAGTATCAGCAATTAAAAAAACAATACATGCCCAGTGCACACACAGCGGTGTTGAATGAATGTACTGGTCCGTTAAACGCTGGGGGGGGGGGCACTAGTTGTTTGCCTGCAGTTTTCAAGCAGGCAGTCGTTTACTGCCTCCACACACAAGAGAATCGGTATTACCAAAATCCTGTATTAAAGAAATAAGGTTCTTATTTTCATTTACATGGCTACACTGAAGAGAACAGATTTAAAAACAAGTGACCCATGGGTCATGACGCTCAGCTGCCAAGCATGACCTGTGACATCATGGACTGAGATTCACAACTTCCAGTAAAATTTTGAAGAACCAATTTGCCAATTTGTTGAAAATTTTCTATGACAACAGAAATATATATCACCTATGTCTGGTTAAAACACAGTGAATTGATGGTCTGAGGAAAATGCATGATTGTTAAGCTATCAGGAACTATTCCAACAGCTTGCTTGAAACCTGTCAGTCTCAAAAGGAACACCACAAAGGGCAAATATAAGATTAAAATATATAGCAAAAATCAAGGAAATACATGCAAGAATTATTGAGAAACAGGTGCTTCTGTATGAATGTTTATTCAATACAAGCCAACTGTACTGCACTTTTATAAATGATAGTAATATTTATTCAGAAATATTTAACCCAATCCTTTACAAGATTACATAAATATACATCCAACTGCATTCACTTTAACTGTTCTTGAGATAATATGATCAAAAGGAATTAAAAGATGGTTGCCTGGTGGCCATATTGGACTTCTGACAAGTCTGAAATCAGACAACAAACATTCTCTAAATCGGACCAAACATTAAAGAAAAATTACTGAAACTGCCCTGAAGAAAGAATTTCTAAGGTGGCTAACTGGCAGACATAATGGATTTCTGACAAGTATGACATTTGATATCCCACATTCTCCAATAAGAGACCAAACTTGGGGCAAATTATCCAGTAATAAATGCCCAAAATAATTCAAAAGGCATGTCCAGGCCCTCATATCAGATTTATAGATATGCAATTGTAAAAAGTGTAAGTCCAATATTTTTATTATCACTCTGCTTTTCAATGGGGTCAGCAGGGTAGGTAAACTGCCAAACCTGAAAGAAAAGAAATGCAGAAAGCATGTTTAAGAGTCTTGAAATAAAACAAAAAGCCATCCTAAATCAAGGTACAGATCCACTTATTATGAGAACAAACACTTGCTTTTATATGTGGTGATATATATTAAAATATTCAGATATCTAGGAAACTAAGTTTATTGCTAGGATACCATAAAATAAACTGCAAAATGTTCCCATCATCTTATAAATCAGTAGCTAAACCTTAATACTGTACTCTCATAGTCTTAATGCCTGGCTGAAGCATTCTGACAACAGTGTTTTTGTTATGAAGTAACGAGGTACTTATCACTGAGCCTTATCACTTAATAGGCTGATACAAAAGGGAGTCATATGTCACCAGTGTCACTCACAATTACAGCCACACAGGGAGATGTACCAGCTGGAGTGGGATGGTTATATATACAAGAAAAATAGAGATGGTCTATAAAATAAGTAATTGTGAACATCCCTGACCTATGACCTTGGCCTTTTGCCCATATATCAACTGGATTCTTTCTAAATGATGGGTAACTACTGACCACTTAAATCTGGTGTAATTACTTGGCAACCAATGGGTGAATAACTTTGACCTGCAACCTTTAACCTGCTGACCAGCTGACCCCAAAATCATTAAGTTATTTATTCAAGCAAAAAGACCCATGAATATGAAGTTTGAGTCAAACTGAGTGATGCATAGATGTGGCATATGTGAAAGACTGAAGGTTTGGGTTGAACAGTTACACTTGAAATATGCTCACAAGCATTTAGAACAATTAAATATTGTGACCTTGACCTTTGACTTTTTGACCTCAACATCAATAGGCTTCTTCCCTTATTGGTAGGTAAGCCATATATGACAGATGGGAGGTACAGATTGAAAAGTTTGCCTGAAAATGACTCCACGCAAGAAGTGGGTGCTGTGAACTTGACCTTTGACCTCAAAATCAACAGGTCTTTTCCCCTGTTGGCAGAGAAGCGATGTCAGTGCTGAAAGGTTTGGAATGAAAAGTCTAGCTTGAAATGTGTCCACTACCTTTTCAAAGAAGTGGATCCTGTGACCCTGACCTTTGACCTTGTGACCTCAAAATCTATAGGAATCTTCTCCAACTTAGTAGGTGAGCTATATGTTAAAGATCAAAGAATTGGGATGAAAGGGTTGGCTTAAAATGCATCCACAGGCTTTTCAAAGAGGAGGCCCCTGTGACCTTGACCTTTGACCTTTTGACCTAAAAAAAATTATGGTTCTTCCCCTGTTGGTAGGTGAGCTGTATGTGAAAGATGGAAGGTTTGGGATGAAAATTTTGTCTCAAAGAATTATTTCTGGGGGGTGCAAACACACCCCATAACTTCGAGAATATAGGTCGCAGTGACCTAATTTCAGGTTTGCAAAGAGATCTTTTTATAACCTCTAAGACTGCATAGGGTTCATGGCCCTAGCCCCTACGGTTATGATTTGTGCCCTGCTAACGGCCGGACGGCCGGCCGGCCGGCCGGACAGACAGACGGAAGGACGCCGGACAAAGACCCATCGCTATAGCCCAGCATGACTGAAAGTCAGCTGAGCTAAAAACTCAAAATGTTTAAATCAAAGCATAGCAATTAATGTACTATGGGATAATATACCATGTGTATATTTATAGTAAACTGTAATGCTAATATCTAGAGATATGAGATTTTAAATATAGCCACAAATGAACTTAAATGTACAGGGCTGTAACCAACATCCAAACTACTGAGAGTCCATAATTTATTCACCTACTACAATATCGCCAGTCCACGAAACTGTTGAGAAACCTTATTCAATCTAAAAAACATATAGTAATAGCAAAGAATAAACATATTATAAATCTCTTACCAGACTGAACTTTATCTCATATTTCGTATCTATTAATTTGCTGTTTCCTCATTGGTACTGGGTAAAAGCAATATACATTGGTTCTGAACCAGTTTTTAAGCAATATATCATGAAACACATCAATCAGCATGCAGTAGGCTAATTTGGTCATCTCTTGCTATGAAATTTATAAGGCAAAAAAGTTGGCAAACTGATTTTTGTATTGCCATGTTGTATCTTGAATTGGTTGACTTGTGAGCTGCCAGACGATACACAGCCCTTAGGGCCTATCAATGTTTATTGTGTACCATTGTATTTTAGCCCAGAATAATGTGGAAAGTCCGGAGCTAACAGTTAAGTGTTCCATTACATCCAAGTAAATATGCATGTATGAGTATATAAGCTGACAAGCTGGCCGTCATGAGACCGCTATCAAGACCAGTGTCAGATACTTCAGCCTGTATCTTTCGTGCTTCCCAGATCAGCTTGCTAGTCTGCACCGAATGGCCTGCAATGTAATCACCAGCGAAAGATCAACATGGTACCCTCAATGCACCTAAATTATGGATACGGGAGTCCATATGTCCCCAAAATGTAGCCAGCTGGAAAGTTTTGACCTCTCAGTCAGAAGTGTTCATTTGACTAAATAATGGACAGAGGGTATTATATTGTTTGTCATTACAATCAGGGAGTCAACTTTATGATGAGCTCCAACAAGGAGGATATGTTGTCATCAATGTTTGTAAACTTGTTTTTGTCTGCTGGTTTTGGCGATTACAAAGAAAATCTGAAAATTTGTTTTGAAATTTGTTTTAAAACTCAGCTTGAATATTTCAGATGTCAACAAGGAATGAAGCCCAATCTACATGGGGTGTCCATTGAAATTTGTAATTTTTTTTTAATAAACTGTGAGTTCAAACTAAAAATATAAGCAGTATGAATGAATGAAGACTGAGACTAATTAACTGCAACAAAACCAATAATATTTCTTGTTATATTTTATGAATGACTGATTAAAAATTTTGATAGGTAACCCAATTGCAGAACAGACTAAATGAATCTCACTATTGGTCTTAAGATAACCAAGCTTACCATGCATGGGTAAAAAACAATGGTAGTTCATTAACATGTTTTATCTGAAATTATTGTGATATAAGGGTTATGGCTATTTCTGTATTTTTCACAATATAAGTGCAACATAAATCATACATTCAACAATTTATGATTTCCACATCATGTATAATTACGATCACACATTTAAGATATAGTTAAGCATTAATATCCTTTAATGCTTCAAGGCTGTCATTTGATGACAGTCATAAGACAATTTGTGACACCTGACACCATAGGTATTTAACCCTTTCTGGACAAATTATTTTAAATTTTGACATTCTGTGAATTTACCTTAAGAATAATATTTCACTGCAATGAAACTAAATTTTAATTTTTTTTATTAAAATATTGGTTGATTTAAGTTCATGTCGATCGTTATAACTGAAAATTATTATAGAGTATGTTTGACCTCTGATCTCTGTCTGAAATCTTGCCAAATGTGGCTGTTCTAGGATGTCTATGTCAAGTGATCCTTAAAGACCGTGTGCAGAACAGGGTTGAACAATTAATTACATATGGACAACAAACAATTTCTCCTATACAAATTACAATAACACACAAAGTAAATTTAACATCATTTGTATACTTCCCACTTAACCATGTTTGTAGGACCAAGCTTGGGGTATGCTCCTGATTTCCTAGCTTTGTAGGACAGGCATTCTGAAAAGTTTAGATATTTTCAAAATTCATGACTTTTCAATTGTCAAATAAACATGACTATTAAATTATATAAGTACTGACATATTCATGACATATTTAGGGTGTGGAAACCCTGTTTAAAATCAATTTTTCTCCTGTGATTTCCATTTTTTTAAACAAAAGCAGGATTTATTTATTTGGTTCATACAAACATTTGACCAATGTCCTATTTAAATCTACTGTTTTGAAAAGGAATCTAATAAAATCCAAAAGCAAACAGAACAATGTCACTGACGATTGAACAGTGGCAGCCATCCCATTTTTTTCACTGACAAAAATAACACCAAGTTGATAGTCATGTTATAAACCAGGTATGGTGAGACCTTGGGCAGATAAACTTAACAAAGACCAGCGGGCACTTAGGAGCGGGCATGTAAGTTTTATGTGTTAGTTGGTAGAGCTTGGGCCCCAGGTCTTAATTCTCCGTTCTTCTCTCAGCAGCCACTATCAGATCAAAAGCAGAATCCCCAGTAGACTTTACAGTCAGAAATAATTTCTCTGAAGATCATACCAGGCTGGGATAGCGCTCTTGAATGACACGTAACAACATGAGTTATGACACCATATAAGCTGGCATAAAACCCCGCTCGGTAGAGCCAATAGTTAGAGATCGGCTATGCATATGGTTGACATCAAGACCTTTTGTGCTGCCAGGCTCTAGATGATTTTAAATTAATCATAAGCCCACACCAGATCTATGGCTCTGCATTCAAGGAGTTTCATTTCTGCAGAATGATTTCAACCCATCCAGGCTGTAATGGACAATCACATGTGACATATGATACAGTTTGACCTTTGACATTTCCGTGTTATCAAGGGGGCCTTGTGTCAGTACCTGCCTGTGAATTACTCACTATGGTGAATACCTACCTGTAGATCTGATTAACACCTACCCCAGAGTGGTGTGTGTGGGAGAAGGCTTGGTTACCCAATTACTCTGGGCTGTTTGTTTCAATTATTGCCAATCTAAATAATCACTCCCGTCACCATCCCATAACAATAGACTCCTTGCCATGCAACTGGGGCACTAACTTAACCTGAAGTTAGTGATTAGCGGGCTGTGATGGTAATGAACAAAACCCTTACCTGAGCTGATCTGGTAGAGGCAATGCCCTGCTCTAACGAAGCACAGCTCAATACAGTTTAATCACTGCTAGCTTGTTTACTCACACTTGATCTGTCGTACAATTGATACCAAGCACAGTACCCACTGACAGACAAACAATCGATTATTTATTCGGAGTGGGACCGGTCCGCGGAGACTTAAGTAACAGGGGACACCAGCTTCACATGTACAAATCCTTGCAAGTTTGTCCCCAGGCTTGGCAGTGGAAAACCAGGCAAATCTCGCAGAAGGCCATAATTACACATAACTGACATGTGAGCAATCCACCAGTCCGTTGTTAACATCACTGCTATCACTGAAAGGAGTCATGAAACTCAAGCATCAGTGGTCTTCAAATAGCCGCCGCCTCTCTCTCAATACATGTAAGACTTGGGTCTCTGCTGGCGATTCTGTGAGTCAGTAAAAACATGGAGGTGGTAATAATTCACTCCACTGCTATTTATAGAGAAACCCCCCTAACCTCATGGTGGGGTCTCTCGAAGTTGGGGCAAGCCATGTCCTGGCCAGAAAACACTTGGGCGCACATGGCCTGTGCATAACAAAGAATTGTGGGGGACCCCCGTGGCTCGCTGCATTGCCACTAAGGAACGCTACATCTGGCAGTTGACACAGGCTGGGGTTTTAGTCCCAGAGAGGAGTGCATAGAGAGGAGACTAGTCATTACAGGGTGGGTATGGATGGCGACAGCTTTCTCATACAGCCACACAATTTATGCAGGTCTTTTAACAACAGTTTTAGAAACTGCAGTCATCTGAGTAACGGACAGTGCTGCAACAGTCTGGGAGCAGTCTGAGCCATGCTATGAGGCTGGTGCCAGCACAGTCAGGGTGCTATTGTTGTTATTCAGCCTTGTGTAGCCACGGCTGAATGACTAAGGAATATACATCCCAGTGATGTCTGTCATTATGTTTTATCCAGTGCTTACTGAGATAGACTCTTTTATACCAGGGCAGGGGCTTCCTTCTCGGGGGATATTAGCATTATGCTTCAACAGAACTGTAGCAGTCAGACAAATAGCCGATGATGCTGCCAACAGCAAACCAAAGGAAGGTAACAGTCCTGAAGAGCTGACCATGATCAATGTCACAAAACCTGATATCTCTCCATCACCAGCTACTGCTAAAATCAATTTTTTTTAACACTCAGGTCTGCAACATATTTTATTTTCAGACCGATAAAAATTATTTTCCACTGTGTTTCTTAAGAGCAGGCATTACACCAATTCTCTTGACATAGGCACGAACTGTGCAGAGATAAATTATGCCAATTTTGTTTAAATCAATGCCACATTCTACTCACAAGCTTCATTATTTGTGTCCACCAATGGGACAATTAGGTATAAATAACATGCAATAATAAGGTATAAATGAACTGCAATGCATGCTTTCAAGCTTCTTAAAATAAAGAATGAACATTTGAGGAGATTAGCTCCCTTGAGTTTTTCACTTTTAATTTACCAGTCTTAGAATACTGGTATTAACATTTTCCTATAGAATGTCATATATCAAATAATTCTAAAATTAATTTACATATTATAGTCCTCCTGATTGTAGTTTATTTATATACACACAAGTTCTTAATTATATTATGCCTTATCTAAGATGTATTCTTATCTATGACGTATCATTATACAATAGTTACTGACTGTCTGAGAGCAGCTACAGGTTGCTGTAGTCAAGACTATAGCCCTGCATAGTTATACTTATGCTTATTTTATGTAAATTTATGTCAACATTTGCTGCAATTTTATCAATAAACTATCTATCCATCTATCCTTCGATCTATCTACCAGGGTATGGAGGTTTTAAGTAAATATTTGCAGGGGGGTCAACAGACAAGGTGCAGCCACATTAGGACACCTGTATAAAAGGGTACATGGCCATTTGTCTCAGGAACAATAAGTACCGGTTAATTCTGCAGGGAATGAAATCAGTGATTTAAATTGCAGATCAGCAGTGCATGCATGCATAATCAAATTCAACTAACCACTATTTATAAACCTAAGAATTGTATAAAAGTGTAGCAGAATGGAAAAATTGATTAATATTTTTAAACAGTTCACTGTCAAATAATGAAAGGCATGCTAGCATAATTTGTAAACACTATCTCAAACATTCACGATGACAGGGTGAAATCTCTCCAAGTAAGGCCCAACTTCTAAGAGTCTGTTGCTATTAAATAACTAAAGATATCAAGTGTCCACCTGAAAACATGCACTGCATGGCTTGCAGACCTCCCAAATTGTAAACCCCTTGCTGATTATCTTTACAACTCAGTGAGAATACTTTTTATGTATGGTTAGAAGGTGCACTCTTTTGTGAGTGATGCCTGACTGTGGGGCACAGCCTGAGCAATACAGCATGGTCACCCTGGATAGTGGTCAACCTTATAAAATCTCACCCCTCTTTAGTTGAGATTTGAACTCAAGACCTCCCAGCTGCGAGTCCTGTGCTCTACCCCTAGACCACAGAAACCAGTCCCTACAATATCAACAGCCAGACAGTTTCCTATAATGTGATGACTTATGATTCACATTACTCACAATGACACAAGGTAACAATAACAAAATGTGAAACCTGCTCATGTAAGCATGCTGATGGTCATTAACTTATGTTTTAATCCTCCTTATTACCTGAAATCACCTGATCTAACGGCCATAAAAGTCTAGATCTGTAGTGCTAATGCAACTAAATTGCTTGAAAAAAGTTTCAATCACAATAATACAAACATAGTAGACCTTGTAAAGCTCACTGCACTGAGTGGTTCACACATTTATAAATGTCACTTGTCTCACAGCAAGTGAAGACAAGTGGGTGGCCAATTACTTGAACCCTGTAAGTATATAATACATCACTCTTAGTTCACGTAACTGTGAATCGGGTGTATCTGACGTTCCCCTCAAAGCCCACCTGAACTCTACCTGCTTTTTTCTAGTACTCCTAGTACTCACGTCCAGGTAATACCTAATGAGTACTCAAGATCATCTTTGGACTAGAGTACTTGTGTTTGTGAATGCATATCTGAACTGTATTGCAAAGTTGCTTGCAGTTTTTGTAAATTTATTTATGCCTGTAGAGCTTTTAAACATGTGTGAAATAATTCCATTGATGCATTTCTAACAGTTGACATGGCAATAGGTACTTGAGTCCTAGTCTATTAAGAGTTTTAATTCAAATTTTGGAACCAGTTTTAGCCCTTCTACTATCAGAGTTTTTTTATGACTAATGTAAAACTGATCTACTGAATACACTCCTTGCAGTAAAATTGCATTACTTTATAAGGATCTTGCTTTTTATCTGATACCTTTTCTGTATGGTATGCTGCTTTGTCATAAATTACGGTTATTATATATATCATACAAATGTCATAGGTCTATATATACAATTTATTCTTGGCAAATAAAAAATATGACAATCTTGATGAAAATATTTTTCAAATGTTGTAATAAATAAAATTTCTAGAACTTTTATTGATATTTTGAACATTTCCTCAAATTTCAAGACCTTAAGTTTCATATATAAAATTTCATAACATTAATTTCATAACACCGATAACATTTTACAAAAGTTTTAACAATTTTTAACTTAGTATTAACCATGAATATCATGAAATTCAAAAGTTAGGTTGCAATTTTATAGTTAGTATCAAATTAGTACTCTTAAGTACTAATTATTTTAGAATGAGTTATATAGAACAAACCATGGTATTTTCACAAAAATAAGTCACACCACTCTTGAACTCGATTTGATCCTAAAAAAATAATAATTAAGTTTTGTCAAAAAAGAATAAAAAAAAAATGAAATTATAACAATTTAACCATTCGATTGTCACAATAGGTAAAATAAGTTCTCAAACGTCATGAATGTTTAAACATCATAAAAGCAGTAAACTGAGTAATTCTTGAGACTAAAACAAAATGTAATACTTTTGAAATGGTATGAAGTGGCACCACCGGGTGACTGGCTTTTTATGTCTTTTAAAAAGAAGTGGTATATATTTCAAAACCATGCCAATCGGCACAAACAAATGGGGCTGTCAATACATATTTTTAAGTGGTTAGCTCAGACAGAGTTTACAGAACCTGACCTAAAGGTCAAGAATTGCCCTGGACTGATAAGGCAGGAACTGATGCTATGTTATAAACAGGGCTTGAAAATGACAGTAAGACACACTAGCCCTGAGGACTATAGTGATGACTAAAGATCACTAGTCTTACAAAGAAAATGTTCCCAGCTCATAAATAAAAGCATAACTTGAGCCATTCATGGGTACAAATTTCTACTCAGGTTGAATTATATGGGCAACTCGGTGGGTGTTGAGGTAGATCCCTGACACAGACTTTGTACCACCAAGCTGTTTGCTAACAGTAGGTGAGCGATCAGAGAGCACTGATAATTCAATCAACTCCCACAAATCACTCTCCCTTCATGACTTGCCAAGGGTGTAAGGGCTATCACACCACACAGGTATCACATCGTAACGAAGTTACCTTGATCCAGCTTGTTACCTTAATACCTTTCTTATGACAATTAATTATCAGTTTTTTCTTTCAGCTTGAAATCCATTAACCTGTTTTGTGCATGGTTTGAAGAAGGGTGAAAGCCACAAACGATAACTGGTCTATTGGAAGGGTTTGAGCCATCTTCATACTACCAAGTCTGTGGCTCCGCTTTCACAGACCTTGATTCAGTGATTCTCTCACATGTCTATTTCATGAATAATGAATAAGGCAACTGAACCAAGCAAATGATTTGTGTACACTTGAATGTCTGGTGTTATGTCTTGATAAAACATTTAGCACTGCAAGGAAGCCATTAATAACCAATCAAATAAGCCTGTCCTGTTTCTGGTACAAGTCTTCTTGTTCCTGAAGGCAATATGTGAACAGTGTATTGTCTGAATACTAGTTTATTGGATTTGACTGACCTTTGGATTTTCAGCCAGAACATTTGCATTCTCATTCATTTTTCTTGAAACAGAAACAAGAGAAGGTCGCAGAATCAAAGTCTGTGAAAGCTTAGCCATAGACTTGGTGGTAAGAGGATCGTTGGAGCAATGTACAAGTGACATATACCTAAGCACTTTCCAAAAGTACCCAGATACAGGTATTTTAGAAAGGTACCTGAATATAGGCACACAAACTTCACATAATATTACATTACTGGTACAAATAATGGGACGAACATATATTATAATATGCAAATGAGATTGAATCCCTGGCTCCTTCAGTGGCCTTGTGTCATAATATGCAAATACCAGGGATTACCCTCAAGCCAAAAGTATGAGGAACTAGCAAAGTTCCTACACCAGTGATGTTCGATTCATGCACTGGATTATCTGACTGATGTTTCCTGGCTTATCCTTATAAAAGGTTCAAGGGATTACCTTTAGTAAACAGATGTCAGGTATCAGAATAGGCCCCTTTCAGACATCCCTTCAGCAGTAGTGTTTTATTATAGTCCGTTTCACCCCTGCTGTCCACCTGTTTTTTGTAGATGGTTCTCTTAAAAGTTTATATTTTTTAATAATTTCAAAGAAAACAACATGTGGAAGTGACAACCTAATATGGCAATTAAGAATTTTACAATAAAACACCCGTTTATGTTTTACAACATTTTAGTCTCTTCACCATGATCTGGCAGATATGATGTGTCCCTCCATAAGAAGCCATTTTTGTTTAAACTGGTTAAATATTTAAGAGTGTTTACATGAGATCATCCAATCAGAAGCTGTCAGCTGAGGGTGTTTTTGCATGTGACCAATGACCTTGACTGCCATAAGTGGGTCTGATATGTTGTAAAATGTAGACTGATTTCTCAAATTTTCAAATAATTCTGTTTCTTAAATAAAGTGTCAGGTAGGTATTTATTTATCTTGCTGAAAATTAGGTTCTTTTATCCCCTACTCTTCACTATAATTTTTTTCCTTTAAATGTAACTAATAAAATTTTTCATAGCAAAAAACAGGTGGACATGAGGGGATGAAACGGACTATAGTGTGAGGAACTGGTACAATAATTATTTTTAAGATTGTTAGACAAAACAACAAATGATTTTTTACTGGTCAACTGTTAATCAATTAATTCAAATATTTTATTATTATATCAGATTATTTTATACGTGTCTGCCTTTTAGGGACCTGTTTCCATTCTGATAGCATTGACATACTTTCACATTGTTCAATTCAAGAAAATGCCATCGATACACCAGCTGACAATAGAACATATAATATAAGAGTTTAACTATTTATTAAAAAAAATTACAAATATTGTCCCAAATATAATTTTTATTCAAAATAATAAGAGAATTGTATGATTTTTTCAAATAAAATATAACTGAAATGATTATTAAAATAATATTAAAGAATATATTCATGAATGCATTCATGAATACATTTGGAAAGTATTTGCACTGGTATTCATATACTTTCATTTTTACCTGAATTCCCATTCTTTATGCAAGAAATTTTATAATGGAGTACATATTCATATTCGTATTTAAATACAATTGCAAAGTATTCCCACCATGTCTGGTATTTATTCAGTTTTCACCAAACAATGGTGTTGAGAATCCAGAATGTACAAAATTCACACATTTAAATAATGATCATAATTACCTGGTTTTTACAGCTTTTATTTATATTAAAAAAAATAAATGTAATATATTCATTTTGGACTAATTTCACATCAATGTACACACTAGACACAGTAGGAATCTAGATTAATATTATCAACTGCATCTTTGTCTATCATTAATTTCCTTCATATGATCCCTAATGATTAGTAATGAATAATATGATTTACTTTTTCATTATTAAAATTGAACTGAAAAATGCCATAGGTGACTGCATGGTGTTATTTGGAATACGTGACATTCTATCCATCGATACAAGATTCTTATATCATCAGTAACTGCAAGTTAATTCCCTATTATTATAAACTAACAAATTCCTTTTCTATTTTTCTTTAATTTGTTATTAAAAACAATAAAAATTGATTAATTTATTGTTTATTGTTATGTTGTTGGTTAAAACTACTAGATGAGTTGGGTTGGACACCTGGATCAACTGTGGCTGGCCATAAGCTGCCTGGCTGCCCCAGTATATGCCTCGCCTCAAGTGTGCATAATTTGCTGAAAGTTCAACAAGGTCAACATACAGGTGACTCAAGAGTGGCTGGAGAGAGCCAAGGTCAGACATTGTCTCATAAAAACATTAATAAAAGCTACAATTTTTGGCCAATTTCTTTCAGCTTTCTAAACTAAAAAGCTGAAATCCTTATGTGTGCATGATATGAAAATTATATAAACAGAGCTCACAAGAAACAAACATGAAATGGTCAAAGTTGGGAAAAATTTAAGGTACTAATTTATATTTATACTAATAACTTATAAAATTTTAAAAATTCAGAACTAATTTTGGGTATTCAATTGAATCTTGATTAAATAATGTTACATCCCTGACAAAAAATCTCTAGCTTCAGCAGGCCCCTTGTTAAGGGAGTAAATATATTTCTTGATTTTTTACAAAGTGCATTATGTTTGGGCCCATAACTTAAAACAATTATGCAATACTGACATCATTTCTGGCATGTGCACAGAGAATGTATAGAAAAACATGTATATTATATATGATTAAAGTCAGATCAGTGGTTTTGATATTAGGCAGTATTGAAGTGTAACAATTGGTTTTTAATTGAAAAATGAAGTTTTTCATTAATATCTCAAAGGTATTAAGTGCTAGTGACCAAATTCTTGGCATGGTAGGGGATTTTGGAGACATCTAATTGTATGCCAAATTTTAGGAACTGAGAGCTGAAGCTGGGGAGCTGAGCTTTTGCAATCTGCATAACACTAGCCTGATGTAAAGAATATGTTACATGGTGCTTGAAAACTTGAATAAAATCTACAGTTTTTGATCAACTGGTTTCAAATTTTTTGTGTTAACAGACAAAATGCTAATAAAAACATGCTGAGAAAATTAAATCCACAGTACTTACAGGAAAAAAACGTGCCATGGTCAAAGTTAGGCAAAATTTAAGGTACAAATTTTTTATTTTTGTTAATAATAATATTTTAAAAAATTTAAAAGATTTTGATCTAATTTTGGGTATACAATTTAATTTTGATTAATTAAAGTTATATTACTTGAAAAAAAGTCCATAGCTTTAACATGTTTTGTGTTTAGTGATTAAATATCTTTCCTGATTTTTTAAAAAAATGCATTATGTTCTGGCCCATAACTTTTTTAAACTAGAATACGGGTAGTCGACAAGCGACTACGTGTATCCGCCAAAATCAGAGAAGGATGGGTGAAGTGAGGCATGGATTGAGTGGCAAGGGGATATAGAGTTACATATGTAAAATATTAGTATTGGATCTCTGCCACATAAACATGATTGTAGGTGGTGCCACCTGTTATTTGAACGAGAAACTATCCAAGATATATACACATGCAAAATTTCAAGTGGAAAAGTCAAACCACTGCAGAGATATGAGTGATTTTATCCCACAGCAGACAAACAGATGGACGCTGTGCAAACATGGTTGCAGGTGGCACCACCTTTTGTTGTGTATGTTATAAAGCTATCCCAGGGCTACATTTGTGTAAAATTTTTTTCCGGATCGGTCAAACGGTTCCCGAGATATGAGCTTGGATGTCTGCAGCGTTAACATGAATGTAGGTGGCGCCACCTGTCATAAAATCAAGGAAGCTATCTAGGATGTATACGCATGCCGAATTTTAGGTGAATTAGTCAAACCATTGCAGAGATATGAGTGATTTTAACCCCAGGCAGATGAACAAATGGGCACTGTGCAAACATGGTTGCAGGTGGCGCCATCTTTTGTTGTGTATGTTATAAAGCTATCCCAGGGCTACATTTGTGTAAAATTTTTTTCCGGATCGGTCAAACGGTTCCCGAGATATATGGGTTTATGTGTGGAGCGTTAACGTGAATGTAGGTGGCGCCACCTGTCATAAAATCAAGAAAGCTATCTAGGATGTATATGCATGCCGATTTTTAGGTGAATTAGTCAAACCACTGCAGAGATATGAGTGATTTTAACCCCAGGCAGATGAACAAATGGACACCGTGCAAACATGGTTGCAGGTGGCGCCACCTTTTGTTGTGTATGTTATAAAGCTATCCCAGGGCTACATTTGTGTAAAATTTTTTTCCGGATCGGTCAAACAGTTCCCGAGATATATGGGTTTATGTGTGGAGCGTTAACGTGAATGTAGGTGGCGCCACCTGTCATAAAATTGAGAAAGCTATCTAGGATGTATATGCATGCCAAATTTTAGGTGAATTAGTCAAACCACTGCAGAGATATGAGTGATTTTAACCCCAGGCAGATGAACAGATGGACACTGTGCAAACATGGTTGCAGGTGGCGCCACCTTTTGTTGTGTATGTTATAAAGCTATCCCAGGGCTACATTTGTGTAAAAAAAATTTCCGGATCGGTCAAACGGTTCCCGAGATATATGGGTTTATGTGTGTAAACAGACGCACAAACGGACGCTGGGGAGAGACGAAAGGTCAGAGGTCAAGGTCACTTGGTTAGGCACCAGTTCACATGTGACCCGATAATTTGTGTAAGTTTCGGAAAAATCTGTCCAGTAGTCTCAGAGGAGTTCTCCGGAAACGAACGCGGCGGCGGCGGCGGCGGCGGAACCCGGTCAAAAACATAGTATCCGCAAAACTTCGTTTTGGCGGATACAATTATATAATACAGATATAATTTCAGGCATGTACATAGGAACTATATAGAGGAATATTTATGGTAAATATGAGGAAAAACAGATGAGTGGTTTTGATATTAGGCAGCCCTGAAGTGTGAAAATAGGTTTTTAATAAAAAATTGAGGTTTTTCCTTAATTTCTCAAAGGAACAATGTCGAAAAGACCCAGTTTTCGGCTTGGTAGGAGATCTTGGGGACATCTAACACTATGCCGAATTTTGGATTCCTAGGTCTTATGGTTTCAAAACGTGCCACATCTACAGATGGACGGACGACGGACAATGGACCACGACTTAAGCTCAGATGACTTATAGTCAGCTGAGCTAAAAATGATCCAAAAAGGTTTTCGTTTATTATTTTCTACGGATAAAAAGTATATTTTATATGTACAGTAGTATATATATAGACATTTGCATTTAAAAGCACTTAAATGCATTTGCATTTGAAAAATCTGAATGCATTTGCATACGCATTTAAATGCAATGACTGGTAAAGCCTTTGCATTTGCATTTGCATTTAAATGCAATGAGTGGTAAAGCATTTGCATTTGCATTTGCATTTGGGGAAACAACATAACATTTGCATTTGCATTTAAATGCGCCGAGTTGCATTTGAACCCAACCCTGGTTCATGATCAACCACACAAAAATGCTTCCAATTTAATCAATTATCAAGAAAAAAAGACTGATCATCCATATAATCAATTAATCATCAAAGCACTACATAGCCCATACCAACTGTTACTGAGCGACTAAATGTTACAACATAACCTGTGTTTAACAATAATTATTGAGTTTACCTTTTTCCTCGATGACAGGTGCTCATAGAGAGCGGGCTGTTTAAACAACAGCTGGAGGTTACTGTGAGGTAAATAGTTCGTCAGCAGATACAGGTGTGCTGAGATGGAACTATTACTATTTAATTCAATAACAGAGACGCCTAAAAATAACACTTCAATTTTACTCATTGGTACAACTATTCACAATAAACAATATTTTTTTTTTCAGTCTGCCAAAAGGTCATAACAATGTATATATTTATGTGCAAGGGTTTCAATTAAAAAATTTCAGGCATGGCTTTTAATTAAATAATATTTCATAAAATAAAAATAAAATATTAATTTTAATTTCAGGCATAATCATATCATAGTTTATCCAAGGAATTGTTTTAAGGAATACTGCTAGTTATTTGTCAAAATACTAACAAAAAACTTTACAAGTTATCTATCAAAATACTGACAAAAAACTTAACAAGTAATCTATCAAAATACTAACAAAAAACTTTACAAGTTATCTATCAAAATACTGACAAAAAACTTTGCAATACATGTACGCTCCTCAGCAGCAAGAGTGGGTGTCACATGTTTAATTATTGGAGCTGGATGCACAATGTGATACAAGGCTTGGTCTGATTACAATTCTTTGCTCTATGCAAGGAGTTTATAACAAATGGAGTTCCAGCTCTGGCCATGTCGAATGTTGCTGACTGGGAGCATAAATCTCGCTGCTTAAAGGCACAAAGAGATGCAGCTGATACACCCAGTGCTCAGTGCGAGAAAACCCCCTTCAGCGTGACTTTAGAACGGCTCGTTAGTTCCTGGAGACCCAAAGTGTGAACTTACGCTGTTTTGTCAGTTAAGGTAGTTTCTCCACAAACTTCATGAATGAGTTTTCAATGTAAATATTGGAACAATCATAAGTTTACACATATATTTTCAAATAAATATTGTGTGGCAAGATAACGTGTGATGGGGTAGTTGCCAATAACATCTGAGCTTTCCCTGAGCAGGGGTAAACATGAATGAAACTACGAGAATAACACCATCAGAAATGCACGATAGGGTTAATGGGCTTACCATGTCTTAATTGCAATTAGCGCACGACTGACACACTAGACCTGGCAGAACTTCTCAGAGCTTGAACTCCATTTGTTATAAACTCCTTGCTCTTTGCCAGCCCTGGTGGTGGAACCCAGAAAATCTTGCTATACATAGCAGCGGTTAAAGTGAAGGAGATCTAAGACAAGTGTAGAGTACAAACCACTGTGTAAGGAGTGTACAATACTAGGTGTCCAATCAACTCGTGTTTATATAAAATGAAGTTTGAAGTATTTAGTTAGTGACTCTGATTAATGATTTAAGATGATGGACCTGCAATGACATCTTTCAAAATCAGCAGCCAAGTGAGCAGTCACATAATCTTTTGTTTGGTAATAATGATGTCACAAAGCTGATTTTGAATTGACTGACATCATCAGCTTGAAAAAGAAAAATTTGTATCTCGATTCTTGGGCAATACACACAAGGACAACACATTACACTGCTTTGTCATATTTTGGATTGTTTTCTCATATCTACCAATAATGATTTTCAATTTGTACAGGAATCAAACAACAATATTAAGTATGCATTGTGTCCTTTATTAAACAAAAGTAACTTGTTGACCCTTAGATTTAATAGTTTGTAAAAATTAAATTTAGGTGATTTAATTGTGATAACCGGTAACCCATGTATACCTCATGCTTAATCTCATGAAAGTATCTTCAATTCAACCTCAGACCTTTTTTACAGGTTAACATGCTTGCTTTTGAACCCTTGCCCTTTTTGTGTGTTGAAAGACAAACTGTATCATTAGCCCTGCTACCAGCCAGCACTTATGTATGGTGTTTCTAGGGAAACGGTAAAACGCTCATCAGGAGAAACGTCAGACAATGTGTCTTCTGAACAGAGGCACACTTGGCTACTGACTAGGCGGTAGGCATGACTAAAGCACAATTGACACCAGTTATATCAGACCCCCCTCCCTCAATACAGGCAATGTTAAAACAAAATCAATACTTACACCACTGGTTTCCCTGTAAAGTAGCGCAGAAGACGTGTAAATATGTCCGCAATAACAATACTGTCGTTCTCTAATAGTTGGTCTTCAAATTCCTGCAAGTAGAGAGAAACATGTAGGGCATGTCACCCAACTGGCCGCAGCAATGTTTTGCGGATTATCTGTTTATATTAGGCTTTATAATCAGCTCAGCCAGAGCCTAAGCTGTAACACCAAATAGCAGTCCAGCGTATCCCCAAACCTGGCATTTCTCACTTCAGAATCAGCTGATTATGCCAGGGGATGCTTAACACTGTCATTCCTTACATTCAATTCCACACCAGCTAAGAGGTCATCAAGTGCAGTATTTATAGGCAGTCAACCTTGACTGTTTGGTCCAGGTTTCCATTACGGAACCGATAAAGACAGTTCAATGGACAGGAGAGGGCAGCCGCAGCAGACTCTATGGTAACTACAGAGAATGTGATGCTATGCCAGGAATTTGGTTAGTTCTACATTTCACCACCAGGTGTCACCCTGGTCTGGCCTTATGAGCTTTTCACCAATCTGTCAAGAGAGCAGACCAACACAGGTCTAACTGCTTGGTTTTTATCTGAGCCACTAGCTGCTGTGGCTTCTCTGAAAATGGAGATCTGTAAAGAGCTACAGATGAGGCCCTACAACCTGGTATGATCAAATCCCTCTGTTGTAGTACTGGTTTCACCTCATCTCTGGGTGCTCCTATCATTCAAAGTTCACCATAATTAAATTAATTGTCTCCTAGCCATGACACAAGGTGTTATACCAGTGCCAGTGAGCATGCTCCTGTTTCCATGGTGATGACATCAAAACATCTCCCCATCTGTGTGGTTCTCATGGCAGGTTGCTGTGCTAAGCCTGAGGAAGGCAGTCACTTACCATTAATAGTGTCATACGATCTCACTTAATGTAGTCTTATCAATTTGATCTTATCTGATCTCTGATTCAGATTACCACTACAAACACAGCTGCATAAAAACAGCATATCCCCTCTAATGTATATTATATCAATGATTCATTCCTTTAAAACAAATATATAAAGATGAATACAGCACATATTTTTACTCCAAATTAATAAATTTAAGATTTTACTTTTTATAAAACAATTTATAAAACAGTTGATCAAAAAGAACAATGAAGATTAGAGGTAATCCATATAATTTCTGACACTGGCACCAATGCAGGAAAATTATGCCTTAATTATTGCACTGACCATTTTTGTTCACTGTTAACGAGTTGAAGAAAAGAAAATCCACTTGAAAAGGAGTGATTTTTGTTTACTTCTGTTCTTTTAAGTTTATAACTGACCCAACAGTGCTTAACTTTTTGGTTTACTAATGATTATGCATACATAGATATGTCTGAGTACTAGAAGTTTCAAGGAAAAAAAAGTAAAAAAAGTTGATGACCAGACCATCGAAATTGATCACTTGGAGTCACAGATTCATTATTAGAGATTTTTTTCATATCATGATGTGATACCATAATTTCAGTAGTTATAAACAGTTAAACCTCTTATCTGAATAGCTTGGAGGACAAATTTGGTTCAGGAAAGTGAGGTTAAGGATACTGTGGTTTCCATGTTTGTGAAGGTGTTTCAAATTCTCGATATTTTATGAAAGGGGAATTATCACAAAATTTAAACCTTCGTAAGTAAGAGTTCTCATTGATGAAGGCAAATTTTTAAAAAGGAAAAGGTTGACATTATGAATAAAAATAGATTGTATATGTTCAGAACATATACAAAGGATATCAGATCTTTCCCATTGTCTGCTATTAATTAATATTTGCACATGGTACCTGTTATAGGTTAACTAGTGATGCCATCTAGGGGTAATAATGTGAAAAATTTTTCAATGTTTTTTTGTATGACGCACTTACATGTTATTGCATATAAAAGCTATATCACTTAGCAGGTGTAAATCTGATGTCAATACCACAAGTATGGATGGTTGATATAACCAACTTAATGATTAAACCTGATTGTAAGTATCTTTTATATACAAATCATGGTGTCTGTGTCTCAGCCAGTAATGGAACAGAAGGCTTCCACTTAGAAAAGTTTGTTAAACCCCACTTGGTCCTGCAATTACAGAGCGAAACTGGTGACTCAAAGCTCAACATGATGAACATGATAAGTTAGTTTACCATCAGGGAGGCATAAATGTACAACAACTAAATGCCAGTTCAACAAGCAAATTCGTTGAATTAATGTTCCCCGCTTCCGCATTATGTTATTTTAGCTTCTTGTGATGTTCATGGTTGCCTTCTCAATATGTTTTAGTTTTTATTTTCCCCTGAAGATGTCTCCACATGTCATAATTTTTTTTTGTGAATTGGGAACATTAGGGCAGATTTTGTTTTGTTTTTGAGCTGGTGATAATAAATAAATTTACAGACAGACACTCCAAAACCAATCCCAACCAGGGTATGCTAAATGCAATCACTGAGCCAAATTTGAGTAAAATCGGATAATATTTAGGAAATTTATCCACCAAAACAAAAACAAGGGACCTATGGGTCACGGCACTCAGCAGTTATATATGATTAAAAAATATGATTTAGGAATGAGGCATATGCTGGTTTGGTGTGGTTATAAATATAAGCTTTATTATGAGTTGTTGGTGTTTAGCTTATGTATGATTATGATATTATCTTCGGAGACAGGGAAGAGGATTGATTTCATTTATTTTATTAACAAATGGAGTACTATTGTCACACAGATTTTGACTTGGCCATATACCTTATAAGCAGAACATATGATATAAGAGTTTAACTATTTATTAAAAAAAAAATTACAAATATTGTCCCAAATATAATTTTTATTAAAAATAATAAGAGAATCTTATGATTTTTTAAAATGAAATATAACTGAAATGATTATTAAAATAATATTAAAGAATATATTCATGAATGCATTCATGAATACATTTTGAAAGTATTTGCACTGGTATTCATATACTTTCATTTTTACCTGAATTCCAATTCTTTATGCAAGACATTTTATAATGGAGTACATATTCATATTCGTATTTAAATACAATTGCAAAGTTTTCCCACCATTACTGGCATTTATTCAGTTTTCACCAAACAATTATGTTGAGAATCCAAATTATACAAAATTGACACATTTAAATTATGTTCAAAAGTACCTGGTTTTATGGCTTTTATTTATATTAAAAAAAAAATGTAATATATTCATTTTGGACTAATTTCACATCAATGTACACACTAGACACAGTAGGAATCTAGATTAATAATATAAACTGCATCTTTGTCTATCATTAATTTCATTCATATGATCCCTAATGATTAGTAATGAATAATATGATTTACTTTTTTATCATTAAAATTGAACTGAAAAATACCATAGGTGACTGCATGGTGTTATTTGGAGTACTTGACATTCTATCCATCGATACAAGATTCTTATATCATAGGTAACTGCAAGTTAATTTCCTGTTATTATCAACTAACAAATTCCTTTTCTATTTTCCTTTAATTTGTCATTAAAAACCAATAAAAATTGATTAATTTATTGTTATGTTGTTGGTTAAAACTACTAGATGAGTTGGGTTGGACACCTAGATCAACTGTGGCTGGCCATTATATAATAAGCTGCCTGGAGCCCCAGTTTATGACTCGCCTCAAGCATGCATAATTTGCTGAAAGTTCAACAAGGTCAACATACAGGTGACTCAAGAGGTGCTACAGAGAGCCAAGGTCTGACATGGTCTCATAAAAACATTAATAAAAGCTGCAATTTTTGGCCAATTTCTTTCAGCTTTCTAAACTAAAAAGCTGAAATCCTTATGTGAGCATGATATGAAAATTATATAAACAGAGCTCACATGAAACAAAAGTGAAATGGTCGAAGTTGGGCAAAATTTAAGGTACTAATTTTATATTTATACTAATAACTTATAAAATTTTTAAAATTCAGAACTAATTTTGGGTATTCAATTGAATCTTGATTAAATAATGTTACATCCCAGAAAAAAAAATCTCTAGCTTCAGCAAGAGGATTAAAGGGAGTAAATATATTTCTTGATTTTTTACAAAGTGCATTATGTTTGGGCCCATAACTTAAAACAATTGCGCAATACTGACATCATTTCTGGCATGTGCACAGAGAATGTATAGAAAAACATGTATATTATATATGATTAAAGTCAGATCAGTGGTTTTGATATTAGGCAGTATTGAAGTGTAGCAATGGGTTTTTAATTGAAAAATGAAGTTTTTCATTAATATCTCAAAGGTATTAAGTCCTAGTGACCAAATTCTTGGCATGGTAGGGAATTTTGGAGACATCTAATTGTATGCCAAATTTTAGGAACTGAGAGCTTAAGCTGGGGAGCTGAGCTCTTGCAAACTGCATAACACTAGCCTGATGTAAACAATATGTTACATGGTGCTTGAAAACTTGAATAAAATCTACAGTTTTTGATCAACTGGTTTCAAGTTTTTGGTGTTAACAGACAAAATGCTAACAAAAACATGCTGAGAAAATTAAATCCACAGTACTTACAGGAAAAAAATGTGCCATGGTCAAAGTTGGGCAAAATTTAAGGTACAAATTTTTTATTTTTGTTAATATTTTAAAAAATTTAAAAGATTTTGATCTAATTTTGGGTATACAATTTAATTTTGATTAATTAAAGTTATATTACTTGAAAAAAATTCCATAGCTTTAACAAGTTTTGTGTTAAGTGATCAAATATCTTTCCTGATTTTTTACAAAATGCATTATGTTCTGGCCCATAACTTTCTTAAATTATATAATACAGACATAAATTCAGGCGTGTACATAGGAACTATATGGAGGAATATTTATGGTAAATATGAGGAAAAACAGATGAGTGGTTTTGATATAAGGCAGTCCTGAAGTGTGAAAATAGGTTTTTAATAAAAAATTGAGGTTTTTCCTTAATTTCTCAAAGGAACAAAGTCGCAAAGACCCAGTTTTCGGCTTGGTAGGAGATCTTTTGGACATCTAACACTATGCCGAATTTTGGATTCCTAGGTCTTACAGTTTCAAAACGTGCCACATCTATGGACGGACGGACGGACAGACGGACGGACGACGGACAATGGACCACGACTATAGCTCAGATGACTTATAGTCAGCTGAGCTAAAAAATGATGACTGATTATTTGCAAAAAATTTGGTGATGCTAGCTCCTGCCGTTTTTTGAGATAGCTATGGTTACTGTACAGACGTTGCACTGACGCACGACAGACGATGCCGCACCATCGCATAAGCTCACAGGTTCGCTAAAAATTTACAAATGGATTTTAGGAAATTCAAGGTTTTACTGTATTATTACACCATCAGAAACATTTTGAAATATTTGTGAAATTAACAAGGGACCCATGGGTCATGGCGCTCAGATGAACATGCCCTTGATAGAAAAATATCAAATCCTAGCAAAGAGAAAAAGAGGTTACAGTTATTGTAGTATTGTTGCACCTGAAAATGTAAATCCTAATACTTAAGCAATTTGGCATTAATAATTAATAAGTCTGTCCTGAAGGTATAAATTTTCTTTTTCTCTTAGTTGCAAATACATATAATGTTAGTGGTGCATATACAGTGACTGTACATGCAATAAACTTAAGAATTTTTTACTCTATACAAAGAAAAGGGCTCCCAAAGTCTTTTGAAATACTGTTACATCTATAAAAGGCAAAGGTAACTGTATGACAACAAGCTATAAACAACCAGAATGTGTTTGTTGCAAAAACAGATTATGTCTCCCCTCCCTATAGGCCCTTATCACCAAATCTTAGGGAAAAAATATCCACTACTTCAAAAGTTATGATGTTGACAGAAATCATACATTTCCACAAATCTGACTTTAAATATCAAGTTCAAGGTAACAAGTTTTCAATCTCTTGGGCTTCAAACTCTCTGAGTACTCGGTTGAAATATTTGGTTATATCAAATTGGAGAAAAACATATATGCAATACTTCAATGGTTATGGGGTTCACAAATATCCTAGATTTCTGAAGATTTTACTTTGAAAATGAATGTCAAGATTTCTTTTTTTTTCTTCAGAAATCTTTGTTGGAACAATTAGCATAAAAAGTTTGAGGAAATGTGCAGTCCTTCATATGATAGGGTTCATAAAAATCAACGATTTCTGGAGATTTGCCTTGAAGACCAATGTGAAGGTGACCAGTTTTCGAACTCATCAGAGGTATTTGCTGAAACAATTTTTGTATCACATGTATCTGTGAACAAGAGCATTGCAAACTTGCATAATAGGCCTGTTGTCTATCTGGTTACCTCGGAGGCTCAGACCTTATCAAATATGTGTGAATTTTGATGAGAAGGTAAGTTCAGGTGAGAAATTCTATTGGATCCATAGGATTTTTGGTAAGTCACCAAAGTGCCTCCAAAGTTTGGTGAACTCTGACCTCTTAAAATATACATGGATTTTTCTGGAGATCAAACTCAGGCTAGAATCCCTAATTGTGTGATTTCATCAAGAAATCAATTACAGTAAGTAACAAGAAATGGATGAAACTGAGCACCAGTCGAGTGTATGGATGAGCCCTTATATCTTCATAGAGAGAAGCGTTGTGCCCCAAAAGGTGAGCAAATTCACAACAGAATGTTTCTATAAAATGCCTTTATCCTACGCTTTATCTGTTTCCTGCTGTTTCCCTAAAATAAGGATTCACGAGAATGTGCTAATACCTAGATGTTACTCTAATCAAAGCTACACCTACAGTGTGTTCTTATAGTTATCTCAATCACATGGTCACAAAAACCCTGCAAAAGATGCCACAAGTGACGAATCTAGCAGGGGGTTAAGGTCATAAAGAAACCAGCGACCTGATCATCACACATCCATTGATCAAAGAGAACAAAACGGAACTGTGATCACTATATCCCTGACAGTGCTACTTATATAACCTGCCTTTCATAAAAAATACACGGGTTCCATCATATATGGCTCATATATAATTAGTGTAATCGATCTTAATTGATGCAAAACAATACAGGCACCTCACATTCTTGCTTGCAACTGCTATCATATTCTCTCCCGACACACGCGAGACATTTTACGTAATTACATGTGACAGCTCTGGTTGTGTTCCCAAGCTCAGGTCATTGGTATTAAATCACATATATTATTTTTATGTTAAAGATGTGACTTTCTTCATCCTAAGTGCAACACTGAGAGAAGCGAATGAAATACTTCTGGAGCCATCTTGAAAGAGTTGTTTCCTGTCAACTTAAAGACCAAGTGTACCTCCTCACGCAGTGGTTAAACACTGCAGTCTCAAAAATCTCCTTTATGGTAACTGCTGCTTAGTATGTCAAGATTCAAGAAGTGTAATCAGACCAATGAGAACACGTTCTGCAACCAGCTCCCATTTTAAACATGCAACACCTGCTCTTATTGGTCTGGTAACACTGGTTCTGGCACAGGGCAAAGAATCAGACCAATGAAAGTTGATGTCTCAGTGTAATCAGACCCTCTCAGTGGGTGTAACATCTTTGAAGTTTGGAGCTGGATGCACAATGTGATACCATGCTCCCATTGGTTACAAGAAAAGAGACCTGTGATGACTACAGTGTAAAACCCCTGTGTGAGGAATGTAGACCAAGTGTGAAAAGATGGCAATTTATCTATAGCCTCATCTGTGAGTAAGTATAAGAATAAGTAAAATTTATTTAAACATCTGTGCCCATCACAAGATGGGTTACAAAAGTCTGTCATTTCAAAGCTAATAAACAAGTCTCAACTCAATCACATATTTCCACTCCATTTTTGCATCATCATATTCTTTATGCTACATTTCCATCTATGTAGATTATAATTAATCAAAATAATTTCTATCACTGCCACCAATTCAGCAAATCTGAGTCTCTTTAATCACACTGACCACTGGTTATTCCCTGTTAACCAGATGAAGAAAAGAAAATCCAGTTAAAGAAAAGAGATTTTTTTCCCTTCATTTTCTTTTAAGTTTATAGTTGATCCAACAGAGCTCAACTTTCTGGTTAACTAAGGATTACATAAGTAGATCTGTCAGAGTTCTAGATTAGAAGTTTCTAGAACCAAAAGCTGAAAAAGTTGATGACCAGACCATCAAAAATGATCTCATGGTGTCACATTCATTCTAAGGAATTTTTTATGGAGAAATCAGATCCATTACACTTAAAAGAAATCTCCATAAAAAATACTGTTTAATAACCGAAAAATAAAATAAAAATTTTTGTATTAAATTTTGTAGGCAATGTTTTATAAAATACAAATTTAACTTATACTGTAAGAAAACCTCATGTTTAAATAAAAGTTATTGAAAACAACTGAAAAATCATCACACAAAGAAAATTTTGATTAAGAGTTTACTGACATTACAAAACAATGGATGATGGCATGTAAAAAATAATGCACTGATGAAGTCCATAAACTGGGGCAGCCATCTTGGCTCTTTGAACATGACAAGAGGCCTGAAGTGGCTGCAGTCTTCCTGTTACCGTGACAACAAGATACAAGAGATAAAGCACCCACCTGGATAGTTAACTTGGCAAATCCGAACTTGCTGCGCGTCAATTTCAGGAACAGCATGAAGGAAGGCAGTTCCCACATACGACGAATAGCTTCGTATGGGCTCGCATCTGCAACGAAAGACCAAGACATTCAGGTTTCAAGTGGCAATGAAAAAGAATTCTGCCCACAGACAGCAGTTTTCATCATTGAGAGAGGTTCAAGGCAATAAGGCAATGGAGTTTCTCCGGCACATGGAACAAATTGGTGTGGGTCACAAACTGAGATGGCTCTTCTGACGTAAAAAAAGCTTCATTCTATTTTCACATCACGTAAACTGTATATCAACACACATATATCTCTAGCCTTTGAGTTTAAGGGTGATGCAGCTACTGGTCCATACATTACCTGCTTCAATCATCTACATCATGCAGTGCAGTAACACAGGTTATCTTGCATAAGTGAACTCGGTGTATTGTTTTTTCCAATATTCCAATTCATTTCAATTCAATGTGACGGAGAATATATCAATTCCAATTCAATTCAGATCATTTTTATCAAATTCAAATCACAATTCAGCTTATCTCACTGGCTAGTGTGCTTACTGACTGAATTTTGTCAGACTGGTTCAGCAGAAATTCTTATGCTTGCAAAATTGGTCAATTATATCAAAATCACATAAAAATACAAACAAAATGTAATTTCAGAGCATTTCATTTAATCTGAAAAATTTATTTACCTATTCAATTCCAATTCTTTTTGTTTCATGTTATTTTATGTCAGTTTCATTAAATTCTGATTCACCCAATATCCAATTAAATTCTTACCCAATTCATATTAAAATCTGTCCCTAGTTCTGCTAATGTCTGATATTGATAATTTCAGAAGCCTCAGTAGTCATAGGCTTGAAAGTCCTGATCTCAATCTCTCTATCTCCTGTAGTTTATCATATGATATTAAGCTCCAAGCTCCACTCCTAGGGTATACATACATACATATATATATACATATATATGCAAATACACATATATATATATATGTAATATATATATATATAATTATTATAACCCATTTTTTGAGGTTCTACAAAAATTGTTTTTAGTCAAATATATTCTTTATCTAAACATGGGTTATTGGTTTTACTTCAAAATAAACACCCATGAACGGATATATAATGAAATAGAACTTCCTCTTACTACCTATTATTTTTCATTTCTTTCCCACTATGTGCATAACACTGGTTTTGTTTGAAAAATGAACAATTGCTCAAGTATTCTTTCATTTAATAAAAAAATTATTAAAATCCATATGCAAACACTGCTTTTGTTTCAAAATTAAAATTTTTTTCAGGCATCCTCACATTTATTATTGCTTTTTAATTCTATGTTAAAGTTTTTAAATAAACATTTCCTTGAATTTCTCATTTTAAACATAATTTTCTTAATCCTTATACATATGTCAGACATATACAATATTTAAGCTTCAGAATATATATATACTGAGGCATTCTGTATTTTTTTAAAATATCTATTGATTCAATATATATTAATATATTATTAAAGTATATCTATATATATATACACATATATATATATATATGTATATATATATATACATATATATATATATATATATATATATTATATATATATATATATCATCCAAAATAAACTGCCAAGGCATTTTTGATTGGTCTTAACACTACAAATGAACATTTCTGCTACAAAATAAACATTTGCCCAAGCATTCTATAGATTCTGACATAATTTCCCAAGCAGCTAGAGCACACGCCACACAGTAACAACTAAGTATCCTGCAAAGTTCTGCGAGATACATAACCCTAGAGGTTCCTATGTTTATATTCCTTACATTTCCGGGCACTTTTTTCCACATGTGTCTTATTTCAGTTTCTCCATCAACTACATCTGCTTCTGTGTCGAGTCAAGTTTGCGAGCATTGTATGACCAATTTTTTTCTTCAAGCTCCTGACTGAACGTGATCTATTCAGTGAAGTGTTACCCCGGTACAGGATATTAGATCAAGTAAACACGAACTTGTTGAGAAGTTTTCAAATTATTTTTAGCCCCCTTGCTGACTCAAACCATTTGGCCTGGATGCTGCATTTGGAACTGTCTTGTTCTTTTTTAAACCTCCTGACATTTCATCGAGGCCAGTATAGACTCGCCAGGTTCATTAGGATCCTATACAAGGACAGAAGAACAAGACCATTTTTATCACAAATGCTGCCATCTAGTTGGAAGAAAATGAACTGATGAAGTGTCCTAAACAGTGATAATTCAACTCAATCCTGTAGGATATCTCAGAATGTTAATTCTTTTTTATATATTTTCTGTTCATTTCTATGCAATGAATGAAGGTGTGCTCTGCTATCTATCAACTGTAAAGCATACCCTGACTGATAACCAGAGCCATCTGGTGAACATTCCAGGAAACAAAGAATGAAGGAGAGATTCATACTGGTGGTGTAATCAGCTGTTAAAGTGTAATAAACTCTGCCCTTATGTGACAGATAAATTTGATAAAAGCTGTCTGTCCTTCCATCTGTGTGTCTGTTTGTCTCCAAATTCCATTCAAATTCTCAAGCATTCATTTTCTTGAAAGAATAGGCCATGGGCTACAGGCAAACAATCACAACACACCATGCCAATATCATGCCAATTCTTTCTTACTATATGTTTAGTTTAGCTTTATACAAGTTTCCTAGCAAAACCAACCATGTACATGTCTCAGTACCTCCCTTTAAGCTGCTTAAAACCTTGTTATGGTTCTCCATATGGGTTAAGTTAACATGGTCTATATGTGTCTCTTTATTATAAAATGTGTTACAGATCCCAAGCAAGGAGTAATCCCAACATGAACATACATCAGTGTGAAACACTGGTTGTAAGCTTGAAAAGAAAACAGAAATGCATGTGGCCATCATGCTACATTATTCGGCACAAGTGATCCTGCCAGGTCCACTTTTTATAAACACTTGCATACAAGAGTATTAAAGCCAATTGTTTCAACTGATACATTAGTTCAGCATATAGCATTTCATTTCATAGAGACAGTGCTACGTTTTTCTGTTAATTCAATATGCTTTTAATGTGATTAGGTCCCTTTAATTTTTCCTTCCTCCACAAAATGAGGTTTCATGTGCAAACCTGTTTCTTCCTGTCTGCCACTTTGGTAGCTACATAACACTGACTGCTTATGAAGGAATCACCGATATTTTTTTCACAATGACACTGGCATAAGGAAGTAGATGAGATTCAGGTAAACACAAGGTTTCATGGTCTTTGTTACAGATCCCTTGGTCTCAATATTGGTCATAAATCCCATGGCAGGGCTTGACATTAACACAGGGCAAGTAAAAAGTCCAAAAAAAAGGTGGTAGCATGTTTTACTATCTGAAAAACAATAAAATGTCCAGCACAATCAAAAGGAACACTCCTTGTTTTGGTGGCTGCAATCACTGATTTTTGTAGGGCATGTAAAATACAAAAATGTAAATCGAGTAAAAGCTAGATATCACAAAAAATTTCAAAAGTTAATGTCAATCTCTGCATGGTCTTGACCTCAGCAAACCTGGTCTCAGTCTCAGAGAGCAGGCTCCAGTTGAGCGATATTTTGAGTACATGTTCACTTTACCATTCATAGCCCTAAAACAGACTGAGGTAAATATATAATTAAGTGGCAGTTCAGACCAAAGAGTTGCCAGACAACAGACAGCATACATCAGCATTAAGATCTCATACCTATATGGCATTACCTGCATTAGTCTGTAGTTCTGCTTGTTCATCATATCAAGTTTGAGGATTAATGTATTTAGAACAAGGGGCTGATTTCCAATGACAAAGGGTTAAAAACATGACAGCTGATAATGTACCTCCTGCTCTAAGTAACAGCTGTGGCAGAGGTTTCATTACATATGTATACAGGC
The DNA here is from genome assembly GCA_026874595.1 of Sipunculus nudus. NCBI lineage: Eukaryota > Metazoa > Annelida > Sipuncula > Golfingiida > Sipunculidae > Sipunculus > Sipunculus nudus. Next base: position 54,921,564 of record CM049319.1, on the reverse strand, counting down.
AGTGCGAGGTGGAGCTCTTGTTCAGGGCCAACTACGGGCAGATGTTAGACATACCCTGGGTGTATTGGTCTGTGCCTACTGCCCTATTGCTGCAGTCATCCAGGAAGTATCAGCATGTACATTCTCCTGTATTTCCTTGATCAGCCGCCAGGCTTTGTATAGTCACAAGCCTTACTTAGTGGCCTGGGCAAAACAATGTCTCAGGAAATATTAACTCCAGGCCTTAAATAGACACTCATTTTGTTCAGAGGGCAGGTGTCAGTATGCTTTACATGTTTGGCTTTTCCTCATCACTATAATGTGTTCATTTACCGGTCAAATCTACAGGTGATTGCTGTATGAATTTCAGTTTGTGTTTAATATGTTTAATTCCTCTATAAACCTTATTTTCTTACGTGCATGTCTATGTTTTTTCCTTAAGGGACACCAGATTTGTCCTAATTTGTCCAGTTCAATTAAAGTTGATAACTGATTGTAGTAAATGCTACAGAAATGCAACTTCAGCAGTGAGAAGATTAACATGCACTCAGACCAGCACTAACACTGCTGTCAAGCCTAATCGCACCCCTTGCTTTCACTTTTGAAGAGTTTTAAAGTGGGTCCCCTATGTTACAAAATCCACCCTTCCTAGACAATCCTAGTTAAAAACAGTATTACTCTTGTTGACAAACAATACAATTGAGGAAATATTCCCTGCTGTATATGTCACATACCCGTATATACCAAGTCTGAAAAGCTTGAATAAGCTGTATTCAGCTGAATCAGTGTAAAAGTTGGGTGGAAAGTGTCATGAAAGTGTCAGTGCTGTTATAAATACGTACCAACCCCCATATTCCGGTGGAAAGAATGTAACCAGTTGTATGGGGTTAACAGTAAATGGAAGAGCCACCCGGTTTACAGATGGAAACAATGTTACAAACTGCATAAGGTGTAAAATAATACATGAAACTCTGGCTTACCTGGATTCAAGAGGCTCTCATGGAAAGATTTTTGTGGATAACTGCAAAATCCCTATAGCATCATTGGTAAGAATATTTCCCAAATGATTACATTTGCATCTCCATGTTGTGAGAGGTGGGTTTATTGCTTTGATATTCATTTGTATTCCTAAATTGACAATGTATTTTTTTTATAAAAGCCAGTCTTAAATAGAAGTCTTAAATAGTCTGATCTCTGAAATATGGTATATTCAACTATCCCCCTCCTCAAAAAGAAGTTTTTTATAACATGAACTCCATTTTGAGGTATAATGTTTTTATGGATGTTTGCTGGTTGGGTACTTGTTTGGTTGACTGTTGGCAATTTTACTCATAGAGGTTTAATCAACAGATTTTGAATTTATCTTATATAGGGTAACACCAAAGGAGCAACAAATTAAATGTTGAGGTTATCTGGATCACAAATATTTTCAGAGTTAAATACTGTTGTGAAAGGATGATCTGTTTATCCAGCCTGGCATCAGGGGGCACCTTTTTTAAAGAGCAAATACACCAAACCACTCCTTAGATAAAGCCAAGAATACATTCTATGAAATCATGACAGTTATATGATAAAGCAATTATAAATGGATAAATATACATATGTGCTGTTATCACTAAATAGATGATGCAAAGATAGACAAGCTGACTTTAAAAATACAATAATGAAATTAATAATAAAAACCGTAATAAAATAAATAACAATAATGTTAATAACAATAAATACATAATTTATATTGGTAGAATAAAATACAGGTTATTCAATGACGACAGAAGGCTTGAGAATGGAAACTCATCTACATCAACAATCCAGAGACAGCGCCACCTATATTAATCAGCCAACATCACACAAAACATATTGAGCATGGTCCTTAAGGGGAGAAGCCTGGGGACAGGTGATATGCAGGTTGTGATACTGGTGTGTGACGTATTATTGACACATGATGGACAGCTGGTCACTGAAGCCCCGACCATTACTGCTAGCTTGGTATGGGCATTGATATGGAAGCTGCAGCGATCAATACGATCTTGGCGGTCATAACATTGCCACCTAGGTAACCATAATTCACTCATACGGGTCTCTTGTCCGTAACACAGCTTCTGTATGGTCTTGTGAGTATATTCTGTGTAATTACCAGGGTTCAAAACCATCAATAACTTACTTGCCCCAGGCAAGTTAACAATGCAGCCTGGTCTTGAGTGTGGCCTAGCTGTAAGAGACATTGTTATTCAGGGGTCGAACCAGTGGATTAATGTAGTTCTTAACACAGCTGATCCAAGACACAGATCGTTATATGGATCTTTAACTCCTAAAAATACTGCCAATGTATCGGCTACTCCAGTCAGTCCATAAACAAAATAATATATTCACAAATCTAAGCACAGTCTGCCTTACAGCATTACTAATGGTGTGCAAATATTTGATTTTATCAATGATTGGTCATTTTCTTTTATAATTGATTAAGTCATTTGCATTTTTGCATAATCAATCATTAATGATTATTTATATGCACATCAGAAGAAGTCACATTATCCAGATAGAATATTCTTATTCTGGCTGAGATATAAGAAAGACTTTACAAAACAAGGGACCTATGGGTCACGATGCTCAGCTGTTATATATGATAAAAACATATTATTTAGAAATGAGGCACATGCTGGTTTTGTGTGGTAATAAATATAAGCTGTATTATGAGTTGTTGTTGTTTAGCTTATGTATGATTTTGATAGTACCTTTGGAGACAGGGAAGAGGATTGATTTCATTTATTTTATTAACAAATGGAGTACTACTGTCACACAGATTTTGACTTGGCCATATAACTTATAAGCAGAACATATAATATAAGAGTTTAACTATTTATTAAACAAGGGACCTATGGGTCACGACGCTCAGCTGTTATATATGATAAAAAATTATTATTTAGAAATGAGGCACATGCTGGTTTTATGTGGTAATAAATATAAGCTGTATTATGAGTTGTTGTTGTTTAGCTTATGTATGATTTTGATAGTACCTTTGGAGACAGTGAAGAGGATTGATTTCATTTATTTTATTAACAAATGGAATACTACTGTCACACAGATTTTGACTTGGCCATATAACTTATAAGCAGAACATATAATATAAGAGTTTAACTATTTATCAAAAAAATTACAAATATTGTCCCAAATATAATTTTTATTAAAAATAATAAGAGAATCATATGATTTTTTTAAAATGAAATATAACTGATATGATTATTAAAATAATATTAAAGAATATATTCATGAATGCATTCATGAATACATTTTGAAAGTATTTGCACGAGTATTCATATACTTTCATTTGTACCTGAATTCCCATTCTTTATGCAAGAAATTTTATAATGGAGTACATAATCATATTCGTATTTAAATACAATTACAAAGTATTCGCACCATGTCTGGTATTTATTCTGTTTTCACCAAACAATGATGTTGAGAATCCAGAATATACAAAATTCACACATTTAAATAATGATCATAAGTACCTGGTTTAATGGCTTTTATTTATATTAAAAAATAACTGTAAAAAATTCATTTTGGACTAATTTCACATCAATGTACACACTAGACACAGTAGGAATCTAGATTAATATTATCAACTGCATCTTTGTCTATCATTAATTTCCTTCATATAATCCTTAATGATTAGTAATGAATAATATGATTTACTTCTTTATCATTAAAAATGAACTGAAAAATGCCATAGGTGACTGCATGGTGTTATTTGGAATATGTGACATTCTACCCATCGATACAAGATTCTTATATCATCAGTAACTGCAAGTTAATTTCCTGTTATTATAAACTAACAAATTCCTTTTCTATTTTTCTTTAATTTGTTATTAAAAACCAATAAAAATTTATTAATTTATTGTTTACTGTTATGTTGTTGGTTAAAACTACTAGATGAGTTGGGTTGAACACCTGGATCAACTGTGGCTGGCCATAAGCTGCCTGGATTCTCCCCTCAAGCGTGCATAATTTGATGAAAGGTCAACAAGGTCAACATACAGGTGACTCAAGAGGGGCTGGAGAGAGCCAAAGTCTGACAGGGTCTCATAAAAAACATTAATAAAAGCTACAATATTTGGCAAATTTCTTTAAAGCTTTCTAAACTAAAAAGCTGAAATCCTTATGTGTGCATGATATGAAAATTATATCAACAGTGCTCACAGGAAACAAACGTGCAATGGTCACAGTTGGGCAAAATTTAAGGTACTAATTTTATATTTATACTAATAACTTATAAAATTTGAAAAATTCAGAACTAATTTTGGGTATTCAATTGAATCTTGATTAAATAATGTTACATCCCTGACAAAAAAGATCTCTAGCTTCAGCAATGCCCTTGTTAAGGGAGTAAATATATTTCTTGATTTTTTTACAAAGTGCATTATGTTTGGGCCCATAACTTAAAAAAAATACACAATACTGACATCATTTCTGGCATGTGCATAGTGAATGTATAGAAAAATATGTATATTATATATGATCAAAGTCAGATCAGTGGTTTTGATATTAGGCAGTCTTAAAGTGTAACATTGGGTTTTTAAGTGAAAAATGAAGTTTTTCATTGATATCTCAATGGAATTAAGTCCTAGTGACCAAATTCTTGGCATGGTAGGGGATTTTGGAGAAATCTAACTGTATGCCAAATTTAAGGAACTTAGAGCTGAAGCTCAGGAGCTGAGCTCTAGCAAACTGCATAACACTGGCAATAAGTGACATGGTGCTTGAAAACTTGAATAAAATCTACAGTTTTTGATCAACTGGTTTCAAATTTTTGGTGTTAACAGTTGAAATGCTAACAAAAAACATGCTGTGAAAATTAAATCCACAGCAGTTACAGCAAAAAAAGTGCCATGGTCAAAGTTGGGCAAAATTTAAGGTACCAATTTTTTATTTTTTCTAATATTTTTAAAAATTTAAAAGATTTTGATCTAATTTTGGGTATAAAATTTAATTTTGATTAATAAAAGTAATATTACTGGAAAAAAAGTGCTTAGCTTTAACAAGTTTTGTGATAAGTGATAAAATTTCTTTCCTGATTATTTACAAAATGCATTATGTTTGGGCCCATAACTTTTTTAAATTAAATAATACAGACCTAATTTCTGGCATGTACATAGGAATTATATAGAGGATTATTTATAGGAAATATGAATAAAAACAGATGAGTGGTTTTGATATTAGGCAGTCCTAAAGTGTGAAAATAGGTTTTTAATAAAAAATTGAGGTTTTTCCTTAATTTCTCAAAGGAATGAAGTCGCAAAGACCCAGTTTTCGGCTTGGTAGGAGATCTTGGGGACATCTAACATTACCGTAAAATCTCCACTTAAAACCGCACTTCCGATTAAAACCGCACCCAGACTTCGCCGAAATTCCAGGTGAGACACCGCGAGAGGCTCAAATACTAAGAACCCCCCTTTAAAACCGCACCAACTTTTGCTACGGAATGATTTGACAAAAGACACAATCAAGCTATCATCTAGAAATGAACAGGCGTAGGTTGCGACTCGGCCATTCCTGACCACATTTAAATTCCTTGGGCATATTATTTAAACACATCATAACACTTTTTTTGCAGGGTCACTCAAGCATGAAGTTTGGGAAGACGTAAGGGCCGATGAACCTCTGCCTGTTTATACAGATTTTATATTCCGTGCCGTATTCTTGTTTACTACCGATTTGTCATTATATTTTGGAAAAAAATATTCTGCTGATCCATTTCAAGTCACTGTATATTTTAATTCTGAAAGTAATATTTTGAAATCTTAATTTTTGATGAAAATTCCATTTTCTGGAATTACTCGGAAGATTCAAATCATTTTCATACCGGTTACATCGGTATTATCATCGTCACATCGTACGTTGACATCGTTAACTTGAAAACGAGTGATTTTAAGGTAAAATTAAAGTGGCCAGTCCGGGTAAGCAAGTTTTTTTCCTGAAGAAAGTTTCCGTGTGGGGAGCCATTTTGTCAAGGCAGTGTTCGCGCAAGGCACGATGGGACGAAATAGGTGGCTGTTCTGTTTACCACCCACAGCGTACAGCCGTTCAAAATATTCTTGGCAGAATACCAGGGCGTTTCAGCACATGGCGGCACTCAAACTTGATTTTAAAACGATCGTCTGCGATTGTGTGACTCTTAACGATGTCGGCCTTTTATTCATTTTACGTTTGAAACAAATAATCATTGCTAAATAATGCCGCAAATGGGTTTAAAGTAGGCTTTTATTTCAATTTTGCTTGACCATGCCCAACGAAGTGGGCCGCTGTGTGTTACAGCTGGGTTGTTGTAAACGTATTATTTGGTGACAATTACCAAGATTTTATAACAAGTTATATATCACACGAAAATTAATCAGCAATATTTAATCTATAAATAACAAATAATCGTAAATAACACATTTACACACGGCTGCCATGCATGCGAGACTGCTGCTAAGAACGGCCTTCGAAAGTTGCGATATTATCGCCCACTCGCCGGCCCAAAAACGATGTCTGTCAGGAAGATATTCAGGAAACCCTTCTAGTATAAACCGCACAGTGCTTTCAGGAAATCAACCCGATTTCAACATTTTGAATTTCTTGATTAAACCGCGGTTTTAAGTGGAGATTTTACGGTATGCTGAATTTTGGATTCCTAGGTCTTACGGTTTCAAAACGTGCCACATCTACGGACGGACGGACGGACGGACGGACGGACGGACGGACGGACGGACGGACGGACAGACGGACGGACGACGGACAATGGACCACGACTATAGCTCAGATGACTTATAGTCAGCTGAGCTAAAAAATTACAAATATTGTCCCAAATATAATTGTTATTAAAAATAATAAGAGAATCATATGATTTTTTAAAATGAAATATAACTGATATGATTATTAAAATAATATTAAAGAATATATTCATGAATGCATTTTGAAAGTATTTGCACGAGTATTCATATACTTTCATTTTTACCTGAATTCCCATTCTTTATGCAAGAAATTTTATAATGGAGTACATAATCATATTCGTATTTAAATACAATTACAAAGTATTCGCACCATGTCTGGTATTTATTCAGTTTTCACCAAACAATGATGTTGAGAATCCAGAATATACAAAATTCACACATTTAAATAATGATCATAAGTACCTGGTTTTATGGCTTTTATTTATATTAAAAAATAACTGTAAAAAATTCATTTTGGACTAATTTCACATCAATGTACACATTAGACACAGTAGGAATCTAGATTAATATTATCAACTGCATCTTTGTCTATCATTAATTTCCTTCATATAATCCTTAATGATTAGTAATGAATAATATGATTTACTTCTTTATCATTAAAAATGAACTGAAAAATGCCATAGGTGACTGCATGGTGTTATTTGGAATATGTGACATTCTACCCATCGATACAAGATTCTTATATCATCAGTAACTGCAAGTTAATTTCCTGTTATTATAAACTAACAAATTCCTTTTCTATTTTTCTTTAATTTGTTATTAAAAACCAATAAAAATTTATTAATTTATTGTTTATTGTTATGTTGTTGGTTAAAACTACTAGATGAGTTGGGTTGAACACCTGAATCGACTGTGGCTTGCCATAAGCTGCCTGGATTCTCCCCTCAAGCGTGCATAATTTGATGAAAGGTCAACAAGGGCAACATACAGGTGACTCAAGAGGGGCTGGAGAGAGCCAAAGTCTGACAGGGTCTCATAAAAAACATTAATAAAAGCTACAATATTTGGCAAATTTCTTTCAGCTTTCTAAACTAAAAAGCTGAAATCCTTATGTGTGCATGATATGAAAATTATATCAACAGTGATCACGGGAAACAAACGTGCCATGGTCACAGTTGGGCAAAATTTAAGGTACTAATTTTATATTTATACTAATAAATATAAAATTTAAGGTACTAATTTTATATTTATACTAATAACTTATAAAATTTGAAAAATTCAGAACTAATTTTGGGTATTCAATTGAATCTTGATTAAATAATGTTACATCCCTGGCAAAAAAATCTCTAGCTTCAGCAATGCCCTTGTTAAGGGAGTAAATATATTTCTTGATTTTTTACAAAGTGCATTATGTTTGGGCCCATAACTTAAAACAAGGGACCTATGGGTCACGGCGCTCAGCTGATCATGATTGAACTATAAATGTATCACCATTGTGATACTATATTAAGTCGACAAACCTTATGAATATCATGGACCTATTAGGCTATTATAAAGGAATATTATGTAATATACGAGTAAATCATGTATGAAATTACCTGACTGATGGATTAATATGGAGTAAATATAGTGGTTTATTTTTTATTTATTTGGGAGCTGTTGAAAATAGCAATATATTTGACCAAATATGAATGCAATGACAGTACACTAAGCAGTGGTAGAATGATGATAAGGCTATTTGTTGAAGGATCTATAGTGTATAGAAGTCCGCAAGATTTCAATTTGACATATATAATGTTATTATTAACTATGCTGAAGAGTGGATTTATGAATTGTGACTGTATGACATGATATCTCTAAGGTCTTGACAAAGTACATTATATTGATGCCCACCACATCTACATATTACACAATATTGACATAATTTCTGGCACGTACATAGGCAACAAACAGTTATACAATATATAAAAATATGAATATATCTGATTCAACTTGTTCTCGTTTACTGAGGCTGACATTGGGATGGGGTTCGGAGAAGGAAACAGTGTGGGCAGCAAGGAGGGTTGGATGTAGAGAGAAAAGGAGATAGAGAGAGAGGGAGGGAGCATTCAACAGTACTTAAACACCTGGAAGGTTAAAATCTAAAATATTATGAAATGTAGATAAAGTCTGAGAGAAAGAGGTAATCTAGGCTATGGTTGGTTGATATGATTGAAGAAATTGTTGCAAATAATATTTTAAGATCTGACCTTGCGCTTTCATTGGATACCTTTTTGACAGGCTGTTGACAGTTCAACATTTTACACATTTGTCTAATGAGATCCAATTTTTTTAATTTAAACTTTAATTAAACTGTTTTTTCTATTTTATGATATGTATACAGTTGCTATAAAATCCCCACTCCACAGGCGGAAGGACTTGATGGGGGGGGGGTTACGATTGGAGTTACAACGCCTCTGTCTCTCTGTATATATTTTCTTCAAATTATTAAATTTTATGCTATAGCAATAGCACTATTGTTGACAGTGCGAAGGAGCAAGGACTTAGTGGGGTGGGGGAAGGGGATGGTGGAAGTTACAATACCCTTGCATATACGTACAGGATATGAAATTTAATTAATCAGAGCTTACAGGAAAAAAAAGCTTATTCATAATTATTAAATATTTAAAACAGGCAAGAAAGCTAGAGAAACAAAGCAAATAATTTTATTTCCCATTCTTCTGAGCCAGGAAATTATGAACAATTTTTACATAAATTCCCTTTTTTATAACATCATTTTTTTCCAGGTTTGAAAATGTAACTATACATTTAGAGTATAACATATATATGTGAATATTTCAGTTGATTCACATTTCTTAATTGCATCAACATATATATCTAATAAATTAGGTTTATAGTACCTGTCAACATAATGGGGTGGAGGGAGGAAGGGAGGCATAGGGGTGAGAGAGAGAGAAAGAGAGAGAGAGAAAGAGCTAGAAAGAGAGAAAGGGAAAGAGAGAGGAGAAAGGCTCTCTGGTAATTACTGCCTGACCCAGCCTGACCCAGACACTCACAGAAGCAGTAGGCAAGGAGTGAAGGTGTTATGTAACAGCCTGGAACACTGTTAACCAATGACTTGATGTAAACATTCAAGACATGGTGCTATAAATATGGGTCACTGTGCTCAGCTGAAGTTGGCCTTGAAGGTAAAAATCTAAAATAATAATGGAGATCAAGTCTAAGATGAAAAGATAATATATGCCATGGCTGGTTGACATGATTGGTTTGTATTGATGAGTGAGAAATTGTTGCAAATAATATTTTGTGACCAAACCATGCATTCTCTAATGTCAAAATTGAAACATGTGAGCAGTTTGTGAACATAAGATGTATATTATTACCATGATCATTGGCTGGCTTTTTGATAGTTTGTTGACAGTTCATTAGTTTACACATTTGCTCAATTTGATCTATTTTACATAATATATATTATTTAATATATGTATTTTTATTTTATAAAATGTTATACAGTTGAAATATAACTGATGTCTCCAGTCCCCAGATGCAAGAACCTGGTGGTGGTGGTTGGGGGGGGGGGGGGGAGGGCTGGAATGAGGGGAGTTACATCTCTGTATTAACATAGTGTATATACATATAGGATTTCCACTTAATTCAACAATACTTACAGGAAAAAATAGTCCATTCACAATTACATAATATTTAAAAAAGGACAGACAGACTGTTAGACAAACAAAGCTGATAATATATTTTAATATTTTAAAGTTTTTCATCTGCAATATTACACATCTGAATACATAAGTTGCTTTCAAATTTCAGACTTTAATGGCTTAAATCCATACACATACAGCATATGAAAGTTATTTTAACAGTGCTTAAAGGAAAAATTTCATAATTATTATATATATTTAATGATAATTGAGAGATGATGGACAGACAAGAGCTGATCACTTTATTTTCCATTCTCCTGGGGCAAGAATATGTTTCAATATTAGATCTTAATTTTTTCTAATCCAATTATCTTTCAAATTGAAAAAATTGTACACATTTGCAATAGTAACTAATGTCCCAGTGCACAGGTGACGGTGAGGTGCTAAGGATCAATGACAGCCATGGGGGGGGGGGGGGGGGAAGAGATTGGATTAACAACCCTTTCGCATAAACATTCAGGGCAAACAAAGCCTGATCTCCAATTCTGCTGAGGCTCGAAAATAATGAACACATGTTTGTATTAGATCCTCATTTTTTTATTTTAAGTTTAATTTGTATACATTTCCAATATAACATATATTTCTGAATATAAACGTTGATTCATAATTCTAAATTGCATCATCATAAATCTCAATCTTGTCATGTAACACCACATCATGCATACAAATGTATATTTATATATTCATGGGGGGGGGGAGGGGGTGTGATATGAGAACAATTGTACACCTGTCACAGCAGGGGATCTCCCCCAGTGACTGAAACAAATCAGGAACCCTGACATAGCTGACTTCCAGTGACCTGGAGTGGCCTATCTGCATCTGGAACAAAGCAAGTGACTACAATAGACCCTCAAGATAAAATTCAATAACTAGCCTAATTTTCAACCTTTTAGTTTCAAATTTCAGATTTAAACACATTGAATACTTATGTTTACATTCTGAGACAATTAAATCAACAGTACTCACAGGGAAAAAATGTGCCATGGTCAAAGTTGGGTAAAATTTCAGGTACTGATTTTATGTTTATGCTAATAACTTATAAAATTTACAAAATACAGATCTAATTTTGGGTATACAATTGAATCTTAATTAAACAAAGTTATATACTTAAAAAAAATTCTCTAGCTTCAATAATTTTCATGAAACCTGAGTAAATATTTTTCCTGATTTTTTATAAAGTCAATTTTGTTTGGGCACATAACTTAAAACAATTACGCAATACTGACATCATTTCTGGCATGTGCATAGCGAATGTATAGAAAAATATGTATATTATATATGATCAAAGTCAGATCAGTGGTTTTCATACTAGGCAGTCCTGAAGTGTAACAAAGGGTTTTTAATGAAAAAATGAAGTTTTTCATTAATATCTCGAAGGAATTAAGTTCTGGTGACCAAATTCTTGGCATGGTAGGGGATTTTGGAGACATCTTACTGTATGCCTAATTTAAGGAACTTAGAGCTGAAGCTGGGGAGCTGAGCTCTAGCAAACTGCATAACACTAGGTTGATGTAAACAATATGTGACATGGTGCTTGAAAACTTGAATAAAATCTACAGTTTTTGATCAACTGGTTTCAAATTTTAAATGTTAACAGTTGAAATGCTAACAAAAACATGCTTTGAAAATTAAATCCACAGCAGTTACAGGAAAAAAACGTGCCATGGTCAAAGTTGGGCAAAGTTTAAGGTACCCATTTTTTATTTTTGCTAATATTTAAAAAATTTAAAAGATTTTGATCAAATTTTGGGTATACAATTTGAATTTGATCAATAAAAGTTATATAACTGGAAAAAAAGTGCTTAGCTTAAACAAGTTTTGTGTAAAGTGATCAAATTTTTTTCCTGATTATTTACAAAATGCATTATGTTTGGGCCCATAACTTTTTTAAATTATATAATACAGACCCAATTTCTGGCATGTACATAGGAACCATATAGAGGATTATTTATGGTAAATATGAGGAAAAACAGATGAGTGGTTTTGATATTAGGCAGTCCTGAAGTGTGAAAATAGGATTTTAATAAAAAATTGAGGTTTTTCCTTAATTTCTCAAAGGAACAAAGTCGCAAAGACCCAGTTTTCGGCTTGGTAGGAGATCTTGGGGACATCTAACATTATGCTGAATTTTGGATTCCTAGGTCTTACGGTTTCAAAACGTGCCACATCTACGGACGGACGGACGGACGGACGGACGGACAGACGGACGGACGACGGACAATGGACCACGACTATAGCTCAGATGACTTATAGTCAGCTGAGCTAAAAAATACACAATACTGACATCATTTCTGGCATGTGCATAGTGAATGTATAGAAAAATATGTATATTATATATGATCAAAGTCAGATCAATGGTTTTGATATTAGGCAGTCTTAAAGTGTAACATTGGGTTTTTAATGGAAAAATGAAGTTTTTCATTGATATCTCGAAGGAATTAAGTCCTAGTGACCAAATTCTTGGCATGGTAGGGGATTTTGGAGAAATCTAACTGTATGCCAAATTTAAGGAACTTAGAGCTGAAGCTCGGGAGCTGAGCTCTAGCAAACCGCATAACACTAGCAATATGTGACATGGTGCTTGAAAACTTGAATAAAATCTACAGTTTTTGATCAACTGGTTTCAAATTTTTGGTGTTAACAGTTGAAATGCTAACAAAAACATGCTGTGAAAATTAAATCCACAGCAGTTACAGCAAAAAAACGTGCCATGGTCAAAGTTGGGCAAAATTTAAGGTACCAATTTTTTATTTTTGCTAATATTTTTAAAAATTTAAAAGATTTTGATCTAATTTTGGGTATACAATTTAATTTTGATTAATAAAAGTAATATTACTGGAAAAAAAGTGCTTAGCTTTAACAAGTTTTGTGTTAAGTGATAAAATTTCTTTCCTGATTATTTACAAAATGCATTATGTTTGGGCCCATAACTTTTTTAAATTAAATAATACAGACCTAATTTCTGGCATGTACATAGGAATTATATAGAGGATTATTTATAGGAAATATGAGGAAAAACTGATGAGTGGTTTTGATATTAGGCAGTGAAAAGTGTGAAAATAGGTTTTTAATAAAAAATTGAGGTTTTTCCTTAATTTCTCAAAGGAATGAAGTCGCAAAGACCCAGTTTTCGGCTTGGTAGGAGATCTTGGGGACATCTAACATTATGCTGAATTTTGGATTCCTAGGTCTTATGGTTTTAAAACGTGCCACATCTACGGACGGACGGACGGACAGACGGACGGACGACGGACAATGGACCACGACTATAGCTCAGATGACTTATAGTCAGCTGAGCTAAAAAGTGAACAGCATTTAGACTGAACATTGTGGAACAAATCAGTGTCAACATCCGGACTACTACCTTGCTCTTCCAGCACGATGTATCAGTATGACTGAATTTACTTGGTCAATATATCAGGTATATTTCACAGAAATATAGATAGTACACAAAAAAAAAACTGAATTATAAACAATCACTGGTTGTTTTTCATCTTTCAATCATCAAATATGATTTTACAACTGATTCCTACCTATACTGATAACTTAACTAAAGTAAAAAGTGAATTTTAAAACCCATCACTCACTGTACATAACCACTGTCTCTTCTTTCACTTAGCCTTAGATAATTGATTTGTCTGATTAAACAAGAATTTCTTAAAGTAGTTTGGAAGTTAACTGTTTAATATAGTCTGTTATAACATCTGCTGTCCATCTGTTTTATGTAGATAAATTGCTTAAAAAATTAATTTTTCAATAATTTCCTTGATATAGCATTTAAGAATTTTACAATATATCCCCAGTTTATTTTTCGTAACTTTTTAGTCTCTTCACAATGATCTCGCAGATATGATATGTCCTTGCATGAGTACTCAGTAGCCATCTTTGTTCTTGCTGGTTATATTTTTTAGAGTGTTTCCATGACATCATTCAATCAGCAGCTGTCAATTGAGATTATTGTTGCATGTGACTAATGACTGTGACTGCCAGAAGTGGGTCTGATATGTTGTAAAAGCAGACTGATTTCTCATATTTTCAAATAATTCTTTTTCTTAAATAAGTTGTATGGTGGTATTTATTTACCTTGTTCAAAATTAGGACTTTTAATCCTCTACTCTACACTACAGTTGTTTCCCTAAAATGTAATTAATAAAATTTTCATAGCAAAAAAACAGGTGGACATGAGGGGGATGAAATGGACAATAGTCCCATTGTGCTCTGAAAGTTACAAGCAGACAGAAGATTAGAGACCAATCTCTAAGCAAAGTATAACAATTTAAATGAACAGAACAAAACAATAACAGATTAATAATAATAATAACCTAATAAAATTATGATCAAAGGAAATAGCTCTTGATATATGCTGAATGAATTGAAAATTAATTAAATGAAATGTTAAGTGATATTTAACATTACATTCAAACATCATATAAAGGTTGTATCACCTACTGGGCTGAGCTTTTGATGATATAAGCTGGAATACCCAAAGCCATAGAGGCTGTGAACACTGATAATCCTAACAAACTGTATCAACTCAGACTATCCATTATATCATCAGTGCCACATAAACCATCCCTGAAAACAGCACCAGTGACCTCTGTTCATTACAGCCTGGACTCTGCTCCACACAGATCATTTAAAAGGGATATCCCCCTCACACCTTATCAGACTGGGTCTTCTAGACTGGCACCCTCCCACTCATCATCCTAAGCCACTTAGAAAGAGGACCATTATCTGGTATTGACACCATGACAAGGATGTGATACCCTAGAACAAGGTTTTTTTCTAATTAAATTCTAATTTATATTTATTCAATATTAATTTTTCTATTCTAAATCTTATTATTCAATCTGAATAAAGAATTGTTACTGATTAAGATATTTGTATTTATACATGTCACAGTGTAGATGGGAATCAAGTTGAATTCACAACTCATCCAGTTGAGAAGGGAATTTTCATCTCAACTAGTTCAGATGGAAATTCCCATCTCAAATGGATAACTGGGATATTGAAACAGGTCAATTTAAAAACATAAGGGATCCACAAACAGGTAGACGGAAAAATTCCAGACCAGAAAAACATATTTATAAAATTTGAGAATTAAACAAAATAGAAAATGAATTTGCATGTGAATGTAACGCCTCCAATTTGGCAAATTATAGACGTAGAGTATTGTACGAAAACATACAGGTAACATGCCCTAACTTTGCTTTTTTTAGATGACTCAAGTAAGTTCTTACATCTTATGACACATGAATGTAAACTATTATCACGGTATATATCAGACATATGGACAATCAACTCACAGTTTATATATAACCAATAGTGTTGCTCCACTTGCACATTAATTACTTTCAATTTGTTTCAATGAGTATGGTGACATATAAGCAGTTTAGTGCTGGGTATCTATGTTCATTGTAATCGGATACTGTATGTATGTACATGTCACAATAATAAACAAACTTTCTATAAAGTTGAACCTTGCCTAGCGACTATCTTGGTTTAGCGACCACCTCAAATAATGACCACCATTTCATGGTCCCAATTCTTTTTTGATCTTTCTATCAGATCTCCCTTAAACAACCAACTCAAAAATGTAACCACTTTATTTAAGTCATAATTTTGAGGTTTCACTTTGTTATTCAGATAAAATATCTGGATACTAATATAGAACATCTGGTGTTTGGTCTTTTACTGTTGTCCTTGTTAGTGTTGATGACAGTGTGCTTTTCTTAAACACAAGATATTTTTACTTTGAAATATTCTGCATTTTTATGAAAATTTGAAACACAAATTGCTTACGCCATGTCCAAGGACCAGTACATGTGATGAAGTTATAGTTTATACAAGAAAGTTTTAAAATTACTAATTGAGGTAAAGCCCTTTTAAGGCCTTGAAATACCAAAAAAAATTCAAGGATTTTCAAGAATTTTTAAGTTTTTTGGATAGATCTGCATTTAAATTGCAGGATCTGCATTTGATAAAATTTTATCAATAATCATGTACTAAGTGAGCTGATTAAATATGTAGAACTATGCCACCAAAGGGCAAACTTGACATCACCGAACAAACCTCATTCGACAAAGCAGTGTCAATACCGGCAGACTTATTGTTCAGCATTCACGAAGCATGATACAGTCCTGTGGCATCACTGCACCTTATCAATAATGTATAGTGTCATTGTGGCCCCTCTCACACACACTGGTAACATACATGCCAGCTTTCTGTTACATGCCATATATATATCATATAGTGCTTCTAGTGTCTGCATCCTCATAAAATGTGACTACAATACACTTGTGGCCGGAGTCATTTCCTATTTCAAAACTGATAACTTGTTTGAGTAAACCTATTTATTGATCAATTAAAAATAAGTTAGACCAATATTCCATTATTTAAGAACTGTGGTGGCCATCATATCAGCATAGCTGTATTTTCACAATTTTCCAAGTATCAGAGTTTCTTGGGGTTTCTTTTTCCTGATAAAAAATTACTATATATTTATAAAACTGATAGGCCTACCATTGACTTTATTAAGTGAAATAATTCCTTATCCTTTGGCTTATACTCATGCGTCACAAATATAAAATGACCAGAAATCCCATCAGTAGCTTCTGAAAGTATGGCTCGTACTAAGCTGGATGGCATTCATAACTGTGTGGTTTCAATTTCTTGATCATCAGGTGGTTACTAATATCCAGATTTGAAGCCACTGCAAATAAGATGGCAACCACAGTATCAGATTGAAGAAAATGCACAGTATATTTTACTCTTGGAATATATTAAATAACAAAACTGGCAGAGACCTGGAGAATTTTTCATGTGTCTTAATGCTGTTTGGTCTCCCAACCACAAGTCTGCATCAGTCTTTCTTCCCCATTTTGTACATACCGGTAATCATAACAAAGGCTCATAAGGGAAGTTTTTAAAATTAACCTCGAACAAGAGGGGATTAAGTTTGTATCCTTTTCAGATAGTTATTTGTTGGTCTGGATATTAGTTTGGTTAGGCTGTTAGCAAATAGTTATGAGCAGACATTGATGAAATTTGATTAAGGGTTATCATAACATCCAAGAAACAAATTTGGAGGCTATCTGAATCACCACAATGTTTTTGTTCAAATACTATGGTTGCCTTTTTGATCATGAGAGTTTCAAATTCACCATGATCATGGAAAAAAAAAATTACGTTAAAATAAAACCTCTGTGAAAAAGTTGCCTCAAAGGCAAGTCGAAGAGTAAAAAATTGAAATTATAATTTAAATTAATAATTTTTCTTTTGTGTTGTCATTAGTCTAAGATAAGTATTATACAAAATCAGATGGTTCAAATTATCTGCGGACAATGAAAAATAATTTTTACTCATTCAATATTCACTTGGTCCCTGTCCAAATTTTGTATGTAACTTTGTATGATTAATTCATAAAATGCTGGATATACTCTGCATAAGTTATTGTATGATGAGATTGTAAAAACTGAAACCTCAAAAAACAGTGTAAAACTGAAAATTACAAATTATTGACCCCAAAAATATGAAGCCAACCACAGTAATTTTGACCATAACTAGAATACGGGTAGTCGACAAGCGACTACGTGTATCCGCCAAAATCAGAGAAGGACGGGTGAAGTGAGGCATGGATTGAGTGGCAAGGGGATATAGAGTTACATATGTAAAATATTAGTATTGGATCTCTGCCACATAAACATGATTGTAGGTGGCACCACCTGTTATTTGAACTTGAAACTATCCAAGATATATACACATGCAAAATTTCAAGTGGAAAAGTCAAACCACTGCAGAGATATGAGTGATTTTATCCCACAGCAGACAAACAGATGGACGCTGTGCAAACATGGTTGCAGGTGGCGCCACCTTTTGTTGTGTATGTTATAAAGCTATCCCAGGGCTACATTTGTGTAAAATTTTTTTCCGGATCGGTCAAACGGTTCCCGAGATATGAGCTTGGATGTCTGCAGCGTTAACATGAATGTAGGTGGCGCCACCTGTCATAAAATCAAGGAAGCTATCTAGGATGTATACGCATGCCGAATTTTAGGTGAATTAGTCAAACCATTGCAGAGATATGAGTGATTTTAACCCCAGGCAGATGAACAAATGGACACTGTGCAAACATGGTTGCAGGTGGCGCCATCTTTTGTTGTGTATGTTATAAAGCTATCCCAGGGCTACATTTGTGTAAAATTTTTTTCCGGATCGGTCAAACGGTTCCCGAGATATATGGGTTTATGTGTGGAGCGTCAACGTGAATGTAGGTGGCGCCACCTGTCATAAAATCAAGAAAGCTATCTAGGATGTATATGTATGCCGATTTTTAGGTGAATTAGTCAAACCACTGCAGAGATATGAGTGATTTTAACCCCAGGCAGATGAACAAATGGACACCGTGCAAACATGGTTGCAGGTGGCGCCACCTTTTGTTGTGTATGTTATAAAGCTATCCCAGGGCTACATTTGTGTAAAATTTTTTTCCGGATCGGTCAAACGGTTCCCGAGATATATGGGTTTATGTGTGGAGCGTTAACGTGAATGTAGGTGGCGCCACCTGTCATAAAATTGAGAAAGCTATCTAGGATGTATATGCATGCCAAATTTTAGGTGAATTAGTCAAACCACTGCAGAGATATGAGTGATTTTAACCCCAGGCAGATGAACAGATGGACACTGTGCAAACATGGTTGCAGGTGGCGCCACCTTTTGTTGTGTATGTTATAAAGCTATCCCAGGGCTACATTTGTGTAAAAAAATTTTCCGGATCGGTCAAACGGTTCCCGAGATATATGGGTTTATGTGTGTAAACAGACGCACAAACGGACGCTGGGCAGAGACGAAAGGTCAGAGGTCAAGGTCACTTGGTTAGGCACCAGTTCACATGTGACCCGATAATTTGTGTAAGTTTCGGAAAAATCTGTCCAGTAGTCTCAGAGGAGTTCTCCGGAAACGAACGCGGCGGCGGCGGCGGCGGCGGCGGCGGCGGCGGCGGCGGCGGAACCCGGTCAAAAACATAGTATCCGCAAAACTTCGTTTTGGCGGATACAATGATAAAGAACATTTTATCTATCCTGGTAATGGGCAAGACAATCATCTTCCAATGGCATGATCCTGGCTTGATATTCCGACCAGTGACAATGCAGAAACCTTGCAATCAGACAGTGTTTCATCAGAAACGAACAGATCTTTTAGATTGGTCTGACAGCCTTGGATTCCACCTCCAGCATGATATTTTATAACACAAACAAGGAAAAAGATGTTTCAGTTAAATCAGCAATCTGACATGATTTCTAATTTACTTTTTGATAGCAAAAGTCGGGCCATGCACGAATAGCATGATCATTAGGTGTAAGGATCAGATAAAACCTACTGATTTTCAATCTATATACCATGGCCTATTTACCAAAAGTCAGTTTGCCTCATTTTGGTAGCTAACTTAGTAAGTAGTCCAGCCCACAAGGCTGGCTAATTGATTATGTATAGAAGACAAATATTGCCCCTCCCCCTACCAATGTCATTTTGTCAATTAATTACATTGTTTGTTGTCTGTATGAAGTGTATCACTTTGATGATTAAAGCTGTTGTGCTAATCTTAACATAGTGATTGCAGCTTTGTTTGATTCTTTGAAATTTGGTTCACAAATATTGTATTTATATCAGGAAGTACAGTGACATCTGTTTCTGAGAAATCTTCCAACCACCCCCACCCCCAAGCCCCCAACTTCCCCTGTTCCTGATTTGACATACAAACAGCCTTGGAATAGGACATAGATATAAGATTTACATTTGGTCTCATTTTTTAACTTTTAGTCGTTAGTGTATTAGTGTTAAGGTTACATGGCTGCCTCTGTTCCAGATATTCATATAGGTTCCCAGTTCCTACACTTGCACAACACATACCTCAAGTCTGATTGGATCCTGGTAAATTCTGATGACAGGGCTCGACATTAACTTCTGAAAGTATTCGCCAAGTAGGGCAAGTGACAACTAGCTTTAACTTACCCTACAAGAATTTTTACTTGTCCCACAAAAATCAGAAATTGTGGCCAAAACAACAAAAATGTGATTCATATGATTATTTTGCAGCAATATACATATATTTAAATGTTCATTTGTTAATAATATTTTTCTTTGGCATTTGCATTTATTAAAACATGCAGGTAATTTAAGCTATAGGTATTAAAATATGATTTCACTTCTCCTGAAGAAGGAAGTGGTCAACCTTAATCAAGAATGTACAGGTTTATGATGCACCCACTTGCCAAGTCGGGCAAGTAGGAACTCACTTTCAGTTGCCCTACAACCAATTCTGGAATTTTTATTGCCCCAGGCAAGTTGTTTACCTTTAATGCTGAGCCCTGGATCATGTAGAATGCATGTTGGTTGAGCCAAAGACTTGGGGTCTCTGAATGCTTTTGAATCTTTAAAACATGTCCGCCAAAAATGTTTGTCTTATAACATTTGTAGAAAACACAGAACCTAAGAAATGAAGTTAAACCAAACTCAAGGAGTGACATTCTTGCTAACCTAATGAAATACTGTGGGTTCTGCTAATTAAATAATTTGTTTTTTACTCTATCTAGAGTGACAAACTACTTAGGATAAGGTATTAATGTATGCAATAACAAATATATATTTTACATTCCCTTTATATCTAAAGATATGTTTAAAATAAATGGTCTATGTGTATCTTTGAATAAAAATAATTTATATTTGCCTTAAGTCAAATGAAGGGGCATAAACAAAAGCTAAGCTATTAACTTAACCTGAGTAAAAATTAGCATTAATTTGCATACAGTTTAAAGAATGTTACAGTACATCAAAAGATATTAATTTAGACAATATTTTTGTCATATGAAACACTACACACTTAGACTAAGCTATTAACTAAATGCAAGGTATTTCCCTCACATATGAGGAAATATGCTATAATCAACCCTGTTAGCTCAACATGAATAAACATGATTTGTGATGGTCTCAGTGAAACAGTGAATAAACATGATTTGAGATTGTCTGAGAGAAACTGTGAATAAACTTGATTTGTGATTGTCTGAGAGAAACTGTGAATAAACTTGATTTGTGATTGCCTCTTGCCAAGTGAAACACTAATAATAACCCTTAGCTGTAGGACTGAAACATGTTTTTGCCTTTGTCAGAGGTATTTTTACACAACTGGTACTTCTCAGCGATGTAATATTCTGATATCATCAATTTTCACCTAAACACTTGTACTGTTCATGGTTCAGGCTGTTGTTTTTTTTTTTTTGACAATTCTCAACTACATTGCCGCTACAGCTGATGACCTTACAGGAAATGGAATGATGTCATAAGTCAGCACGAGAAAGAAATTTTTATTTAAAGAAGACTAGCATTTACGTCAATAAACATGCTGTTTCCTCTAGGGAGACAACTCTCAAACAAGTCAATAATTCGCATAAAAACTGATTGTCTACATATGCTTTCGTAATACAGATTTGACCAGATTATTATAAGTCTTCAGTTTCAGCAGAATTGAAGTATAAATAACCCATAGCCACTGAGCCTGTACCTTTAAGTGCTCATACTGTAAGTCATATAACCAATCATTTAATTTTAAATTCATTATTAATTCATAATTCAAAATAATATGCACATAAATACTTGTAACAGGACTGGGTTGATAACAGTTTTTTTTAAATTATGATAAATATATATAACTTATTGCCATATATTGTGATATCACATATCATAAAACACATTTGGCAGGGTAACTCCAGCACTCATGATCATACCACAACTGTCAGTACTTTCTGCCATGTATCTGTGAATGTCTAAAAACAAGTTTTCAGATAACAGGATTCTGCTATTTTGTCAAAGACCACCGTTTGAACATAGCAATAAACATATTTTTGATAATATGATATATATCTTTACTGAATATCATGCAATAAATGATTTCTTTGAAAATAAATAAATTTCATGATATCATGTTAATGAGGAAGTTAACAATACAAATTGTTGCAGCTGTCAGATAATGTGGTAATAACAAATGTTGGTTATCATCCCAACTCTGGTACATATCTGGCCACTGATTTTTGTAATTTATATATTATTCATTAAATTTAATCAGTTAGGTTTCAAAGCATTTCACTGTTCTCTTAAACAAAATTCTACCTCCTAATGAATTTTAAAATTCTAGGATAATTAATTCAACCATTCTCTAGCCTGGCACATGTTCAAACTAACAGCTGTTCACTCTAACCAATTGTAGCAAAAATAATATTTCCTGACAAAGAATAATAAACATTTATAATACTGAACACATTTTGTCCTTAAATATGCACATACCGTACATATTTTCTGGTCAGATTATATGAGCAAATTTTAAAACGTGAGGGAACCTATTCTGTTGAAACTTTATGGAAAGTTAAATGAACAATGCATGAAAATTTATAGGTCAACTGGTAGACCATATTATGTTTTTTATTTATTTAAAGGTTTCTATTCCCTTCCTTTTCTGTGCTACTTCTGTGATTCCTTGATTACTCTGCTTATGCATTAACAAACTGTAGGTAATTAATTCCAGTTCAGAAATGTTCTTATAACTCCACTGGATTGAATGTATGAGACTGTTTATCTGTGAGTTGTTAGTAAACAAGGTACATTTGCCAATGTTGACAAACAGAAAAACCATGTAACCTAAGGTTGTTAGATGCATATATGTGCAGAATTCACTAGCTATAAACACCCTTTACAAAACTCTAGTTCATCTGATTTGCCACCAGATGTCCTTGTGGAACATGTTTGGATATTTTGGTGTCCCTCCCCCAATTTGGTATACACCTGTGGATATAAATAAAACGAACAGCCTGGGTGCTGTGTGATAGATGTTTTCAAGTTTTTATTTTATAAAAGGTTTAAAGGGTAAACTTTATAAATTTACATCAGATACTGGAATAGGCCCCTTTAAAATCATGTTATGGTAATTCCTTTCCCTGGGCCCTTGGGCAAGATGGCTGTCATTCACCAGTGCTAATTTAAGTAAAAACTTTCAAACAGTGTGGAAGTATCCACTGCCTACAATAATGTCTTATTATAGCCACCTTTGTTGGGGCCAGCAGAGCTGACAATCTAGTTGGCTCAAGGTAATACAATTCCTGCACTTATGTACCACACACTAAAGTATGATCTGTATCCTGGTGTTTTTCCAAATCTGGTGACAATGTCTGCGAAGGTGTGCAGTCTCCTAGTGCTTTTAAGTTTTGTATGGTCTGACATATTTATCAGTTATGCTTCTCTATTTATAAACAAGTAAATTACGGGAATAACTGAATATTAATTTATTCTCTAATATATAAATAACTGAAAATACAATATTTTAAGAAACATTTTTACTTGAAAAGACTGTGACAGAATACATAATTAAAATAGATCTGTTTCCGCTCAACTGCCAGCCAATGCAAAGTGATTTGGATATAATTGTCTTGCAGCAATTTTCCTGCCCCTAGCCTTGGTGGTAATTGACAGTCACAGCATGGTGAACCTCTAGATTTATTCTATTTGCACTCATTAACCTTCCTATATAAAACCAACATATGAATAACCTGTCACAATACAGAAGACTTCAAAGCCAGGTTTCAATGTGCCATGTACAGTGAAAGATTTTCTTAATTTTTCAACCACATGACAGGTTTTCAAAGTGAATTATTTCAGCGTCTACCAGCATGAATTCATCACACACACAATGCAGTGAGGCCACATCACAAGAATGAATTCTTCTGGGGTTTAGTACCAAAAACAAAATATAAAAAAAAATAAGAATATTAACCAAGCTTTATAATAAAGCTAACTAGAACTGTATTCAGAGCCAAAATAAACCTCTGCAAGGATTTTGGATAATCTTTTCTTTGTTCTTGCTGGTTCACTTTAGTCACCTTTCACTAGCCCAGGCTTACAGGCGAGCTTGAGAAAAAAGCCAGCCCTAATACCAATGAATGGTCCCACGATGGAAAATAATCATTTGATTTGAAATTTATTTACTTCAGTTGATTCAGTGACTGAAACTGTAAAATGAGCAACCCCCAGCGGAATTGAAAAGTTCAACGGATATATCTGTTCATTACTGAATACCTTACATCATTAATTGAACAACTCTGTATAACTATAACCCAAACATGTCTTACATCAGGTATAACAATGCAGGGAAATCTCAACAACTGGTGATATCAGTTTCACCATCTTGTATATTAACACAAGAAAATGGCAACCCTTGGTGAAACAGGATTCACCACCTTATATAACAAGTGTAACACAAATTTGATCTTTATAACACAAGTTTCACCATCTGTTGAAACAACAAGGCAATTTGTCAACATTTGGGTGGCACTTATGTTTCACCTTGTGGTGAAACAACGGGGGGGGGGGGGGGGGGGGGGAATAATCCATACTTGGTGACATGGGTTTCTCAATCTTGTAAATCAACACATTGAAATGTCAACACTTAATAACACAAGTTTCACCATCTGGTAAAATAACAAAGGGACATATGTCAGCACGTGGTGATAAATTTCACCTTGTGGTGAAACATCCCTGGAATATATCCATACTTGGTGACACTCGTGAGTCACACAAGAACATGTAAACACTTGGTATCAATTAAATCTTGTTTTATCAAATTAAAGCAATGTTTCACCATCTTGTAAAACCACACAGGGATCTGTCAACACTTTATGACACTACGTTTCATGCACAATCAGGTAATTAAAAGACAGGAATATGTCAACAATTAAAGACACAAGTTTCACAATCTGGTGAGACAAGAAAATATCAACATTTGAAAACACAAGTTTCACAATTTGAGGAATCAATACATGATTCTATCAACATTTGGTAACAAAATCAACACTTGATTTTTCCTAAGTTTCATCATATGGTATATTATGAATGTGGCAAACCTATATGAAGTTGAACCAGTGATAAACCCGAATACACATGACCTGTGACATCAAAGTTTTAGTGTGTACACAAAATGGCAGCCCCATGAGTATAAAGAAGCCCGGTGCATGATATTACCTGTCAATTTGATGATGGTGGAGGTTGGGAAGGGGGGGGGGGGAGGGTGGAACATGAAAGTTCTCCAATGACAGCGTTGAGGCAAGAATTTGAAATAGAGTTTTGTGGAAGGTGATGTGTATCAATAATGGCAAAGTTTAGTGCAGGATGACCTTTTTTCTGGACCATGCCCAAATCTGAAATTTACAGCAGAATATTAATTTTAAAATATTCCGTAAAGAAACAGGATGCTATCAAACACTTTGGTTTCATTACTTTCAAAAACATGAATCTTACCTAAATGTATAAAACCATCTGGAAAAACATCAGACACCTAATTTTATTATCTGGCTGGAAGACAATCAATGCTCATTATTCAGCTTTCTACAGTGAAATTTAAAAAGACCCTGGCCACTTCAGAAATTTATATATATAACATGTAGTCTTAAGTTGTAACTGACATATAAATAATATCCTGGCCACTAACCACTCATTACATCTCTCCCCTTTTTGCAATTTTGAAAACAAGCACCCATACATAAAAGGGAAAGACATAAAAGCAAGCCGAGAGGTATTCATGAACAATGTGGGAAAAGCTTCAAGTATGATACGCAAACAGACAAATACTGATCAAATCAACAGCAAGTATGGATTTACCACAATTCACAGAGATTATTTATCATCAATGACTGCAAACAGACAGTTAACAGCTGGTATTTCCAGTGATGTATCAAGTCATTTGGTAACCCTAAAGATGTATGTATTTATCCAAAGCTTACCTTGAGATGATACATGGATGTTACAGCAGCTGACTCTGCCAGACCCTGCATCAGTGATGTTTAACGAGCTCCTGACCAGTTTCACCTTATTAAAACAAGAGCCAAACACAGGTAGCTGCGTCTTAAAATGGCAAAAATCTGCTGGAAAGCCAATATAATTACTTGACGCCTCCGCGTGCTCTTCCCATGCGGTGTGGGAGACCCTGTTTGATTTCATATGACGCGCTGCTGCTTGTTTCGTCTTAGACACATGTTTCGATCAATGGGGGTGCCTATTGATCGACGCTGTGACATCGCTGCCGTGCTGGCAAGCCAGAGCAATATTGGCGGTCCTGCCGGCGCAAGCGGCATCACTTGAACGAGATGACATGAGCCTGAAACAGCGTTCCTACGCTACTGCTTGGAGTCTTTCTGCCCACCTTAAAATACAAAAGTACGGACTCCCTACCAAGTGTTACATTCTCATTACAAACTCGGCCCAGCAAAGGAGCTGTAATGTTGAACCCAAATAGCATGTGCTCCAGAGAACAAATACTTCTTACCTCATTAGTGAGCTAATATTCAGCATTGTTTGGCTCCAGAGCCTGATTTGTCTTGTGCAGGAGGGAAAAATACAAGCGCTTTTTGTGGTTCTTTGGATGTCAGTTAATGTACTCAATCAACGATCTTGACAGAATATTGACCGGCCCCTAGACAGCTGCTGGCAGCTACTGGATTTCAATCTTCACTCTGCACCAGTTGCTGGTTTCCTTTACTGGTGTAGCAAAAATGATCACTTTTTTCAGCCTAAAACTTGTATCTTTCCTTTAATTTTTTCTCATAAACTATCTCTCCCTGATAACCTATAAAAGCTGTAATTTACATCTCACTGGAGCCAGTTGTTCTTTGGACTTCACTCATTTTCTGAGAGAGAGCTGAGATACTGGTGTTACATAAAATAAGAGACCTGCTCAGCCACCCATCAACAGGTATATCAATAAAATTTTTTCAAGTCCTGCCGTTGTGCTTTGCATACTTTCTTCTTGATGCGGTTAGTTATAACAAGGTAGGTGGCCCTGCCTGTCATGTGAAGAAGAAAACATCTATATGACAATGGGATTGCTCCCTTGTTCCCCAAGCAAAATATTAATTTAATGTATTACTGAGGCATCAGATGGCGCTGCCTACTGTCTGAAGATGAAGAAAACTATTTGACGGTGGCAAATACTTAAAGATGAAACCATATGGAATTCCAAGTGTGAAGATAGCCTAAAACATTATTTATGTTGATTAAGTGGACATTTACCGTTATCAGTACTGGTAGCGTTGGGAGTCCCTTCCATGATCATAATCTTTCATCGACTGCATATCAGCAAACAAATGATCCAATATTAATACATCCTCTTTGCATTTTGTGTACATCATTTCATATGAAATACTGTGGTTGCCTTATTATTTGCGAGGGTTTTAATTTAGCGATGTTCAAAAATGTGAAATAATCACAGATATGAAACCCTCAGAAATGAGATGCCCATCAACTAAGATGTCCGAAAACATCCTCATCAGCAACCTAATTGGTGGCTTGTTTCGAAACTGGCCCATGCATTAGCCTCACGCAAAGACTGTGATATATATCAACTGTGATACTGGTCCTAATTTAATGACTGAACCAGGTAGTTAGGTACTGTAGGATTTTTTCTAAACTTTAAATCAATATAGATCCTGCTATACTTAGATTTTACATGTTCTGGTGCAATTGCAAAAATGAAACCCTCGCCAAACTTTCAAAATGAAGAAATCACGAAATTTCAGCCTTGCAAAAATAGTCAACCACAGTATAGGTCTACTATTGGCTGATATATATAGTAACTCTATAGCCTACATGTATATATAGTAAACTGGTGTTTATTTGATATAATTATTAAACACAGACTTTGATTTGCATATATTTTGTGAAAGCATACCTTCTGCCATTATAAAGCTTACCTTTGTGGAAAACTCTGTCATTAATATTCTTGCATATTAATGCAAGATTGATCATAAGATATTCCGCATCAGCCAACCAATCATTGACAATCTTTGATCATCGGTCACAACACTAATTATCTGCACATATTAACAAAGTAATCTTCTGTACTGGTATACTGAAGCTTTTGCCGTTATATGACAGTAAACCTGAGATCAGTGTACCTGACGAGGAATATTATACAGTTTATCAATTTCCTTGCAGGTAATTAGGTAATATTGCTATTTTCTTTTTTAGAATTTACTATTAAAATGGAAAAAACTGTACATACCAAAACATTAAAGCGATCTGATGAGGTCACAGAAACAAGGGACCTATGGGTCACGACGCTCAGCTGTTATATATGATAAAAAAATATTATTTAGAAATGAGGCACATGCTGGTTTTGTGTGGTAATAAATATAAGCTGTATTATGAGTTGTTGTTGTTTAGCTTATGTATGATTTTGATAGTACCTTTAGAGACAGGGAAGAGGATTGATTTCATTTGTTTTATTAACAAATGGAGTACTATTGTCACACAGATTTTGACTTGGCCATATAACTTATTTAAGCAGAACATATAATATAAGAGTTTAACTATTTATTAAAAAAAATTACAAATATTGTCCCAAATATAATTTTTATAAAAAATAATAAGAGAATCATATGATTTTTTTAAATGAAATATAACTGATATGATTATTAAAATAATATTAAAGAATATATTCATGAATGCATTCATGAATACATTTTGAAAGTATTTGCACGAGTATTCATATACTTTCATTTTTACCTAAATTCCTATTCTTTATGCAAGAAATTTTATAATGGAGTACATAATCATATTCGTATTTAAATACAATTACAAAGTATTTGCACCATGTGTGGTATTTATTCAGTTTCACCAACCAATGATGTTGAGAATCCAGAATATACAAAATTCACACATTTAAATAATGATCATAAGTACCTGGTTTTATGGCTTTTATTTATATTAAAAAATAACTGTAAAAAATTCATTTTGGACTAATTTCACATCAATGTACACACTAGACATAGTAGGAATCTAGATTAATATTATCAACTGCATCTTTGTCTATCATTAATTTCCTTCATATGATCCCTAATGATTAATAATGAATAATATGATTTACTTCTTTATCATTAAAATTGAACTGAAAAATGCCATAGGTGACTGCATGGTGTTATTTGGAATATGTGACATTTTACCCATCGATACAAGATTCTTATATCATCAGTAACTGCAAGTTAATTTCCTGTTATTATAAACTAACAAATTCCTTTTCTATTTTTCTTTAATTTGTTATTAAAAACCAATAAAAAATTATTAATTTATTGTTTATTGTTATGTTGTTGGTTAAAACTACTAGATGAGTTGGGTTGGACACCTGGATCAACTGTGGTTGGCCATAAGCTGCCTGGATGCCTCGCCTCAAGCATGCATAATTTGATGAAAGGTCAACAAGGTCAACATACAGGTGACTCAAGAGGGGCTGGAGAGAGCCAAAGTCTGACAGGGTCTCATAAAAAACATTAATAAAAGCTACAATTTTTGGCCAATTTCTTTCAGCTTTCTACACTAAAAAGCTGAAATCCTAATGTGTGCATGATATGAAAATTATATCAACAGTGCTCACAGGACACAAACGTGCCATGGTCACGGTTGGGCAAAATTTAAGGTACTAATTTTATATTTATACTAATAACTTATAAAATTTGAAAAATTCAGAACTAATTTTGGGTATTCAATTGAATCTTGATTAAAAAATGTTACATCCCTGACAAAAAAATCTCTAGCTTCAGCAATGCCCTTGTTAAGGGAGTAAATATATTTCTTGATTTTTTACAAAGTGCATTATGTTTGGGCCCATAACTTAAAACAATTACGCAATACTGACATCATTCTGGCATGTGCATAGAGAATGAAAAATATGTATATTATTTATGATTAAAGTCAGATCAGTGGTTTTGATATTAGGCAGTCTTGAAGTGTAACAATGGGTTTTTAATGGAAAATGAAGTTTTTCATTAATATCTCGAAGGTATTAAGTCCTAGTGACCAAATTCTTGGCATGGTAGGGGATTTTGGAGACATCTAACTGTATGCCGAATTTAAGGAACTAAGAGCTGAAGCTGGGGAGCTGAGCTCTTGCTAACTGCATAACACTAGCTTAATGTAAACAATATGTTACATGGTGCTTGAAAACTTATTAAAATCTACAGTTTTTAATCAACTGGTTTCAAATTTTTGGTGTTAACAGTTGAAATGCTAACAAAAACATGCTGTGAAAATTAAATCCACAGTACTTACAGGAAAAAAACGTGCCATGGTCAAAGTTGGGCTAAATTTAAGGTACCAATTTTTTATTTTTATTAATATTTTAGAAAATTTAAAAGATTTTCATCTAATTTTGGGTATACAATTTAATTTTGATTAATAAAAGTTATATTACTGGAAAAAAGGTCAATAGCTTTAACATTTTTTGTGTTAAGTGATCAAATATCTTTCCTGATTTTTTACAAAATGCATTATGTTTGGGCCCAGAACTTTTTTAAATTAAATAATACAGACATAATTTCTTGCATGTACATAGGAACTATATAGAGGATTATTTATGGTAAATATGAGGAAAAACAGATGAGTGGTTTTGATATTAGGCAGTCCTGAAGTGTGAAAATAGGTTTTTAATAAAAAATTGAGGTTTTTCCTTAATTTCTCAAAGGAACGAAGTTGCAAAGACCCAGTTTTCGGCTTGGTAGGAGATCTTGGGGACATCTAACATTATGCCGAATTTTGGATTCCTAGGTCTTACGGTTTCAAAACGTGCCACATCTACGGACGGACGGACGGACGGACGGACAGACGGACGGACGACGGACAATGGACCACGACTATAGCTCAGATGACTTATAGTCAGCTGAGCTAAAAAATGTGTTATGGAATCTCTGCTCCTATTTTTATATTCTTCATGGATTTTTGTTTTACCTTGGGGGGGGGGGGAAGGTTTGAATGAACACCAAATTCTCGGTATTAATCTTGTTATTTGCTACTCATGCCCAATCCCTTCAAAGAAATTTCTTCATGTGTTAAGGCAGAATTTCATTCACAAAGGTAACAATGAAAATGTATTAAACCATGCTCCCAACACTAAGCAGACACAATTTCAGATACTGTCCCTTCATCCGACCGTTGGCCCTGTATTTTTCATCATATAGTCCATAGAACTTAGAACCATAAATTTTTTTGTGCAGCCTGTTTACTAATCCTTTTTATTTTTATTGTCTGCTTGCTAGAAGAACTGGTTTAAATAAACAGGTGGACAAGAAGTGATTAAACAGCTCTAGCAGAGACAAATGAAAAGCAGTGGCTGAAGCAATTGCAATTTTACCTTTCCAGACAGCGGAGAATCCTGTGGTCCCAATGTTGAGTCACCTGACCGTCTGATCCCTAGCAATCGGGACTTGAATAAGAATACGAACATATGCAAGAATCAGATGTAACTTTGATTGTCTTGTCTTTGTCTTACAGGAGGCTAAACTTAAGAGGCTGCCGTATGTACAAATACATGGATTCACTGAGAAATAGAGTGATGTCATCAATGGTTAATTTACCTTATCTTTCTTATTATCATAATGGTCAGGTCTCTGTGTTGCTGCTTGGTGGAATTTAGGATTTAGAAAGCATACTGATCAGATCTTCGTCACATATGGAGATTTCTTATATGTCACATTATTTCATAATTTACAGAATTTCAAAGCTGTCATTGAGATTTTTTTGTGAGATGAGTATAACAGATTTAAAATCTATATCACTGGGGGAAAAGAATTATTTTGAAATCAAAACTGACATGTTTAAGCAAATCAAATTTACACTATAAACTCAAGAAATATTTCCTTGGATTTTTTTTCTAATGTTATAAAAATTATAGACATCTTTTTAAAGGATCTTTGACTTATTTTTAAGGAATGAAGAATTTAAATATTTTTTAAAAACTGTAAACATTTTATTTTACAAATCCCTTTCTGAAAAAAAATATCCTTCTTCTGTGATTACAAACCCTAAACTTGAATTTAATTTTTCAATTTTTACTTTAAATTAAAGCATGTCATGTTATC
This sequence comes from Sipunculus nudus, assembly GCA_026874595.1. Taxonomy (NCBI): domain Eukaryota; kingdom Metazoa; phylum Annelida; class Sipuncula; order Golfingiida; family Sipunculidae; genus Sipunculus; species Sipunculus nudus. The sequence continues at coordinate 54,889,224 of CM049319.1, read as the reverse complement.
CTGGACACACTTACCATTAAGCCATTATCTTGTTGTTTACTTAGGCTCATTTCTTATCTTGTTTTTCTGTTTGTCAACAATGGAACATGTACCAAGTTTACTGTTACTAACAGTTAATAGACGAAAATGGTCATACCTCTATCACAGAGGCATCATAAGAACTTTCCTTAACAGGAATAGCCACCAGGTCATAAATATATCAGAGTAGGCCAGAAATTACAATAAGGGTTTTCCTGTATCAACTGATGCATGTACTGATAATCGTTACCAGGCCTCGATCCTGTGAATCTGGGCTCTCAATACAGGTGTGTAAACCATAAACTGTAAGTGGACCTCCATTAATTATACTGAGTCATGTATCACTGTTAATGGCCTCCCCCAGGAGGGTATGTGTTCATCTCTGTTCATGTGTTTGTGTTTGTTCAAAAATATCTCACACAATCATAAATTGAATATCATGAAATCTTTAGGCCATTTCAGGTATGGGCCAATGAAGAAACGACAACAAAGCTAACTGGATAAACATGAAAAATTTCAGGCTGACACATCCATCCACTCCTGTGATATGAGCGATTTTTACCCAAAACTAACGGACAGATGGACACCATGCAAAACAAGGGACCCACGGGTAACTGTGCTCAGCTGAAATTGACCTAGAAGGTAAAAATCTAAAATAATATCAAATGCAGATAAAGTGTAAGAGGAAGAGGTAATATAGGGTATGGTTGGTTTATAAGATTGGTTTGTATTGATGAGCAAGAAATTGTTGCAAATAATATTTTGTGACCTGACCATTTGTTCCTAATGTTGAAACTGAAGCATGTGAGCAGTTTGTGAACAAATGATCTTTACTTTTACCATGATCAATTGGCTTTTGATTAACTGTTGACATTTCAGTAGTATACACATTTGTTCAATTGAATCTATTTTTTTGTATAATATATATTTTAAATTTTTTTTTTTCATTTTATGAAATGTTTACAGTTTAAATATAACTAATGTCCCCAGTCCACAGATAAAAGGACTTGGTGGTGGTGGTGGGGGGGGGGGGGGTTGTTATGTGGAATGGTGGGAGTTACAACATATCTGTATTATTATAGTGTATATACATAGGATTTTCACTTAATTCAACAATGCTTACAGGATAAAAAAAAAGGGGGGGGGGGAGGAGATGGTGGGATCAACAACACTACTGCATATACATAATGAACAAATGTTTGTATTAAATCCTCATTTTTTTATTACATCAATTTTTTTTATTGAAAGTTTATAGTCAGCTGAAAAAAAATCATAAATAAATAGAAAAAATACTGGTGGCCCCACCAGTCTGCAGAAACTGATGAAACACTCCATTATCAATATCTGTGCAAAGAATCATAGTGATCAATGCATTAGTTGTTCTGATACTTGAGCTTTTGTGTCAAATTTTACATTATTCTAGGGGGTACTTCGGAGCCCCATAGCTTGAAGAATATTGGTAACAGAGACCTTATTCCAGGTTTCAAAGGAGACTTTTCATGGACCTCTATTGATGTCAAGTAAGAGGATTCCAGGTCCAGCAGTTATGCTTTGTGCCCTGTTAATGGACAGACTGCTGGATGGCCGGACGGCCGGGCGGACGGACAAAGGGTGATCACTATAGCTGAAATGCCTTACAGTCAGCTGAGCTTATAAAAAATTGAGGTTTTTCCCTTAATATCTCAAAGAACGAAGTCCTATTGACCCAATTTTTACCATGGTAAGAGATTTCGGGGACATCTAACTGTATGCTGAATTTCAGATTTGTAAGTCCGTTGGTGTCAAAACGTGCCATCCGGTCTATCAGACAGACCAACAGACGACAGACAATGGACCACGACTATAGCTCAGATGACTTAAAATCAGCTGAGCTAAAAATTGCAAATGGTGTCACCAGTCTTGAATACGAGATGAGTATATCCAAGATCTCTGAACAGTCACAATTTCAGGCAAATACAGCATTCCACAACTGAGAAAGGGTATCAATGTATTCTACAAAAATTGAAAGGTAGGTGGCACCACCTGTCTGGTCTATGAGCATGCACATATCAAATTTCAGACCAATAAATCAAACCACTCCTGAGATATGAGCAAAGACATCTAGATTCATACTGTACATAAAGGATTGCAGGTGGCACCATCTGTCTTTGTTAGGCAAAACTACATAGGTGAGCAAATAACTATGCTTGGTTTCGAAAAGATCTGATCAAGGGTCTCAAAGATGATCTCCAGAAAATAACACTGCAGCGTATACAGCCACGTTGGCAGAACCTGTTCAAAAATACAGTATCCGCAAAACTTTGTTTTGGCAGATACAATTATTTCAATGTATTTTACATATTAATTTGATTAAATTGATGGAAAATTTAACAACAAGATGCCTATGGGCCATGACACTCAGCTAATTTTGACTGGGTGCTCATGTTTTTTATTTATGTTAAATATATTTTCTGTGCGAATAGCCTATGGCTAAAGTTACAGTGTTGAAAAAATGGACAGAAAATAAAAATATCAGAATTCATAGGAGACCTGCCCAGGACCCCCCTGGATTTCACAATAGAGGGTTCCAAGGAAAATGGATCAATTTGACCTTGTCTGTCTGGGCGCTCAAAATCATGTATCTGGTCCATAGTAGGCTGAATATAGGTCACCATGATCCAATCTCAGGTTTCCATGGAGAACTGCAAAGGATTTCCCTGAATGTCATGTTAGAAGAGTCTAGGGCAAATGGATACAATTTATGCCTTGTCTGTCTTGGTGCGCAAAACCATTTTCCAGCCCATAGGTCACACAATATAGGTCACCATGACCTAATTACAGGTTTCCAAAGACACTCGACTGGGACCTCCCTGAATTTTATGTTAAAATATTTTAGGCCTAATGGATACACTTTGTGCCCTGTCTGACTGTCTGGGTGCTTAAATGACATCTTTTCTGATAGGTTGCAAAATATAGGTCATAGTGACCTCATTTCACTTTCCAAGGACACTGTCCAAGGACATCTCAGAATGTTACATTAGAAAATTCTAGGCCTAGCAGATACAATTTGTGCCCTGACTGACTGTCCGGGTGCTTATGTGTTTATATGACTTCTTTTCCTAAACATCGAAAATATAGGTCATGGTGACCAAATTTAAGTTTTCTACAGACATTTGCCAATGACATCTCAGAATCTTACATTACAAGATTCTAGGCCTCACAATTTAATGTGTGCCCCGCCTGACTTTCTGGGTGCTCAAAATTCTGTTTTCAGCCTGCAGGTCACAAAAAGTAAACTGTCACCATGACCAAATTCAGGTTTCCAAGGAGATTTGCCAAGGACCTCCCAGGGTGTTGCATTAGAAGATTATAAGCCTAAACAGATATGATTTGTGCCCATCTGACATTCATGAGGCTCAAAATAAGGTTTTTGTCTCGTAGGTCACAAAATGTAGGTCACCATGACCTAATTTCACAAGAGCCTCCCAGGTAATTGTGTAAGAAGATTCTAGATCTAACAGATACGATTTGTTACCATCTGACATTTAGGGTTTTCAAACATCTTTTTCCTAAAGGTCGCAAAATATAGGTCACAGTGACCTAATTTCAGGTTTCCAAGGAGAGTCGCCTAGAAACTCCCAGGATATTGAGTTAGAAGATTCTAGGCCTCAGAGAAACTATTTGTCCCCATCTGACATTCAGGGTGCTCGAAATCATGTTTTTGGCCTGTAAGACACAAAATATAGGTCACCATGACCTAATTTCAGGTTCCCCAGGATATTCGCCTAGGATCTCCCAAATGTCAAGTTATAGGTTTTTATGCCTAATGGATATAATTTGTGCCCAGTCTGACTGTCTGGGTATTCAAAATCATGTTTTCGGCCTGTTGGTCACAAATATAGGTCATGATGACCTGATTTTGGGTTTCCAAGGAGATTTGCCCAGGACCTTCCTGGATGTACAGTTAGAAGTTTTTTAGGTCTAACTATTAGGATTTGTGCCGGACGGCCAGACAACAGGACGGACGCCGAACAAAGGATGATCACTATAGCTCAGATGACTTACAGTCAGCTGAGCTAAAAATGCTGTTGCAAAAGTTTAATTTAGACTAGCTTTAATCGACATGTCCTGTCAGTCCCTGGTAAATCTCTGGTAAAGTTTGGTGTGGCAGGTTGGCAATCTGGGTGAATCATGTAGATGCTTTATCTGGGCAAAACCCTGTCCCCCCATGCTTTTTGGATAAAGGACGCTCTACTAAAGGTAATAATAATACAGTAATATCAATATGATTTCATTCCACTTGGGCAAAGTGGGGGACAATTTATTTGCCTTTTTAAATTTTTACTTTCTCTTGGAAATCTGTTGATCCTTAACATTGAGCCATGATTAATCCATCAATTGATATTCTATTACTTAAACAGTGTTTCATGAAGGTTCCATTTTCGCAATCTTGCCATTATGAAACCTACATGAAGTGGTAAAAAAAAATTATGACTGGAATAAATCATTTAGAATAATATTTGAGCATATTCTTAATTATTGGATGAGAACCTAAGGTAACATCAAATGATCGATATTGTTCATTAATGGCAATTAATTTGAAAAATCTAGTATCATTCAAAAAGCAATACCAGAACATACAAATTTTATTTTTGGCTATTTATATTAAATATCATTTATGTTAAATATCAATGTTCTACCACTGGACTTGCCATCTGTTATGGGGCCTCTTATTTACAAAGATTTTATTTTTGCAATAATTCCCCAAGTTTTGACAAATTTGAAACCCTTGCTAACAAAGGGCAACCACAGTATCAGAGATTATTCCATCTTTAGGTATCTGGGCCATACTTCTGTCCCTTCCAATCACAAAAATTCTTCACCACTTAAAATCCTCATCTATCTAACAGTACAGAAACAATTTTATCTGAACTGAGGTCAACTGTAATATGGCCTGATGAAAGCATAGACATGTATACATGTGACAGTGCTGCCATCTATCTGTGAATCAGTGAACTACTGGTTGATTTGAGAGCATCATCTTCCAACATATTTCCATTTATTGAAAATCATTCAAGGTTCCTACATTCCATAATACGACTTAATTAGTGTTTTTTTCTTATTCATTTCTATTCAAACTGAGATGCAAAAAGTGATGAAGGGACCACTCATAGAAAGTAATTCATGGAAAAGAGACAATCCTCTGTAGATGTATAAGTGATGGATGTATCATATTGCTTGGTCCATATTGATCTGAAGATTTCCTCACTTTCATTGCCTCTTCTAGGAATAGAAACATTCATTCCCTTTCATGTGTTTGTTTGTGTTTGTGAGTGTGTTTTTGTTCACAACATAACTCATGCAATCATGAATTGAACCCCATCAAATTTTGAGAGCACCTCTAAAATGGGCCAATGAAGAAGCAATAAGATTTTGGTGTTGATCCGCCTCATGATCCGGGCCCAGAAAGGACTTACAGAAACATTCACATATGTAAAGTCACTTATGCACAAATGAACCTGGGAATATGGGCCAAATAAGTGAATGCAAACACAGGTTGGGGGATCTTCTGCACAGATGAACCTTGGAATATGGGCCAAATAAGAGAATGCAATCACGTTTTTGGGACCAGGAGCATCCCACAAAGAGGACCACCCAGATGACAGAGGCCAGCATTCCTGAGAATACAAATTTCTAGTCAGTTCATTCTACCATGAGATACCCACCACGACTGAACAAATATTTCGTAACCAGTAAATTATATATGAGTGGTATATGCTCCAGAAAACAAGGCAACACTCACTGCCACTCAGCATAAAAACCAATATTATAACAATAGTATTAAAGCTATGTTATGTGTAAAAAAGTGAATTTATTTTTTCAAAACATGCAGACAAGGAGGCAGGAATCCCATACACTTAAGATTTCATTTTCACTTATTTTTTTAAGGTTTATTGCTGACAAATTTAAATTTTCAAGGGGTTTTTCTTGGCATAGACTTTATAATCCCTTCAATTTTCAAATGCCCTGATATTTTAAAATAATTTTTAATAATTTTCATGGGAACAGGTATGTCTGGTAAAAATACAGAAATCCTCATTAACATATTGGCATGCCTCCCCCATCATGATCTCCCATATCCTGCAATTAAAAAAGAAATCCAGGTTCTTTTTCAAGGAAATTTTCATTATTAGCAAAGTATAAGCACTGTCAAGGATTTGAAAATACATAAATAATTTTCAAGTTATTTTTAAGCATGCGGGGACATTGTTCACAAGATAAAGCTTTATTGAAGATTTACTGCAAGTTCTGAACAGATTCATGTAATCGTGTCCATATGCTAAATTTAATAAATTATAAGAGCTGGTGTTCAACAATTCATCTGTTACTTGTCTTTCAAAGGCCAAGGCTATCCTTTGTTCACTTTAAATCTGGCTTAGGCTCAGTCAATTGCAGTACCCAGAAATCATTTGTTGTGTCTACTGGCATGTGCTTCCCGTGGCGGGAAGCGTCTCTGCACATAAATAATATTACACTTCTGTAATTACAGCTAGGTCATGTCAGTCACAGTGTGCACTACCTGTGTAACCTACTGATAAAAACCTTTCATCACAGAACACACAGGGGAAGTTTATCAGTGAACCAGTTACTCAGTACATGATGTAACACATCTAAGTATACAAAGTACAGCTAGGTTAACGAGCTGGCCACAGGTAACTGGAACAAGCAATCCACCTCTTACATCAAGCTCTGCCTTGGATTTACTTCTGACAGTACTTCCAGCCCACCATAATCATTATTAAACTTGTATGATTAAATCGTTGAGGTAGTAAAATATGTATAGAATTTGGAATTACTTTCCACAATTTTGCCTCTATTAAGTTTTTTTTAATATGCCTCAAATTGATAACTTGCATAATATTATTATACACTAACATTTTCATGGGGTTAATTCAATTGCCAATTACATTTGCCTTTAAACCTCAAAGTTTCTAGCCTGAGATTAAAAGTACCTTCAATCTGAAAACTTCATATATTCGCCAAATACAAGCTACATGATTCTCACCTATTTTTCCAACAGAAATTTAATATTTACTATATCTAATCAATTTTTTAATTTTTAATTACTTGTAGGCAGGTGAAGATTACTTTTAACTAATTTTCTAGCTTACAAAAATATCATTAAAAAAAAATAACCAAGAACTAAGGCATGAGAATACATTCACACACAGAACACATGCAGAGAGAGGTCCAATAAAGCTATAATAACATACTATTACTATATATTTCATTTGTTTATTTCATGAGCTCATACAATGCTGTTTCTATGTAGTGTAAATTAAGCTAATGAGATCACCAGTCCATTCAGAAACTTTTAAAACTGGTTTTGCAATTAAGCCATCCATCTAGTAAGGTTCTTTCTAACTGTCTTCATATTAATAATAATTTGCCTTCCTAGCACTTTCCAAATGACAATGACTGGCCAAACAAGAAGGCAATCCATAAAGATCCTGGTGAGAAGCTGAAGAGACCACAGGTACATTTAGAATTTGTCCACAGACCCCATGTCTATTAAATATAATATCATGGTTATAAACTGTAAAGAGACCTGCTTTTCACGGAAAACATTGTTAGCTGTCCATTGAAATCTTGGTTACAGATACCATTTGTCCATTAATATCAAAACTAAACTTTGCTGAGACCAACTATTTATTAAGATAATTGTTACAAAGACCATCTGTCCATTACCATTGTTACAACTCTATATAGAGACCATTTGTCCCCCCCCCCCAAAATGTGGATATAAGTACCATGAGATTAAGGCTACAAACACTCAAATGAATTACCTGTACATTACGATCATGTTTCCAGGGGCCATCTGTCCATAATGATAATAGTTTTAAACTCAAATAAGGGAAAAGTTGATCTGTAAAACAGATCTAGTACATCCCCCACCTGTTGTGGAAGTAGTTGAAAATAAAGTGAATACCTGTAAAAAAATATGAGATGGGTCAAAGTCACCCACCTAGATTACCTCTGTGACCTTAGTAACTACATCCATAGTCAAACTGACCCAGCCCGTCATTAGGTGTTTTAATGCTGCAAAATTGGTGGCTGTTCCTAAAATAGTAAAAGTCTTATCAGGTTATTGCATTAACATCATTTTAGCATTATCACCTCTGTGACCTTGAAAAATGGTCCATTTTCAAACTTAACTTAGTCCTTAATAAGGTGTATCAATGCTGCAAGTTTGGTGACTGTGTCTCAAAATGGTTTTTGAGTTATTGCGTAAACATGGTATGTGACAGACGGTCAGATAGATGGATGGATGCTCATCATTTCTATATTCACAGCTTACGGGCCCTTTTGCGCCAGCAGGCAAAAAAAAGACCAACTGATCCTTCAGAGTGATTAGTAAAACCATCAGTCCATCATCTTACATGTTATTATGTAGACAACTTCCCAAAGAGACCACCTGTCCATGAAGAACACTGTTCATTATTGCCAATACAAAGAGACAACCTGAACATCTTTCCACTTTTTCCATAAGGGCCATCACAAGAAGACCATCTGTCAATGAAGAAATCTGCCCAATAGGACCTCAACAAAAAGACAATTTATCAGTGAAGAACACTGACCATCACAGCCATCCCAAAGAGACTATCAATCCTTGTAAAACACTGTCCATTAAGGCCATCACAAGGAGACCATCTGTCAATGAAGAAATCTGCCCAAAAGGACCTCGACAATTTATCAATGAAGAACACTGACCATCACAGCCATCCCAAAGAGACAATCAATCCTTGTAGAACACTGTCCATTAAGGCCATCACAAGAAGACCATCTGTCAATGAAGAAATCTGCCCAATAGGACCTCAACAAAAAGACAATTTATCAGTGAAGAACACTGACCATCACAGCCATCCCAAAGAGACAATCAATCCTTGTAGAACACTGTCCATTAAGGCCATCACAAGAAGACCATCTGTCAATGAAGAAATCTGCCCAATAGGACCTCAACAAAAAGACAATTTATCAGTGAAGAACACTGACCATCACAGCCATCCCAAAGAGACTATCAATCCTTGTAAAACACTTTCCATTAAGGCCATCACAAGGAGACCATCTGTCAATGAAGAAATCTGCCCAATAGGACCTCGACAATTTATCAATGAAGAACACTGACCATCACAGCCATCCCAAAGAGACAATCAATCCTTGTAGAACACTGTCCATTAAGGCCATCACAAGAAGACCATCTGTCAATGAAGAAATCTGCCCAATAGGACCTCAACAAAAAGACAATTTATCAATGAAGAACACTGACCATCACACTCATCCCAAAGAAACAATCAATCCTTGTAGAACACTGTCCATTAAGGCCATCACAAGAAGACCATCTGTAAATAAAGAAATCTGCCCAATAGGACCTCAACAAAAAGACAATTTATCAATGAAGAACACTGACCATCACAGCCATTCCAAAGAGACAATCAATCCTTGTAGAACACTGTCCATTAAGGCCATCACAAGAAGACCATCTGTCAATAAAGAAATCTGCCCAATACGACCTCAACAAAAAGACAATTTATAAATGAAAAACACTGACCATCACAGCCATCCCAAAGAGACTATCAATTCTTGTAAAACACTGTCCATTAAGGCCATCACAAGAAGACCATCTGTCAATGAAGAAATCTGCCCAATAGGACCTCAACAAAAAGACAATTTATCAATGAAGAACACTGACCATCACAGTCATCCCAAAGAAACAATCAATCCATGTAGAACACTGTCCATTAAGGCCATCACAAGAAGACCATCTGTCAATAAAGAAATCTGCCCAATACGACCTCAACAAAAAGACAATTTATAAATGAAAAACACTGACCATCACAGCCATCCCAAAGAGACTATCAATTCTTGTAGAACACTGTCCATTAAGGCCATCACAAGAAGACCATCTGTCAATGAAGAAATCTGCCCAATAGGACCTCAACAAAAAGACAATTTATCAATGAAGAACACTGACCATCACAGCCATCCCAAAGAGACTATCAATCCTTGTAGAACACTGTCCATTATGGCCATTACAAAGAGACCATCTGTCAATGGAGAACATTGTCCATCAAGGCCATCGCAAAGAGACCGTCTGTCCATGAAGAACACTGACCATCACAGTCATCCCAAAGAGACAATCCTTGTAGAACACTGTCCATTAAGGCCATCACAAGAAGACCATCTGTCAATGAAGAAATCTGCCCAATAGGACCTCAACAAAAAGACAATTTATCAATGAAGAACACTGACCATCACAGCCATCCCAAAAAGAATATCAATCCTTGTAGAACACTGTCCATTAAGGCCATCACAAGAAGACCATCTGTAAATAAAGAAATCTGCCCAATAGGACCTCAACAAAAAGACAATTTATCAATGAAGAACACTGACCATCACAGCCATTCCAAAGAGACAATCAATCCTTGTAGAACACTGTCCATTAAGGCCATCACAGAGAGGCCATCTGTGAATTGAGAACATTGTCCATTAAGGCAATCACAAAAAGACAATCAGTCCTTGTAAAACACTGTCCATTATTGGGAATATAGACCACATGAGTGAATGCAAACACTGGAGCATAAAAGCCTCCCCCCCCCACCTCATGGCGCAGACTTGCATTCCTTGGAGTGGAGATTTCTAGTTCCTTATTTTCAATAAACTATTGTTTAAATTTGATTTGTATTAAAACCATTAAATACATTTTTGTTGTTAATGCATATCAGTTTCCCCCTAACAAGGCACCCCTTACATTCAGGTATATGACAACAATTAATTAGGCTTTTAATGTTAATGCACCAAAGATTAATAATATTAACCATCTCTGGGTATATATATATATATATATATATATATATATATATATATATATATATATATATATATATATATATATATATATATATATATATGCACTCAGATACACACATTGATAGGTGAATCTGAAACATCTTTTTTTTTCTAGTATATTTTATCTCCTCAAGCCTAAGAGCCAAATTATCACCCTGGCAGGATACAACGTTCCACCATGTACACAAAGTCGGCAGCTCTAGTTTACTGCCAAGTAGTTACTAGGTACAAATTGTCAGCATAGCCTGGCAGTGAATCTTGCTGGCAGTGGTGGAAATCAGCGCTGTTTCTCCCGGAGCAGAGCTGTGAGACCTGCCGATGATCACAGCTCTAATAACTATAACAGGCTGGGCCTGCAGTGGTGGCAGCAGCCCCCACAGTGCTGCCAGCAAATTGATGTATCACTGCTAATCCCACCAGGGCTGGTATCTATGAAATGATGAGCAGGGACAAAATGTCGCTGGAATGAAACTTCCCCCAGTCAAAATACACCCCTCTCTGATACAGAGTTTACAGTATGGACCAGTCTTTAGCAGGACAGTGGGTCTTGCTGCAGAAGACTCATTGCTGGTCCTGTCAGATCTCAGCAGGACCTGCTGCGAAGATGTTAAATCAGTGTACGTTAGTTATCATTTACAATGAAAAAGAATTATTAACAATAAGTGTCACTAGTATTATTGTGAATTGATGATTCTTAAAAATAAACCTCTTTAAACGCTTTGAACTTAAACTGCATTATTTTACTTGTTTACATCTATAATATATAACCAGACTGAATACCCTGTCAAATTTGCAAATATTTTTATATGTGGTGGTGTGCAGTAACATGAACTGACTTTTAACAAAATATTTTTTGCTTGTCCTTATAAAAATTCAATGAACTTGAAAATTATTTCATGTCTATTTACATAAAAATAACAAACAGTGATGTAAAATATGAGGTAATAAATACTAAATATATAATGTCAAGTTAATAAAGTTAAAACAAACATCTTAATATATGTGATGTTTTTATTTTCATGTGTCATAGTTACCGATCTGATTTTTTTTTAATGCCAAGTCAAAAATTTGCTCTAAGATCTGACCAAGACTTGCACTTTCAGCAGATTCATACTCAGAATCTATATATATATGAACAGCAATTATCTCTAGGGAGCAGTAACAGAGGGGGTCCGATCCTAGGACCCTGACACTGAAATTAATGTGAAATCAAGAAACCCTTTCAATTTTATGATTTTGATCACATCTTACTTTATGTCAGTTCCAAGTTCAATATTATATTATATATTTCCCTTTTTTATCCAGGGCCATATGGTCTTGGCTGTAAAATTAGTGTAATGGGCACCTTGAGTGATTTCCAATCACTATGAGCAATATCCATGAAGACCACCAAATAGGGAGGGACCCACAGTTCTAGACATTCAGCTGAATTTGTCTTAAAGGATATCTTTTTGAGCTTTTCTAAAATTGGGTGCTGTGACAATCATCAAGTGTGAGTCCAATCTGTCTACCCAATCTGGAGTTATCATCCATTAACTTATTTGTGAATGAATGGTCCCTGTGACCTTGACCTTTAACCTAGTGAACCAATGTCAATCAAAATCTTCCCCTACTGGCAGATGAGCCAAATGTGGAAGATGGAAGGTTTGAGATGAAAAGCTTGGCAAAAATTGCAACCACAATATTCTTAAAGAAGTAGGTCCTGTGACCTTTACCTTTGATCTCATGAACCTAAATTCAATAAAATTCTTGCTTTAGTGAAGGGCCATGTATAAGTCAAGTTTGATATCCATTTGTCAATCCAAACTGGATGTAACATCTGGAAACAATATGTCGACAGATGGCCCCTGTGACCTTGACCTTTGACCCCCCAAAAAATAAGTTTCTTCCACTTTTGGAAGGTTAGCATAATCTGGAAGATGGAAGTTTCGAAATGATAGATTTGGCTTAAAATGTATTAGAGATCCTATCAGAACCTCATATCCAGCCCGTCTGGTCTGCAGGACTGATGTATTTTGCATACTCTACAGATACACTGCCTCAACTACAGTGCTGATAGCAAATTGATGTATCACTACAAATCCCACCACAGCTGGTATCTATGAAATGATGAACAGGGACAAATTGTCCCTCTAACAAAACCTCCCCCAGTAAAAATACACCCCAAAATAGTATGCCCCTAAGGTGATCTTTTGATATGCTACGAAAGTGGCAATAGTGGTTTTGTTCAACAGTTAGACATAATAAAATGTGGTTTTGACATTTGGCTAATGTTCAGGGATATGACAAATTCAAAGAAATCTGTCCATTTTATTAAATTTACCTCCAACATTGTATGGTATGGAGACATAAACTGTGCAGAATGGAAATAAGGACTGTAATATAAGCCTTATGAACAAGGTTAGGCTATCCTAGAACCTCAATCATACAAAATATCTGGACAATAAGTGTGAATGGCACCAACATTTGTGAACACAAGATAAAGCTTTCAAAGATTTTAACCAGTTATACCAAAATACAAGGCAATTTATTCAACCACTCCAGAGACATCTTATATCATGTAAAATTTTAACCTAACATAGACCAATACAAGGTCAAGGTCTCTCTAGTAGTAATGGTAGGGAGTTCTCCCATTAGAATGAGCTCCAACCACTGTTTTAATTCAATCTTTTAATTGTGATTTTAAAGTATAAACTTATCATTCACATGAATGGGAAAGGAAGATAGTGACTTCTGTCCAGATAGTACAGGTGCTTTTGACTTAGGGGGGATTGTACACAAGAGTGGGGGTAACTTTGACCAGGGGTGAATTTGCGCTACACCAATGAAATGATGAACACTACCTGCTAGCAGCTTCTGCTGCTCACTGCTGCTGTTGGCATGATAGAGATCCTCCAGCCCACTGTCTTGTGGCCAGCCCTGGGAGACTGGAGCGGCCAGCCAGCCACCAGAGCTGCCAGCCAATATCAAAACATTACAGTCTTGCTCCTGGCATTTAAACCACTGCAGTCCACACTGTAGCTGCACTCAAAGACTTCTTGCACCAGTGCTTGTACTGCAAGTCAAACTCAGTAGAAATGAGTAATTTAAATGCCAAAAAGACAAAGACTTTCAGATAATATACAATTTTTGGTCAATATCTGACATGTCTGCTAAAATGGTTTCATTTGAATAATCAAAACACACTTAAGATCTGTTCTTTGATGATAACTGTTAAAATAAAGCAGCCTGATGGTGTAAAGACAAGGGGGAATTACAGGTGACAATTCTTGATGAAACTGTTCTCCAAAACTGAGCTGATCTTAACCACAAGGTTAGCGATGAGGTTGAGTCATCGGTGCTAGGCAACTACAAAATGATCTAGAATACAGATGGTCAACAAGCGACAAGGACACTAAATGTATCCACTAAAACAAAGGGGTATAGATTAAGTGAGGCATAGCATGTACTCTTATATATGACTACTCCAATTTTGTGGCATCAGAGTTGCTAAGTCATCCAAAATTGCATGCAAGTATGCCAGAAAAAAAAATAAATTGCAGGAGGTCTGACCAGTCTTGTGTGTGAGACAAGCTACCCAAGATCTTTGGACATGCAAAATTTCAGGCTGACACATCAAACCATTCCTGAGATATGTCTTTTTCACCAAAATTAGACACATGGATGGACACTATGCAAAAACAATTTTAGGTGGCACCAATAAAAGAGAATGGACAAACAGGGAAATGATGTGCCAGAGTCAAAGCTGGGCAAAATTTAAAGTAGATTTTACATTCATAATGCTAATAACTTCAAAAATTTACAAAATTTTAATCTTTTTTCTGGTATACAATTAAAACTAAGTTGATCACAATTGCTATCTCTTCTAGGCGAATTTAAAATCCGCCTGGATTTCAATCTCATCTGCGACAGATATATGCTAGAAATAAACTCTCTAGCTAAACAAATTATTAGATGAATGAAAACCTGAAGAAAAAACATGAATTAAACGAAACACCAACTACTGTTTGCCAATATGAAAAGGAACACTCCTATTTTGCTCAGCAGAAGTGAATCTGTTTAAAAATTAAAGGGAAGACAAAACAGTTCCTATTGGGAATTTGCAACCGCCCAAAATCCATATGGCCTCAAGTTTGAGACCAGCTGTATTTTTTTCCTGGCACATCCAGTCGGTGTGTGGAGCCTGATTAGTGCTGTGCTAGACACCTGGCTGACGGTGCTGAGACATTCTGTGATGAGCAGCATTCCAAGGCCCAAAAAAACCTAACCTAACCAGTGTCTGCTCAGCTACACTGAAACGTTTATAAAAACTATGATATTAGCTATAACCAGTTAAACATGGTTATGCACTGATGATTTTGTTTTATTATTAACTCTTCATAAATTAAACATTTAGGCATCACTGTAATTATTGTAATTAACATAAATTATTATCTTCCTAATAATTATAATTATCACCCTTGCTATTAAATGATTTACTAACAGACAAACGGGAAATGTTAGCATTGAGGCAAACTTTGGTGACTATGGTGGAGGAAACTGAAAATTGTTATTCCAAGAGATCTACCTGCAACCAACGACAAGTTCTATTATCAACCCTAGTGCTCGGATTCAAGGGTAATCTCATTATCGGTAAAAGTTGGTTGACCTCCACTCACCGATTATCAGAATTAATTGGTTAAGAGTATGAAATTTCTGACAATATACAGATCGGTATATTGTCTAAACTCATATACATGTATAGTCCTACATGTTTGCTCATATATTTTATTGATTCCATAGCCTATGTGTGTATATAGTATAACCTTGGGCAGATGATTTTTTTTTAAAAGACATATATTTATAGTTTGCTTGCATGAATTTATATAAAAGCATAGGTTTCCTCATTACAAAGTCTATGTTATCAGATTATTTGCACCAACTGACTGTTTGTCTATTATAATCAATCACTGGTCCATCACAAATTTAATGGTCATTATGGACATCAGTCCATCAATGTTTATGTAGTTTTTCAGGGTCCAGACCAAATACAGTTTTGCCATGAAACTTAAACTCATGAAAATTAAAGGATTTTGAATTTTTCATAACAAACTTTTTTGTCACTAGAAATCTACCAAGTCCAAGAAACCAAGTTTGTGCTCAAGAGCTAAACAGCTAAGCTTTGTATTTAGGCATAGTCAAACCAAAATACACTGCTGTAATACCATAACACAGACAAATCCATGTTAAATGAGGCCGTGAATACATCACTCAGTAGGCATTTGTATTTGACTGGTGGGCCTATTTAGTTGTAATGATCACAAGTCATACAAGGAGGTGCACTGCAAGTGCCATCGAACCTTTTGTATCAATATACAACTTAAAATTTAGGCCGAAAGAGAGGAATAAGCACAAAAGAATGGTCACCAGTCATTTCCTGTACTGGGGACAAGTTGGCTCAAAATTCAACAAAACATGCAGGGGGATTGTCAAAATCAAACAACAGAGTGAACCAAACATGGTGTCAGGATAATACACTCCATACAACATGATGTCAGGATAAAACATAACACCTTATATGGTGTCAGCATAATACACATCACCCTACATGATGTCAGGATAATAAACACCTACCAACATGGTGTCTGGTACACACCACCAAAAATGGTGTCAGGATAATAAACACCTACCAACATGGTGTAAGGATAATACACTCAATTAAACATCATGTCAGGAAAAAACATAGTACCTAATATGGTACCAGGATAATACACACCACCCTACATGATGTCAGGATAATAAACACCTGCCAACATGGTGTCAGGATAATACACACCACCCAAAATGGTGTCAGGATAATAAACACTTACCAACATGGTGTAAGGATAATACACTCAATTAAACATGATGTCAGGAAAAAACATAGTACCTAATATGGTGCCAGGATAATACACACCACCCAACATGGTAACAGGATAATACACACCACCATACATGATGTCAGGATAATACACTCAATTCAACATGCTGTCAGGATAATACAAATAACCCAACATGGTGTCAGGATAATACCCACCACCAAACATGGTGTTAGGATAATACACACCTGCCAACATGGTGTCAGGATAATAAACACCGCCCAACATGGTGCTAGGATAATACACACCATCCAATATGGTGTCAGGATAATACAAACAACCCAAAATAGTCTCAGGATAAAACACACCACCCAACATGTCAGGATAATACCCACCACCAAACATGGTGTTAGGATAATACACACCAGCCAACATGGTGTTAGGATAATACACACCCGCCAACATGGTGTCAGGATAATACACACCATCCAACCTGGTGTCCAGATAATACAGACCACCCAATATGGTGTCAGGATAATACACACCCGCCAACATGGTGTTAGGATAATACATACAATCCAACCTGGTGTCCAGATAATACAGACCACCAAATATGGTGTAAGGATAATACAGACCACCCAATATGGTGTCAGGATATACACACCACCCAATATGGTGTCAGGATAATACACACCACCTAACATGGTGTAAAGATAATACACACCACCCAACATGGTGTCAAGATAATACACACCACCCAACATGGTGTCAAGATAATAAACACCTACCAACATGGTGTCAGGATAATACACACCACCCAAAATGGTGTCAGGATAATAAACACCTACCAACATGGTGTAAGGATTATACACTCAATTAAACATGAGGTCAGGGAAAAACATAGTACCTAATATGGTGCCAGGATAATACACACCACCCAACATGGTAACAGGATAATACACACCACCATACATGCTGTCAGGATAATACACTCAATTCAACATGCTGTCAGGACAATACTAATAACCCAACATGGTGTCAGAAAATACCAACCACCTAACATGGTGTTAGGATAATACACACCTGCCAACATGGTGTCAGGATAATAAACACCACCCCACATGGTGTTACGATAATACACACCTACCAACATGGTGTCAGGATAATACACACCTACCAACAAGGTGTTAGGATAATACACACCATCCACTATGGTGTCAGGATATACAGACCACCCAAAATAGTGTCAGGATAATACACACACCAAAAAAAATGATGTCAGGATAATACCCACCACCAAACATGGTGTTAGGATAATACACACCGGCCAACATGGTGTTAGGATAATACACACCATCCAATATGGTGTCAGGATATTAAATACAGACCACCCAACATGGTGTCAGGATAATACACACCCGCCAACATGGTGTCAGGATAATACACACCATCAAACCTGGTGTCCAGATAATACAGACCACCCAATATGGTGTCAGGATAATACACACCCGCCAACATGGTGTTATGATAATACACACCATCCAACCTGGTGTCCAGATAATACAGACCACCCAATATGGTGTCAGGATAATAAACACCACCATACATGCTGTCAGGATAATACACTCAACTCAACATGCTGTCAGGACAATACAAATAACCCAACATGGTGTCAGAAAATACCCACCATCAAACATGGTGTTAGGATAATAAACACCGCCCAACATGGTGTCAGGATAATAAACACCACCCAACATGGTGTCAGGATAATACACACCTACCAACATGGTGTTAGGATAATACACACCATCCAATATGTTGTCAGGATAATACAGACCACCCAAAATAGTGTCAGGATAAAACACACCACCCAACATGATGTCAGGATAATACCCACCACCAAACATGGTGTTAGGATAATACACACCAGCCAACATGGTGTTAGGATAATACACACCATCCAATATGGTGTCAGGATATTAAATACAGACCACCCAACATGGTGTCAGGATAATACACACCCTCCAACATGGTGTCAAGATAATACACACCATCCAACATGGTGTCAAGATAATACACACCACCCAACATGGTGTCAGGATAATACACACCACCCAACATGGTGTCAGGATAATACACACCACCCAACATGGTGTAGGATCATACACACAACCCAAAAGGATATCAGGACAAAAATATCACACAAACTGATGCCTTATGGTTCTTGGGTAAATATGTGAAGTATGTGAAGATGATAAACATGATAAGATGTCTGGGTAAAAATTTAAACCTGGAGACAGATATAATAAATGATAAAAGGCCAGGTAATGTATGTGTCTCTTTTTGCCCACTTAGTTATTAAAGTTACACAGGAGTAAAAGCCAAAGTTATCTATGGCTTATTGATGGACAGGATTTTGGAATCATGTGACCACTTGTATTTTTTTTAATTACATACCTTTAATATCTTTATATACTGTTGTTTTCCTTGTTGATCAACTTCTTGATCTCTCCAAAAAGGTAAAATAAAAAGTTACAAAAACAAAAACCCCAAACAACACCAAACCTACTATTTACACCTAATGAACCATGCCCATTTCTGCACTGATCTCATGGGTGAGTCCATTTCCCTTTTTTTCAAGGGGATGGGGGCAGTCATGGTGACTTTGGAAGCATTCTTTCAGGTGAGTCCATTATAGTGTTGCAGAGGGGTCCTGTCATTGTCTTTGGTATCCCTTGACAACAGAATGGACAGGATTCAACTGGAGGTCCACCATACTTGTTGCAGAGTGCTGAACACTGCAGAAATGCTGATTTTACCTCAACAAGACTGAATTGAATTTGTACATGCTTCATAATTTCTGCTGGATTTTAAAGGTCAGTACTACTGCAGCCCATATATCTAGTCTGCACCAATAGAAGCAAACAGATTTATTCAAATATACACATAGGACTTCACGTTTTCACAACAGTAATTTCTCATGAAACTTAATTTGGTATGTGAATACATTTGGAGATACTACTATAGGGCGCAGGCTTCAGCCCAACAACTAAAGGATACTGCTACTTCCATCTTAGTTTTGCCACTTATCCTTATCTGTTACTTACACTCTTCTCCATTACATAACTCCTTAACATCATTAAGTCTGTCTGTATACACACATAACTTCGTAGAGACAGTGCGCGAGTGATCCTACATTCGCTCTGAAGCTGCATTCTATAGTGGCTCAAAAGTTGTTTTCTAATATACTGATTATTAAATATAATTTTCCTTAGTAATTCTGAATATAGATTTTGCCTACATCAGGCTACACTCCTGAGGCAGCAGAAATCTTGCACTTCTAAAGAAGCAACTGATTTTCACGCTGCCAGCTTTGACCGTTTATGATATATTTAGACACCAGATGGCATTTCATTGTCCGCTGAAAAAAAAGTGTGTATGATGTGACGAGCAGCCAACCAGATGCCAATAAACAAACAGTCGACAGGCATCCTGGCTCCGCCTATAGCTGCGCTTCAATCGCCGCTTGATGATAGTTTTTATTTTAATTGCTCCCTCTGCACTCTCGCATCATCAACTGATTGGATTATGACATTATGACCGTGTTAGCGTAGCCATGTATTTGTTGTCTGCAGACTGAAATCAGCCAGCGAGGTGTGCATGCAACCTTTGTTGTTACGTTTTGTTTGAATTACAGCTCACCGGCAGGGCATCCTATGTGCCCAAGGCCCTAAGCAAACCACATCTGGGCAATTCTCTCTGAGCCTGTGGCCTGTTCAGATGGTTGCCGGTGGCAATGAACTGTCACTCAAAACAAAATGAACATGATTGGCTCCGTGTATTCCTCGCCTGGCTGTGTCCTCCAGCACAAGGTCTCATCTGATTGGATGAGAAGATTGGAAGTACAGTGCTCCCCTCTGGTGTAGCAATTCAGGATACCAGGTCATAACAATCAGCATTTACGAGATAGGTAGTAGGCCTATAGTTAAAGCGCTGTATATACAGTGTAACATCGGGAGTACTGAAATTAATGGCAAACAAGTGACACCGTAGGGTGGGGGGGGGGGGGGCAGCCTCATCATGTTTCCTCTTTTGGCTTGAAGACCAGATGTTCCAATGTTTAGAATACATTACTCATAACTGTAATGTATAAGTAATTAAGTATAGGTATGAATCTAGGTACAGGGACAGAACTTCCATAAACTACATGAGTTCAAGGACATGACTTCCACAGAGTATTTATATGAAGGTACAAGACTTT
The DNA here is from genome assembly GCA_026874595.1 of Sipunculus nudus. Taxonomy (NCBI): domain Eukaryota; kingdom Metazoa; phylum Annelida; class Sipuncula; order Golfingiida; family Sipunculidae; genus Sipunculus; species Sipunculus nudus. Next base: position 54,868,221 of record CM049319.1, on the reverse strand, counting down.
CATGGAAAGCCTGTACCCGAGTAACTGTATGACTTTCATACAGTTCCTAAGTAAATGTAAATGGCTTTAATCAAGTTCCTAAGTATAGGTAAAAGTCTTTCATAGAGTACCTAGATATAGGCCAAGGTACTTGTGAGTACCCAGGTACAAATAATTTTAGTTCTTATTCAAAGACATTTCATCTAATAACAACTGCATGCATTTTTATCATTTTAACATGTCCATTTCTTGTAACTTATATATGTATCTGGACTACCTTATAATAGGTGGAGATACTAAGAAGGAATGGAGTAGTTGTCTTGTTATAACTCTTCAGAGGCTTCAGAAACCAATATTATTAAAGGGGCCAAATCACCTATAAAGAATGTTGAATTAGCACAAAAATAGCTTCTTCCCTATCAAATATACTTGTACCTGCAAGAATATTGCCCTTAAACCCCTTGCACTCCTGTAAACAAATGTTAAAAACAGTGCACCAGGAGCGATCACAGGTGTCAACATAAACAGCAGGTGTATCGCCTGGGCCAAACATGTGTCAATCAAGAGATGCTCTGAATGACTTGGCCAAAAACAAGGGACCCATGGGTCACGGCGCTCAGCTGTTATATATGATAAAAAAATATGATTAAGAAATGAGGAACATGCTTGTTTTGTGTGGAAATAAATATAAGCTGTATTATGAGTTGTTGGTGTTTAGCTTATGTATGATTTTGATAGTATCTTTGGACACAGGGAAGAGGATTGATTTCATTTATTTTATTAACAAATGGAGTGCTATTGTCACACAGATTTTGACTTGGCCATATAACTTATAAGCAGAACATATAATATAAGAGTTTAACTATTTATTAAAAATAATTACAAATTGTCCCAAATAACATTTTTATTAAAAATAATAAGAGAATCGTATGATTTAAAAAAAAAATACAACTGAAATGATTATTAAAATAATATCAAAGAATATATTCATGAATGCATTCATGAATACATTTTGAAAGTATTTGCACCATGTCTGGTATTTATTCAGTTTTCACCAAACAATGATGTTGAGAATCCAGAATTTACAAAATTCACACATTTAAATAATGATCATAAGTACCTGGTTTTGTGGCTTTTATTCATATTAAAAAAAATAAATGTAATAAATTCATTTTGGACTAATTTCACACCAATGTACACACTAGACACAGCAGGAATCTAGATTAATATTATCAACTGCATCTTTGTCCATCATTAATTTCCTTCATACGATCCCTAATGATTAGTAATGAATAATGATTTATTTTTTTATCATTAAAACTGATTGAAAATACCATAGGTGACTGCATGGTGTTATTTGGAATAAGTGACATTCTATCAATCGATACAAGATTCTTATATCATCAGTAACTGCAAGTTAATTTCCTGTTATTATCAACTAACAAATTCCTTTTCTATTTTTCTTTAATTTGTTATTCAAAACCAATAAAAATTTATTAATTTATTGTTTATTGTTATGTTGTTAGTTAAAACTACTAGATGAGTTGGATTGGACACCTGGATCAACTGTGGCTGGCCATAAGCTGCTTGGCTGCCTCAGTATATGCCTCGCCTCAAGCGTGCATAATTTGATGAAAGGTCAACATACAGGTGACCCAAGAAGGGCTTGGGAGAGCTTGGGGTCTCATATAAACATTAATAAAAGCTACAATTTTTGGCCAATTTCTTTCAGCTTTCTAAACTAAAAAGCTGAAATTCTTATGTGTGAACGATATGAAAATTAAATCACCAGTGCTCACAGGAAACAAATGTGTCATGGTCAAAGTTTGGCAAAATTTAAGGTACTAATTTTATATTTATACTAATAACTTATAAAATTTGAAAAATTCAGAACTAATTTTGGGTATTCAACTGAATTTTGATTAAATAATGTTACATCCCTGACAAAAAATCTCTAGCTTCAGCAATCCTCTTGTTAAGGGAGTAAATATATTTCTTGATTTTTTACAAAGTGCATTATGTTTGGGCCCATAACTTAAAACAATTAGGCAATACAGTTTTTGATCAACTTGTTTCAAATTTTTGGTGTTAACAGACAAAATGCTAACGAAAACATGCTGTGAAAATTAAATCCACAGTACTTACAGGAAAAAAACGTGCCATGGTCAAAGTTGGGCAAAATTTAAGGTACCAATTTTTTATTTTTTTTAACATGTTTTGTGTTAAGTGATCAAATATCTTTCCTGATTTTTTACAAAATGCATTATGTTTGGGCCCATAACTTTTTTAAATTATATAATACAGACATAATTTCTGGCATGTACATAGGAACTATATAGGGGAATATTTATGGAAAATATGAGGAAAAACAGATGAGTGGTTGTGATTTAAGGCAGTCCTGAAGTGTGAAAATAGGTTTTTAATTAAAAATTGAGGTTTTTCCTTAATTTCTCAAAGGAACAAAGTCGCAAAGACCCAATTTTCGGCTTGGTAGGAGATCTTGAGGACATCTAACATAATGCCGAATTTTAGATTCCTAGGTCTTACGGTTTCAAAACGTGCCACATCTACGGACGGACGGACAGACGGACGGACAGCATACGGACGACGGACAATGGAACACGACTATAGCTCAGATGACTTATAGTCAGCTGAGCTAAAAATGTTATACATGTTTCTGCTTGCTGAAACTTCACAATTGGGCCTCCAGTCAGAGGCTTTGTTATGGTAAACAAGCACACGTGGACTATGTTTACCAACATGCAGTCATAACAAGGTGTTCAACAGCTGTTTGTAAGGTACTGAGACTGTGTGCTGGGCTGTTTTTGCTGGGGAAACTTTTGTATATGCAAAACTGAACTGATATTTTGAAATAGACAAAGTAATGCCCCTGATAAGGTTCCTTTAATGAATAAACAAGATTGGTACGAAAAAACTGTCCAGTTAAACTGGACAAGGCCATTTAAAAAAGTTCTATTTCTGATGTGGACTGCTGAGTTATGAAAGGGTATTGATTGAGTAATACAGACATTCTTTCTATCTTATTTTATATTTGATTAGGATTGTCTTAAACTTAGCAGACCCATACCCTGATTGATGTCAATAATTGTATCCGCCAAAACAGAGTTTTGCGGATACTATGTTTTCAGCCCACCGCCGCGGCCGCATAGATGTCCGGAGAACTCCTCCGTAACCGCTGGGCAGAATTTTACGAAACCCGGGATTATGTTCAGGTCACATGTGAACTGCTGCGCCCTGATTTTGTTTTGACCTCTGACCTTTCCTCTGTGCTCTGCGTCCGTTTGTGCGTCTGTTTCCACACATAAACCCACATATCTCGGGAACCATTTGACTGATCAGGAAAATTTGTTTGCACAAATGTAGCCCTTGGAGAGCTTTTTAACATACACAAAAAATGGTGGTGCCACCTGCAACCATGTTTGCACAGTGTCCATCTGTTCATCTGCCTTGGGTTAAAATCACTCATATCTCTGCAGTGGTTTGACTAATTCACCTGAAATTTGGCATGTGTATACATCCTGGATAGCTTTTCTGATTTTATGACAGGTGGCGCCAACTACATTCACATTAATGCTGCAGACATCCAAGCTCATATCTCGGAAACCGTTTGACCGATTGGGCCAAAATTTTGCATGTGTATAGATCTCACATAGCTCTTTATCATACGCAAAACTGGTGGCGCCACCTGCAGCCATTTTTGCACAGCGTCCATCTGTTTGTCTGCCACTGGCTAAAATCACTCATATACATGTAGTGGTTTGACTTATCTGCCTTAAATTTTGCATATGTATACAACTTGGACAGCTTTCTGGATTTTGTGGTAGGTAGCGCAACCTACATATACAATTTGGCTGCAGACATCCATGCTAATATGCAACACTTCACTCTTATTTCCCCTTGTCACTCAATCCATGCCTCACTCTGATTTAGGCGAATATACGTAGTCGCTTGTTGACTACCCGTATTCTAGTTATCATTGTGCCTGGCAAGACTTTGGATCACACAAGGAAACTGAAAATAACCACAATTTAATAAATGATAAAGGTGGCAGGCATGTGATTAAGACTTTTTCTTTAGGTTTTATCAAAGTCCAGTTATGAATATGATGACCTTTCTTTTAGTTTTACTTCTTGAACAAATCATTTTCTCTCAAGGAGGTTACTTGGTGCTTCATTATATTCAAAGTGACATACTTTTCAAATTTATGTCAAATTTACACAATGATCTAGATCTATCAAGCTTACAGATCTCAGTCAACCTTCTTCTATGAAACACTTATAGAAGACATATTTGTAGGAAACTTAGTGCAGTATAAATCATGGTGCAAGTTCACAGCTGCTATACATAGCTGACAGAGGTATTTTGCCAAGTGTTGTCCAGCTCCCATCTCTGCCAAAAAGGTTAAATTTTCAACTGTGTGTGTTTGTTGGTTTGTCTATAAATAGAATTAATGGTGGGGGTATTGGACAGTGAAGAGCCAATTAAATGTTGGCATGGACCTGGATAAGGGGATGGATCCAGGACTTTTTGCCTTGACAGACACACTCTACTAGAGCTGTTCTGATGATATACAGTGAAACCTGTGTTATGAGACCACCCATGGGACTGGCTGACAGAGGTCTTAATTCACAGGTGGTCTTACGAATCAGGTCAGTTATAACCAGTGTGATTGCTTTTGGGTCACTTAATGGTCTAAATAGATAGGTGGTCTTTCAAACAGGTTCCACTGTATCATGTGATCTCTGCTGTTGCTGTCAGCCTTTTATGGTGAATTCTCTTTTGAATTTCTCTTGAGTATTTTCTGTTAAAAGGAAGGATGTCACTGTCTGATATTCCTTCCGGTGGTTGCATAAGGCCAAGAATCCAACCAATGAGAGCATGTTTCCTGGTGTAATCAGAACAACAAGAGCCGTTATTGCATGTTTAAAATTTGGTCTGGATGCAAATGCAGTACCATGCTCTCTGTCTTATAGGTCTGACTACAATTCTTTGCTCTTGGCGCACCCTGGTGGTCAAGCCAAGAGAACCTTGACATTCAAAGCAGCGGTTACATTAAAGGATGTCTCTGCTGCATGAGGAGTTTGGGGTTTGGTGAAACAGGATCTAACTCAAATATAAATTCTGCTGTCACTGTATACCTATGGATGTATGTTTTCCTGGATGCAGACCAACAAGACCTGTTGAATGACTGTTACAGGCAGAACAGTGCTGCAAGCATAGACAGTCGCAATATGCAGCAAAACAACACCGCTTTAAGTGATAAGTTTTGCATTATTGATGTGTGAAGCAAGGAGGTCCAACAAGTCCTCTCAGAGGTATACAATAAACCTGGAGTGTACACAAAGGCTGTAAAAAATTGAATGGTGTATTGAACTACTGATACATACCCATACAATGTCAGACATTGTATCAGTATCATCAGATATCCTTGTGTCAATACCCAAACATATCTGACCAACAGAATGTCTGAAATATAACCAGCAATCTGTTAATGTATGCAGCCAAACACAGGTCTGTATGTTACACTGAGTGTAAGATGAAACATGATTGGTCAAAAATCAGTTGATCAGCATTTTATTGGCTGACAGCTGCACAATCAAATAGACTGAAAGGGCTGTTTCATTATTTCCTTATTCCTCAAGTCTCCAGGAAATGGCACAGGTTATTCAACAAAGAGAAACAACTTGAAGCTGTAATATAACTATGTAAAATGTTGTGAATAGTATCATGTACCTTATAAAAGAATGAGGTATTGTGACATATCATGAGACATTGGCTCGTAAAATCCCTAATTTCTAATTAATTCATGCATCGTTATCACATGTTTGATGAACATGACAGGCGTTCCTAGAACCCTTCGGATTTATATAATTTCATTATATTTACCATTTTTATACACCCATCATAATTATGGCGTGATAACTTACTGAGGCTTTGATGGACTTTCACAAAACTCACCATAACTACTTGCCAACATTTTCTCGCCCGAGTTTAATTATGGGCAACATCCATGCATATTTAAAAAGGTCATGGGTCACTAGGTTACTCTGTGGTGTCAATAAAATTTCTCGCCTTAGTTCAATTACCATTATATATATTTTCCAATAGATTTTCTCACCTGTATCACCTTATTATCAAAATTCAAACATTTAATCAGGTCAAAGCTTCAGAAATCAGCAATTACACAACGGGTGTATTATGCATGTTTGCATTGCTGTTGTTTATTGCTTGCCGGAATCAAAGATTTCGGCAAGCATATTGGTCAGTTGCATATGTCTGTTTGTCTGTTTGTCATCACTCTCCTGGCCACAATTTTGCCACAATAACCTTGAAACTTACAGGGATGATGAAAACATAATTTCTAGGTGCCCTATTGTTTTTGGTTAAAATAGGTCAAAGGTCAAGGTCAAGGTCATCAAAACTTCTCAAAACGGGTTTTTCTTCATATCTTTGTGACAATTAGTCGTATCTACTTCAACAATAGCCCATTTTAATCGTCATTCCAAGGCCTGTCATCTGGTGTGTAGCTGACTAAAATTTGCCGTAACCATGGTTACAAATTTTTGGGGAAAAGTCATGATATTCGAAAAATAAGGGGTCTTATTTTTCTAACTTTGTCAGTTTTAAAGCTAGAGTAATCTAGTTTCTTGCATCAGGTAGCATTCAACTAGTACAAGATTTTATTACAAGTTTTGCAGTATCTCGTAAAATATCTCGTGAATAGAGATATTTCGAGATTTCATTCATCTTGCGCGAACGGCCACATTATTGCAGGAATCTTTTTGAAACTGACATATTATAAGTCCTACACTAGGATCTCCAAATTGTTTTTTCATATTTTGAATAGGGCTGTTAGGGGGCGCTGGATGCAGACCTCCCCAACATATCATATTTTGGCAATATCTCCAAAATTATAATCAATTACATAAACTATAGCTTATTTTATTCCTCTGAGTCTTCTCCATAACCTAGTGTAGTCATCTAGTCACAATTTTGTGACACTTTGTCAGTGTGTCTGTCTGTCTGTCAGTTGTCCTCAAATTCGCCTGCTTGCTCTTGCAGTCTCACATATAGCATTCTACAGGCCATAGTTTTGAAAGAATCCTTTTGAAACTATTACATCTTAAGTCTTACACTAATATCTCGAAACCAATTTTTCATTTTCCGGATATGGCCGCTGAGGGCGCTGAACTCGAACCTCTCCCAACATATCATGCTTTGGCAATATCTCCAAAACTATAAACCTCAAGTTACATAAACTATAGCTTTTTTCTTCCTTTGACTCTTCTCCATAACCTGAAGTAGTCATCTGGAATCAATCTTGAGTCACTTTGTCAGTGTTTTCGTCTGTTTGTCAGTTGTCCTCAAATTCGCCTGCTTGTTGGTTCTTGCGTCTCACATATAGCATTCTATAGGCAATAGTTTTGACGGAATCCTTTTGAAACTATTACATCTTATGTCTTACACTAATATCTAGAAATATAATTTTCATTTTCCGGATATGGCCACTAGTGGCCGCTGCACACGACCCTCACACACATACCATTGTATTAGCCATACCTCTACACCCAAAGCCTCAGTAACATAAACTATAGCTTATTTTCTTCCTTTGAGTCTTCTCCATAACCTGATTAAGGCATCTGGTTTCAATCTTCTGTCACTTTGTCAGTGTGTCCATCTGTTTGTCTGTTATCCTCAAAGTCGCCTGCTTGCTGGTTTGTACGCCTTACATATAGCATTCTACAGGCCACAGCTTTGACGGAATCCTTTTGAAACTGGGACATCTCATGTCATACACTAATAATACGAAACGCATTTGTCGTCTTCAGAATATGTCCGCTAGAGGGCGCTACAGTCGAGCCTCCCAAGTATATCATTAATTCGCCATACCTCCAAAACTATAAATCTAAATTACATAAATTATAACTCACTTTCTTCCTTTGAATCTTCTCAATAACTAGGTTATGTCATCTGGTGTCAATCTTGTCTCACAAAGTCAGTATGTCTGTCTGTTCGTCTTTTGTTGTCAGCTTTGTCTGCTTGCCTGTTCTTTTGTCTCATATGTCATTCTACGGGCCACATATTCTCAGCAATGTCCCTGAGAGTCATTCCATTAATAGAAAACCGACAATATGTTCTGTCTGTCCGTGTTTCACTTTCGATTTCCGGCAAGCGTTTGACCTATGGTCGTCTAGTTTTGTTCTCACATCTACTTTATATTGTGGACAGCCTTTTCTGTCTGCCCTATTATTATGCTCTATATTTTCAAGGGCAACCAATTGGTGGCCCTGCCAATTAAATGAAGATGAAGAAAATTGTATGAAAACTAGGCCTGTGAATTGCAAAGGATATTCTTCAATATGAATGTCTTAGACTCCATTCAATTATTGATTGCCTTTCGATTAGATTCTCGATTTTGTATACAGTCACAATATTCTGTCACAGACATATACATGTATCTTCTAAAAGTTTTCATGCCATATGATGCTATAAGATTCAGATTATTAAATACCTGATTATTATATACCTTTATGCAGGCCAAGTAATATTTAAATCTTCTCATCCACTATTGTGCTAACATCTATTTAAGGATATAAGGTGTCTTTGTTTGTTAAATAACAGTGCTGCTTCAACAATACACTGTTTAACTGTTCATAGGTAAGAGCTAGAGAGCTAAAAAGGTATGAAAATGAATGAGTGCAATAATTAAAATTATTTCATGCCCATTTATCGATCAATGACTGATTTTGTTTCAAAGCAGCGGTTATTTGATGCATTGTAACAGCCGTAATGATAAGAATATTATTAAATATGTCCTAGCCCGCATTCTCCTACTCTCTTGTACTCTATATGCAGCTCAAATTATCAGTAATCTCATCTGTGCTCTACATAGTACATGTATACAGATACATAATCTTAACCTAAAAGGTTTTAAATCATATCAGTACACTGAAGGGACCTATTCATAAACCAGTTGTAATAATGTATATTATACATAAACTATACTGTTTGCTCCTTAAATTATAAATATTATGTATTTGGAATCATTCTAAAACAGTTTGCTCACTCCAGTATACAAGTGGATATAAACTTTCGCTGGGCATGACCAGTGGCACAAAACATAAACACAGCTTCCATGCCACCTGGTAACTGTACCACACAACCTCTTAAAAACAAAAATTTCAAATTTCTAACCAGTGTTTCTTCTTTCATGTTTCTTCTCCTAGTTTTAGATTTGTTGAGCATGCACAAGATTCATAAACCTCTAAATCAACCCTGATCAAGCAGTCTTGATATGACAAACAGAAATTTTGACTGCGTATTCGAGAACGAACAATGAAAACATATAAAACAGGTGAATTGGAGAAACTGAGTCTGTGGGCCAGGGAAACTTTTGCATTCTTGAAAATGAACTAATAGCAGGATAAATTACATATTTTATTCCAAATTTTTGGTAGCTTTAATGTAAAAGCGAAATACAAGTTCTTTAAAAAACATTCAGACTTTAAAAAGATGTTTTCATGATGCCATTACAGTTTCCTTTTTTAAAACTGCACTCATAATCAGCCCAATACAAAAAACCTCCTATTTCGCTGCTTATAAGATGTGAACTTTAATATAGACCAGTGAACATGTTGGTTTAGTAAATACACATTGCTGGGAGTGTTATCTTACAGTCAAAATGATCATTTTCCTAATTTAAGATAATTAGCTATATCTATTATGTTATTACTATTCCACACAAATTCAATCAACAATTCTGTCAGCACAATAACTGCAGCAACAAAATTCAGAAGTCCAGAAAGTTTTTAAAAACTTAACAACATACACCTGATCATCTTAAACCAACACTTATTTTCATATCTCCCAATAGCATTTATGTTTATCTATATCAATGTATGTAAATAGTTGACACCTATGTAAAGACTAGCTGTGTGAAGTTTCTTACACACTAGCTTTAGGATGCTCAGCCTCCTCCTCAGGTGTGAATGAGGCCGAGCAGATGAAACTGAAAGCTAGTGTATACTATTAGAAACTCCACACAGCTAAGCTTTAAAAAGGTGTCATTTACATTACTTTTTTGTAAGAAAAAGCTAAGCACGGCAATTTAAACCTTCACATGTATCAGTGTAGTATACATATGAGGGACAATGGTTATGACTGCAGTATGAACAATGGATTTGTGTCCTGAATATGGTCCTCTGTCAGTTTGCTACATGGCCCTCTGCGCACTTACCCCTGACTGAGTCACCACCCCACCTTTGGTCACTTTGTGCTCAATGTGTGTGCACTAAGGCTTGACAAAGCCTGGGTTTAACTGTGGCCCAAAGTGACCAGTGAACTTGATACCACAGGTGTACAGGTGGCTTAAATACAATTCACATGGAACAACTGTGGAATCTGTACAAGTTATTCATTTAATTAAATTATCTTCTAACAAGCAGCTGGAATAACAGAATGAAATATTTCATAATAAAGCAGACCTTAACTCACACAAGCTTCTACAATTCCAAAATGACATGGCATAATTATAATAATTAATATGTAATGGAAATTTTCATAATGTAGGAGAAATAATAATATTCTGAATGAGGAAAAATTGTTTGCCTCATACAATTTACTGGTTAACACTATTACAGGGTCGATGCATCTTCTGTGGCACAATCTGCAATTTTTCAGCACTGACTGCAAATAAACATGGACATACAGCTAGGTTTGAAAATAAATGCTTATAAGATATGCTGACAAAAAGTGACAATTATGAACTATTTATTGCCATATTCAAACAAAATTTGCTTCCCCCGCTCTATTAAAGGGGGCCAATCACTTATCTGAACTTTATAAACTAGGTAATCTGTTGAAGTTTTAAAAAAATAGGCCAGAAAATTTTGATATAACCAGACACAGACTGCTTGTTTCGTTTATATCAACGTGTTTATTTTTTTCGGGTTCTGCCAAAATAATCAAAACAAATTCAACAAGGGCATTTGGCAGCAAGTAAGATAAGCCAGAGCTTTGCAAATAGTGTTTTGCAACAAGTGACCTTTCTACCTCAGCATATATATGCAACCTACCATCTTAGGTTACATGGTTTTTTCCTGTTTAACAACATTACTGTGTTTACAAACATTTTGTTCATAAACAAGTTCAAATATCCTTAAAAAAATCCTTATAAGAAATTTTCACAACCAAAAATTAATCTTATATCATTAATATATACACAGAGGAAGCCAGAAATCACAAAATTTTTTTTCAAAAGGTAGATGATTGGGCACCTTTAAGATAGTACCGGTACTCCCCAGCCTCCCCTTGAGTTCTACGTCACTAACCTGGCCTAGATAGTTATTTATCTATATCTGTTCCTGTCCCTGAGACTTTTTTCCAGTCACTTTGACTGATACCTCCATCTTTACTGTAAAATAAATACCACACTCATATTAAAGGGACATAATCAAGAGCAATATTAAGCCTACTTTTCCACACTATCAGTTCAAATTTGCTTTATACTAAAGTTTACTAGAGAAAATGTCCCAGCACACAGGCACAGTACTTGGCATACAGTGGTTTAGCACCTTGTTTTGGCCCTGCAAGTTGGTAAACACAGTCCACATGTTTGTTTACTAAAACAATCCCCCTTTACAGGAGGTCTGATTGTGAGCTTTAACATGTGATGATTCAGCAAGCAGGAACATGTAATTCATTTTTTTTTACCAATTTAGTCAGGGAATCTACAGACTGACACGTGTTTTAGCCAGGCGATGCATGCAATGTTTGTTTACCCCTGTGATCACGCCCAGTCCACTGTTTTTAACACTCGTTTACTGAAGTAAGTAAATGGTTGCAGGGCAGTAGTCTGGCAGGTACCGATTCATTTTAAAGGGAAGAGGCTATTTTTCATCTTAATTCAACATGCTTTATAGTTGATTAGGCTCCTTTAATGTATGACCCAAGGGCCAAGTTTAAACAAACCCCATTTTAGAACTTTGTCAACAGTGACACATCTGAAGCATTTGTTAGCCATATCTACATATTTAAGCCTTTGTATAGAAGAAGTGAAAACTCAGTTATGATTTTTTACAGTACACTGAAGTAATTAAAGAGAATTACTTAGAATCAGCTAAAAGGTAAGGGTGTAATGTAAGAATGAATGTTTAATTACTGAAACCATACAAAATGCAACTTCAGAATCAGAAACGGTTTTAAATTGTATATAATCCAGGTATAAAGTTCTGACTGAAAATGATGCTACAATAATAACATACACATCTGACAGTCCCATTAAAGAAAACTTAACTAGAAATACTACTTAAATTCCTATTTATCACCAAATGTTAAGACCGATTTTCAAATATGCCAAGTCCTGTACTACGCACGTGGTGTCACACATCTTGCCCAATGGCTGTACCTATCAAAGATGAATGTGCACAACAAATTCAGCACAATCCAATAACATTTAAGACTCCAGACATAACATTACAGGTATCACCACAAGCATTGTAATAGATTGATAAAGCGATGAGAGATTCCAGGGCACCATATTTATGAGCAATCAATGGATATAATGACCAGTAAACATTAGAGTAGGGATTTCTCACAGACATGTTGTAGGTGGCTCCTCTGATGCAATGGAAGAGACAGCTATCATTATTAAAGATCTATGGGTAGCTCAAATTTCAATTGATTATAAGAAGCCATTATCAAAATATTTTAAATCTTGTACCAGGCACTTGTCATAATCAATCAACCAAAATATGGTAAAGTTCAGTCCTAAAACTGGATCTGCATCTTATTTAAATGCAGACACAACAATGTGTGACATGTGTATTTACACTTTTAGCTGTTTGCCATCAATTTTTGGTGTTAGTAACCACCTCCATTTTATCACTTGCAGATTTCTGCAAGCTCGTTGGTCACCTACGTATGTCTGTTTGTTTTTTTGTCACGACTCTACAGGCCACAATTTTGCAGCAATTGCTTTCAAACTTGAACAGATAGATAATGAAAAATACTGGAACACAATTGTTTTGGTCAATACAGGTCAAAGGTCATAAAAAACTTTTATTTTTTTATTTTCATCATTACTTCGTCATTATTAGTCCTATCTTCACAAGCTTAGGCTCAAATTCTTCCTCTCAGCCTTCTCCAGAACCTGGTCTGGTCCACTGGTCTTGATCTTGTGTCAATTTGTCAGTCTGTTTTTCAGTTGTCGTCAACTGCGCCTGCTTCCTGTTTCTTGTGTCTTACTTATAGCATACTACAGGCTACAGTTTTGCAGGAATCATCTTGAAACTGGTACATCTTATGTCTTTAAAAAATATCTTGAAAGTGGTTTTTCATTTTCTGGATATGACTGCTAGGGGGCGCTACAATCCTCCCCTAACATCATTTTTTTGGCTATATCTCCAAAACTATTAACCTCAATTAATAAACTGTAGCCTATTTTCTTCCTCTGAGACTTTTCTATAACCCAGTCAAGTCAGCTAGTGTCAATCTTGTGTTACTTTGTCAGTATGTCTGTCTGTTTGTCAGCTGTCTCAAATTCTCCTGCTTGCTGGTTCATGTGTCTAACATATAACGTTCTTCAGTCCTCAGTTTTGCTGGAATCACTTTGTAACTTACATGTATCGTATGTCTTAAAGATTTCTGGAAGTTTTATGTGTACTGTCTTAGGTCAAAGGTCAAGGTCATCAAAACACATCAAAATCTTATTTCCCTCATAACTTCAACAATATTGGTCCTATCTTCACAAGCAATGGCTTACTCTTATTTCTTGCTCATTCATCTGACTATTTCTACGTCATTTCCAGCAAGTGCTTGACCTCAGGTTGTCTTGTCTAATGCTTGTTGAACTAAGTACTTTGGACATCTGCAGAATTCCATTCAGGTTTCCGACTACATGACAGGGGGCTTACACGCAATAATCCTGACATCAACAAGGCTCAGTGCACCATTCTTCTGTGCACGTCTTCCCCACCACTGATTCAAAACAACAAGGATCTCCCGTAAAAGGTGCACTTGTTTGTGAGTGAAACGCAACTGTTGCATGGGCACAATTTCCCCCATTAAAGCGCTCACACTGGGTGACAGTACACCGAGAATAATCTTGCATCTCCTTCACTGAGATTCAAACTGACCTCCTCCTGGCTTTGAGCCCTGTGCTCTTCCCCTAGCCAACTGGAGCAATTTGCATTACACTCCTTAGCCAGTGATTATATGCTACATTCATTGCAGATATATACCCCTTGTATGAATATACTGGTGCTCAAAATGGACTGATAGTAGGGCTGGATCAATTAATTGATACATTGATATATCAATCAATTCAGGTCGTCTGATTAAATCATTGATGAGACTGCCAAGAATCGATCTCATGACTGATATGAAATGAACCCATTTAATAAAGAAATACCATAAACTGGTTGAGTTTCTTGTTTACTTTGTTGGGCTTGATTAAAATTTTTTTAAGAATATGGTAGTGACTATAAATGTTGGTATTAAGTTACTATTAACCAAATTAAATGCAGTAAAAAGGGCTTTTCGTGTTACTGTCATGAAATAGGGCCAAGGCCATGGACTCCCAGTGACAGTGAAAACGGCTAAATATATCAGGAACACTGAAGCAAAATCATGGTGGTTTATTGTATGACCAACAGGGGCATCGCTATTGCGCACCCAGTTGGTTCAAAGAGACATCCATGTCCATCTTCTTGATGTTCAGGAGTCCTGACACAAGCTAGAATTCCTCTGGGAACAAGTTATTTTCGGTAATTTTAAATTTCCCACATTTAGCATGCTATCTGCGTTGCATGTTCATAGATAAAAGTGAAACAAAAAAAAAGTGTCTAAACTTCCTTTATTACCATAACAAGCTGCTGATTGCCAGCCCTAACTGATAGTCCACAGTTTATGGTAAGTGGGTGTATAACCCACCTAGAGCTATAAACATAGCTCAACATAACATTATATGCATATATACATTGCGTGGGTATGCATTACCTTTGATACCCACCCAATAAGAAAGTTTGAGAATTTGAGTAAATGCTAGAACATAAATCATGTATCCCATATAAAAATTGAATAAAGTCAAATATTGTGCCAATGACATATAAACCTATGCATTAAGGGGCAGAAAAAAATAATGTATTCAAGTTACCAAGAAATTTAGCTGAAACCTGACACCTGTTTCCGAAGTGGGGAAAAGAGTAATTCCACCTTTAAAGTTTCCAGTGATTTTGTAATTTTTTTTTCATGGACATGAGTTGATAAGGATTTTGAGACAAATCAGATTTATAACTATTTAAATGAACTGTTTTGTTCCCTGCGGGTCAGTAAATCTCATGTTTATCTTCAAAGAAGTTCTTAGCATTCATAGCTCACAGTAGCTGTATAATTAAAACATGCCAACAGGTGGTTCATATGATAGATATGATGCCCCATGCAGGGAAACCATGGGATATAACCACCAGAAATGTTTTATTTTTTCATGCTTCGGATTGAGATCTACCTGAATCAATTGTCTAAAGGGCATAAAAAATCTATTAGGTGATTTAGTTGGTATTTTATGTTAACATGTGATCAAAATTTGTGCTTGCACTTTTTCTAGCTAAGATTACAAACTTTTGCCTAATAACATACTATACCATATGTGTGATAGAATGTCTCTAGTTTTCAAACAGCTTTTTTCTAGGGTTCTTAAATAAAAGAGAGCAATAACGCACAGGGAAAGAACAATGGAGCTAGGGCTAGTGGCAATCAAAATAAGTACTGGTATGTTCTAGCTACCGACGACGACGCAACAGGTTTCAGGTTTCTGTTGCGTCGCCGGCCCAACAAAGGGCTAACTGGGGTTATAGCACGATACGATCTGTTACTCTTAGAAAGAAAATTAAATAAAAATATTTCCTATGGTTTTAGCAAAACAATGTTCACATAATGTTGTATGTCGAAAGGCCTGTAATAAAAAATAACCATTCTGGAAAGCATGAAGCACCTGTAACATCAACAACTGATAGTGTTTGTCTAGAGAGAATTGAAGCATTAACAGCCCCGGTAGACATCTAGCATTTGGTGGCAGTCCTGTATAAGGCTTTAGGCCTGTGTACTATTATGTTCATATTTTAACTTCCTTGGTGCAAAATAGGGCTGAGAAGAGAACAGTAATGTTTTCTAGTGGTCAAATATACAATACACATAGATGTACTGAACATTAATCAATGGATATATGTTAAATCTCACAGTTGTGTATGGAGTGTTATAATCACAGTTAACTGCAGGTGCAATCTATGGACTCCACAATGCGTCAATCACTGAAAAAAAGCAATTGAGGAGTTTATTCTTATGGGCTAGGTATGTTCCTGTTAATCTGTCAAGTTTGTGGAGAGATAAAATTCCACTTTTTGCTTATCTAGGACTGTGAAAGCTGGAGCCTGACGTCAGCCCCTATGATGATAAGCAGGAATAAATATGCATGCAGAAGCCGAGCTGATTTGATGATTATTAAAGAAAAGTGCTAGACTGTAAATTAGATTGAAGTTAGTTGAGAATAAATATATTGAATTTGTTACAGGTTGATATTATATTGAAACCTTTAAATTATTTATCTGCAAGTTATAAATATATATTAAGAATACAATACTCCTAGTTCGGATGCAAGGAAATATTAGAGTTAGATGTTAAGGTACAAGGTTTTGATTTGTATTTTAATGAAAACAAACCTCAAGAACTACATATATATAACAGTCAATATATTCATACAAACATCCTTACTTTTTTTGGAACATTTACTGGTTTGTCATTTTAAAGATTAACTTCATAATAGTGACACTCATGTCAATAATACAATATGGTGTCATAAGAACTGGTCCAGTCCAGTCTACACAACACAGCTGATCAAACATTCGGGTGGCCAATGGATGTTGTCGTAGACTGAGACTTGCAGCTCAGCATGGCGTGAGCTCAGGCAATAAAGCATTGCCTAATAAAAATAGTGACAATTGAAAAATCTATTCCAGGTCAATGAAATTGGTCCAGTTCACAAACAAACAAGTCCTGTGTACAACTACAAGTCATTGGTAAACAACCTCCCAACATACAACGCCTCCACCAGCCGTTACTTTCTGCCTCCGTAACTAAAGAGCAGTCTCGGCCGCAGCTGATCTGTACAAACTTTTCAGCCGTCTGCCCAAAATATAACAAATATAAACGTAACTTAAGTACACATATGTATTTTTTCAATTATTTGGCCATTTGCACGCTTCTCATGCGGATCAGTAATAAATGCTATTTCGCTGCAATTGTGACGGAATGTCTAAGAAATCCGGAGCTCTCCGCTGGAGCCCGGCCAACCATGGAATCCCTACGGGGTATCCTCGGGTAGTTTGACTAGTTGTTACCTTGCATATGCATGCGTGTACCATGCAGTGCAAAAGCTACTGGCATGGCACCTCGAAAAAATAAAAATATAAAGATGAAATTACCTTGGCTTTTGGATTTTCGAGGCATTTTATCACTCAGAGCGGGTCAAAAATGTCGTTGACCTGTCCCATCTTCTTCTCGTGACCTCCATATTGGGCTGCTCTCACTGAGTCACGTGACAATTTGACTGTCCTTGATTGGTAACTAATTTTGGCGGCCCCAGATCAAAGGGTGGCTTTCCTGTGGAACCACTCGAATGCCAAAGTCTGTAGCGAATAAGTTGTTCCCGCAATTTCATGGTTAATGTTACATTAATTGACCTTGACAAGAGACCAGTTTACTGAGCAAATAATAAATGTAGATCATTTTAAACAACTGTGACTCGGAACTTTATTGGGACAGAGTCTGAGTGGGGAGACCCAAGACATACCAGAGGATTTCCTTTTATCGCCCTCTGCTGTTCTAATGAACTCCTGCATATTAAAAATTCTGCAATCGTTTTCGATAGTGCGGTAGCTAGTGTGATTGCCCCCGTGTTTGTAAAACCAGATAACAACTGTACATGTAAATTCCTTATGTAAAAATTGTAAAATTCGAGATTCAGTCATTCACGAAATCAAAACATTTGAGGGAGGTAAAAGTAACAGCCATAAACACGAAACTGACAATGAGGCAATTTCTGACAACTTCCTTTTCCTTACGCAGAAGGGGCTATCCCACATAACGGGACACACGTCTTGTTTATAAAGTTGCGTTCGGAGGTCTGAACATTTCCTAAGACAACCAAAAAGTCATGGCGACATTTAAAGAAAGGCGGCCATTTAGTAAGTAAATTTTGCTTATTTTCAAGTAATAACACAGGATGACGTCTACATCACTCGTGAACATTGATGTTTGATTTAAGAAGTCCTATTAACACTTATAGCAGTAACAGGATTCGCGTTATCATACCCAGCCGGACCAGCGTCTGTCTTCTAATGACGTGATGGAATTTCCATTCATAAGATTAGTATCTCCTTATAACTATATTTTCTGAACCGGTTTTACCACTGATGTTGTCAAAATACCAAATGGGCATTGTCATGGTAACAGTTCTTTAATATCGTAGGAAACATCGTTGGCGATGATGGGAAATTAATATTTGTTTGTTTACCAGTTAGGGCAGAGCAAGGAGACATTTCTTAACCTTTACCTGGTATATTAAAATGAAGTTTTTTTGTGATTTCCTTTGTGAAAATCATGAAAATAATTGTTGTAACATATTCTGAATTTCTGGTTATATTTTAAACTTTTACTTGTTTAATTTTCGAAATGATATTATTAAGCAAATAAACCAATTTAAAATACATTAGTGAAACTATACATATGTTATCAGGTTGTGTGTATTTTAAAGAGCACATCAGTCTTATCTGTTCTTAATTTGACTTGTAGACACCTTTTTATCTTGATCCTGTTAGTCACAGGTGGGGTTCGCTCACTTTAAAAAAAATGTGCCTAATACCTTAGATTATTATAAGTAAGTGTCATATCTAATGTTTAAGGCAATCAGTCACATGGAACACAAGTACTAAGAACCACATGGCATTAAAACAGACCATGTTGTGGTCAAGAGGTTCTAACATCTTGATAGTTTAAGATGTGGAAGTTAAAATGCAGCATTAGTGTAGTTAAAGAACTACAGCATAACCTCACAATTATGACCATCAGTGGGACCTTGATGAAGATGTGGACACATTTTTCAGGTGTTCCCCCATGCTAGGTCTTATATAAAGAGCCCAAAAGAATTGGGACTTTAACAAGTGGTTGTTATTCTGAGGTGGTCCCTAAACAGGTGGGTTTTAGGCATGCAAGGTTTAACTGTACCGATACAAGGATAGCTTGTAAAATACACTAAATCAATGGATATAGTGGCTGTTTACAGTCTTCATGAGATGTCCTTGTACACTTACCATAGAACTTTTATTCAGTAGAACAGTAACTTAGCTTTATAGATGATAGTTTATTAATTGTCCCCTGCTTCTGCGCAACTGGGGACACTGATTTGGGTTTGTCTGTCTCTCTGTCCCTCTGTCTGTCAGTCCATCAGGTTAATGTCTGTGCAATAACTTTCCTAAATATTATCCAATAACATTCAAATTTGGGTCAGTGACTGCCTCATGCATGCCTTGGTTGGGATTGGTTTTTGAGTGTCTATCTGAATAAATAATTCTCTCCAGTTCAAAAACAAAATTATCAAAATTTGATCAAATTTCTCAATGTGTTAATTTTTTTTATTGAACCTGTGAGCTTATGCGATGATGCGGCATCATCCGTCATTGTGTGCGTCTTCTGTACGTTAACCATAGCTAACTCAAAAACAGCAGGAGCTGTCATCACCAAATTTTTTGCAAATAATCAGTCATGTGAAAAACTCTATCAGATTTTGTTTATCTTATTTTCAAACTGCATTTTCTTCCATTTTATAGGGAAAAAGCTTTAAAAATTTTCATCTCTGAAACTGTCCAGCCAAATTGTCCCATATTTCACAGTAATGATCCCTTGAACAATCTCTGTCAAGTTTGTTCGAATGGTTCCAGTTTTGAGATTTTTGGCTGAGTTACAGGAGGTTGAACTTGGTCGTCTGTCCAAAAAAGCACACTAAAATTTCAGTCTCAGAAAAGGCTTGAGCTGTCGTCACCAAATTTTATGCCAATGTTTGTAACTTATGTCATATCCGAAATTGAGGTATTTGTGGCATCTACATTGATCTGTTTTTTACAAGCGAAAATGTAATTTTAGACTCTTCTAGCTTATACACTGTTTTATGATGAAACTGTTAAGCTGATTGGTTTAAACTTTACAAGAATTATTCTATGGTAGGGTTCTGCCAGTTTTATAAGAATAGATTGGGTAAGTGCAGCTTTAAAAAAGTAGTGTAGCCAATTGGAAAAGGCTTTTTGTGTTTGAAAACAGATTTGACAGTAGCCAAGTCAAGAGGTCACTCGGTACAACCAGGTGGGGTTCAGACATCACCATGGCAACTGACCTGGCTCTGTCAGGTTTCTAGACAATGAAACAGCGTCTAGGTGCAGAATCCCCTGATTAGAACTATTGGAACTATATCTTTAACTGTTTGAAAACTTGGTTTTAACTTGGTTTGCATTTTTAGTGAATCTGTGAGCTAATGCAATGGTGTGGCGTCGTCCATCGTGTGTCATGCATCATAGCTATCTCAAAATGGGCAGGAGCTAGCATCATATCTCTGCATTGGTTGGACTTATTCACCTGAAATTTTGCATGTGTATACATCCTGGAAAGCTTTCTTGGTTTTATGACAGACGGCGCCACCTACATTAGGTTAACGCTGCAGACATCCAAGCTCTTATCTCCAATTTGGCCAAAATTTTGCATGTCTATAGATCTCACATAGCTCTTCATCATACGCAAATCTGGTGGCACCACCTGCAACCATTTTTGCACAGAGTCCATCTGTTCATCTGCCTTGGGATAAAATCACATATCTCGGCAGTGGTTTGACTTATCGACCTGAAGTTTTGCAGGTCTATACATCCTGGACAGCTCTCTTAATTTTATGACGGGTATCACCACCTATATTTACATATATGCTGCAGACATCCAAACTCATATCTCAGGAACTGTCTGACCAATTGAGCCAAAATTTTGCATGTGTATAGATCTCACTTAGCTCTTTATCATACGTGCCTCCTGCAACCATTTGTGCACAGCGTCCTTCTGTTTGTCTGCTGTTGGATAAAATCACTCATATAAAAGTAGTGGTTTGACTTATCTGCCTAAAATTTTGCATATGTTTACAACTTGGACAGCTTTCTGGATTTTGTGGTAGGTGTCTGCAACCTACATACACGTATAGGCTGCAGACATCCATGCTAATATGCAACACACATCATTCTTTTTTTTTTTTTCCCCTTGCCACTCAATCCATTCTTCACTTCACCTGTCCCACTCTGATTTAGGCAGACATTTAGTCACTTGTCGACTACCCGTATTCTAGTTTTAAAGTCCGAAACTTGCAGGTCCGAAACATCCATTTTGCTGAATTAATAATGACTAAGGAAGATATGCAGGACATAAGAGGATCAATATTAAATTTTAAAAAATAACCTCCATTTATACTCCAAAACTTTGCACAGGTTCGCATTAGGCCTGTAGGCCTTGTTTTTGTTCATCTGCAGATGCCTCCACGTGTCATTGTGCATTTTGGAACTATTTCTCAATGTGTTGTAGTTTTTATGTTCGCCAGCAGATGTTTTCACATGTCATAGTGGACTTGTTTAAGTTTTCATGTGCCCTCGAGATTTTCCTCCATGTTATCATTTTGGTTGCTTACAACCATGAAAGACAGCAAGAGCCAAAGCGGGGGACATTAATTCCATGAATTTGCCTGTTTTGTTTATTTTATAGGTATTTAAAACTTATCACATGTTCTTATTTATATTTTTAGCTGCCCGCAGAAAGGATGTAGAACATATTCGACAGCAACATCCAGACAAAATACCAGTAAGCACACATGGCATATATTTAAGTACCTAAAAGTTCTTTCAGTGGAGTAGCTATGCAGGAATCAGCAAAATTTCACATTTAAATGAAAAAAAAAATTCTTTTTTGGTTTGCAACATGGTAAAGATCATCATTTTCAGTTATGTCTTGCTTTGGAAATGATAATATAACTTATCAGCCAAAATTTTTGGATGTTCAAGAAAAAAGCAGCTGAGTTTTGAGATAAATGTTCATATTAGTTATTGACATAGGATAACCAATAAAATAGTTTTTATACCATGAGTGTGTGAAATTCATTTTGAATTATATTGACTCATAGCAGCTCCACAAAGGTTAAGGAACAACAGGTAAAACACCACTCTCCCTGGATGATACAAATGACTTGATACACACTTCTCTATGAAAAACCAAATTTCTTGCCATTTTCATTTATTCTGATATTTTACATCTATTAATTTAAGATAATCCCTTAAACCTTTCTTAAAACAGGCCTGATGAATGTTAGTAAACAGTGTTTACTTAACACAGTACATGTGACTATCAGGGTTGGGACTAGGTTCTTGTACTTGGGTACACATTTCAGAGTACCTGTACTTTACCTGACTGTCATGAGTAGGATGAACCTGTACCTGGAACTGACGTACCTGGTATAATGTATGCTAGTAGACCAGTATTGATATCTGTGGAAGGAATTCAATACTAATCAGTTAAAATCTTTAGTGCTATTTTTAGCTCAACTGACTATAAGTCATCTGAGCAATAGTCATGGTCCTTTGTCCATTGTGTCCGGTTGTAAACAGGGCATATTTTGAAACCGTTGCATTTACAAATCCAAAATTTTGCAAACAGTTAGATGTCCCGAAAATCTCCTATCATTCTGAAAATTGGGTCACTAGGACTTTGTTCCTTCAAGATATTAAGCCCCTGTCACATTAGCACTGCCTGCAAATTATGGGTGACAATTTTTGCTGCCCCAGGTCCCCACAGGACCTGGCAGTATCTTGCCCGGCCTAGCCAGCAGGTCTGCAAGGAAGTCCAAATTGCCCGCAGCCAAGTTTTGCACATGCTCAAATCTTGGTCTGGGTAAGTTGCGTACGTTTGCTGGCAGAGTCCTCCCAGAACACAAGCAGGAGGCCCATAGTGGCCGCAAGTCACAGGCAGTTTACCAGTCTTGAAGAAAATGGGTTGGCTGTGGACCTGTGGCAATTTCGCGCCAGCGCGTGTCAGATGCGGGCATGGAGCGAGCGTTTTGCTGGCAAGGAACGGTATTGATACTGGCAACCTGTGTGTAGGCTGTCATTTCTGTGGGCCAGGGTTGGGTTTTATCCGGATAAAACTTGTTTAATCCAGGACAATGGATAAAACTGGGTTTTATCCTGTTTAATCCAGTTTTAGCCATATTATATAGGGTTAAACTGGATCAAACTAAAAATCACCTTGTTTAATTTCATTATATTAATATAAATGATAATCTGGATAAATAAGTTCAGAGGATTTATTAATATATTAAAAAGATATGTTTTTTATCCAATTGGCAATTTCCTAAAGGTTCATGTTTCACTCTTGTCAGCAGTTACTATAGCTAATGCTCAACACACCAGAATGAAGAGCCATCTCTTTGTCTTCTATGTCACTCTTCTGGCTGGTAGTCAATTTCTTATTAGGATGTATCATCTTTAAAGCATCATCCTCAGCCATCAAATATTTACTCATATTCAGAGGGCAGGCTCACAGGATGACTTTTGCAGCCCAATTGTCAATAATTAAAGAGGCTTTGTGGAGGAGGGTGCCTGAATTACTTTGATCCAATATAGGTATCTCCTCTCAGGCCGTCATGAAAGGATGGTTGTCAAATGGTAGCCCACTGTTGCTGCTTGTGTATACATACCTTACCAGTGGCGAAAGGGTCAAGGAATCACACTACTACCCCACATTCAGAGAAGCCTACTTTGGCAAGACAGCTTTTCAGTAATTTTATCATGTGCCTCTTGAAAGTTCACCCCCACAAAATGATTGACATAGTGACTGATGTAACTGTAAAATTTAAGTAATTTTGGCAATAAATGACTGGATTATGTAAATCTCTTTCAGGGGCAAGAATAAATGTTTATAGATCTGTGAATAGTATGATATTCTATAGTACCATTGATTGTGGAATTTAACTAAACACATGTGAACTGCAGTTTATAGCAATTTTATTGTGTAATGTAAAAACTACAATGTAGGTGATAATGTTTTTATAAGTTATACTCTGACCTCCCTTAAGAAGAGAAATAATTTCAAGTTTAAAAATCATTGCATGACTATCTGTGACAAAAACAATGATCTTATGTATAAATATATGGTCACATAATAATTCAGTGAACTAGACATAAATTTTCCTTATAAGAACTGTATTTTTAGCTCAGCTGACTATAAGTCATCTGAGCTATAGTTGTGGTCCATTGTCTGTCGTCCGTCCGTCTGGATGTCCGTCCGTCTGGATGTCCGTCCGTAAGACTGGCACGTTTCGACACCGTTGGACCTATGAATCTGAATTTCGGCATACAGATGTCCCCAAAATCTCCTACCATGCCAAAAATTGGGTCAATAGGACTATGTTCCTTCGAAATATTAAGGAAAAACCTCAATTTTTTATTAGAAATCTATTTTTACACTTCAGGACTACCTAATATCAAAACCACTCATCTGGTTTTCTTCATATTTACCATAAATATTCCTCTATATAGTTCCTATGTACATGCCAGAAATTAAGTCAGTATTGTTTAATTTAAAAAAGTTATGGGCCCAAACATAATGAACTTTGTAAAATAATCAGGAAAGATATTTGGTCACTTAAGACCAAAAGTGTTAAAGGTAGGGACTTTTTTTCATTAATACAACTTTAATTAATCAAAATTTAATTGTATATCAAAAATTAGATCAAAATCTGTAAAACTTTTTAAATATTGACAAAAATATAAAATTGGTACCTTAAATTTTGCCCAACTTTGGCCACGGCACCTTTTTTTCCTGTAAGTACTGTGGATTTAATTTTCACAGCATGTACACATAAGGATTTAATCTGTTAAAATCTGAAATTTGAAAATAAAAGCTGCAAAATTAGGCTAGTTATTGAATTTTTTTAGAGGCTCTTGTTGTATTCCCTAACATTGTCAAGCAGTCCAATTTGATGACTGTAGGTCATTCAGTGCACATCTCTATGCTCCCCAGGCTGTTGGCATAATTTTAGATGTCCCCAAAATCTCCTACCATACCGAAAATTAGATCATTAGGACTTCGTTCCTTCGAGATATTAAGGAAAAACCTCCGTTTTCCATAAAAAAAGCCATTGTTACACTTCAAGGCTGCCTAATATCAAAACCACTGATCTGTTTTTGATCATATTTAGTATTCACATTCTTTCATACATTTTCTATGAACATACCAAAAATTAGGTCAGTATTGGGTATTATTTTGAGGTTATGGGCCAAAATATAATCCAGTTTTTATAAAAATCAGGAAATTTATTTACTCACCTGACATGAGAATTGCTGAACCTAGAGACTTTTTTTCAGGAATATAACTTTATTTAATCAAGATTCAATTGTTAACCCAAAATTAGATATGAATTTTGCAATTTTTTCAAGTTATTTGCATAAATAAAAAATCAATACCTTAAATTTTGTCCAACTTTGGCACTGTTGATTTAATTTTCACAGCATATAAACATAAGGATTTAATCTTTTAAAATCTGAAATTTCAAAGAAATTGATTGGAAAGAATAGCTTTTATTCACGTTTTCATACACCATGTCAGGTGTTGTTTACATCTAGCCCACCTAGTAGTACAGCCTTCACTTGCATTATGTAATACACCCCAGGCAGCTTGCCTTGGCTAAGCTTGGCCACTACCAACAGGCTTCCCCTCTGCCTGCACCCCCCCCCCCCCAAGATGGTGCATAAACTAGATGAATGTTATTATTTTCTGTATTTGATTCATTCTTATTCTAGGCTATGCTACTTTTTAGATTTTGTATTGTACCACCAGGGTTACAATGATTAAAGTGTACATTAAATTGTGTCCACAAAGTGGTGTATTGCTGTGAAAGTGTGGATGTTTATCAGATAAGTAATTCCTTACTTCAGAAGAGTAAAAACTTCACCAGGTGTGAAATTGACTATTAATTCCAGTAATGAATTAAAACTGGGATAGTAATTAGCACAATGATATTGTTTGTCCCTCATTCAACCAACAGTGTGTATACTTTATTTGAAAAGATGTTTTATTTTATCAAGTTTACTGAATCTTTTATTTTATTTTGGTGAATAAAATTAAGCATGTACTGAAAACTCCAGTGTGCAAACATTTTTAATAGTGATTCAAGGAATATTCTTGTATATGCCATGTTGTGGCATTATTTTCTTTTAAATTCAGTTTAAACATTTATGATTTAAAAATAATAAAATATATGTGTATGCATAATATGACCCAATATGAGCCACACTCTGGATTTATGATGATTGCAACTTTTGCAACAATTCTAATATTTAAACTTATAGTTTCAGTTTTTTACTCTGTATATATAATGATTGCAACTTTTGCAACAATTCTAATATTTTAACTTATATTTTCAGTTTTTTTATTAAAAATTTATAAAACCTGTAAATAAAAAAAATGATTCAGATAAAAACTTCTTAATGGAAAAAGTGGATATGCTTAAAACAAATAGGCTTATATATAAACTTAAATGCATTATTCCCTTGAAAGTGAAATAAAGGTATTAGTCCATTCTGTCCACTTGCCTGTCCATCTGTAAATTTTCATATGCATCACAGTATCTCAAAACTTTACTGTTTTTCTTCATGACAGTCTTGTCAGAGTATTAATTTGCAATCATATATTTAGAAATTTACTATAACCAAGTAGCAGGGCCCCTTTCCTCTTAGCTTTTCATATTCTTATATAAATGCAAAACATTACAATAGAATATTTCTACATCCACCTTTGTGCTGCCCTCACTTTTCCCTTCTCCGACCCCATCCCAAAGTCAGCCTCAGTAATCAAGAACAAGATGAATCAGATATATTCATACTTTAATATTTTGTATAACTATTCATCCATAGGTACCTATGTACATGCCAGAAATTATGTCAATATTGTGTAATATGTAGACATAGTGGGCATCACAATAATGTACCTTGTCAAGACTAAAGAGATATTGTGTCATACAGTTACAAATTCATAAATCACTTCATCAGCATAGTTAACCATAACTTCATATCTGTCAAATTGAAAGCTTGCAGACTACCATACACTTTAGATCCTTCAACAAATAGCCTTATCATTCTACTACTGCTTATTACTGCTGTCATTGCATTCATATTTGCTCACATATATCACGATTTTCAACCCCTCCTAAATAAATAAAAATAAACCACTATATTTTACTCTATTAATCCATCAGTCAGGTAATTTCATTTATCATTTACTCACATATTACATTACATTCCTTTATAATAGCCCAACATGTCCATGATATTCATAAGCTTTCTTGACTCGATATAGTATCACAGTGGAGAAACATTTATAGTCCAATCACGATCAGCTGAGCGCCATGACCCATGGGTCCCTTGTTTTACAGTGGAAAGCTAAACTTAATATAAAATGTCTCCTGTCACAGACAGTATACACCCAAACTTTGGATGAAACTCAATTAAACCTGTTTTATCCGATCCAGATAAATCCGGATTTATCCAGTGGATTAAACCTACTGTGGATCAAACTGCCAACCCTGCTGCGGGCACTCAGCCAGGTATACAAGGAAAGTGAGGGCATGTTGAGGGCCACTTACTGCCTTCCTGCTAGTAATCTGAGGGCTGGCTGCGGGCAAGTTGCAGGCGTTCTACGACTAACACTGCCATATAAATAGTCCAATCAGAGGAATTCCTTCAGTTGTTAGTCTGGTTTTGAAGAGAGCTATCTCAACCCTTGCCGCCCTTGGTGTGCTTCTTGGATGACCGGCAGGTCATTTTGGCACAATGACATATGACTAAAAAGTGATGACCTTTTTACCCAACCTGCATTCATATGACCGAAACAGGCACACGCAACCCTCGCGCCTTGCAGGCAACTCCCACACAGGTGGCACTTTACTCGCACGCAGGTAACCCGCAGTCCCCATGGATGGATATGGGACTCTGAGCTGTCTTTAAGTTCTCACACGCCTTGCCCGCATGTCACACAGAGCACATTCAAGGCCCATGTAGGTTCCACACATCCAACTGGCAAGTTCCTTGCGAAACCCACCTTAATCTTTTTTTTGCCTGCAGAATTTTTATTGCGTGCAAAAAAATTTCATGCACACAACAAGCTGTGTGGCCCGCGTATTGCTAATGTGACAAGGGCTTTAAGGAAAAACCTCCATTTTCCATAAAAAAAAAAAATCCCCCATTTTAACACTTCAAGAATGCCTAATATCAAAACCACTGATCTGTTTTTGATCAAATTTAGCTCAGCTGACTATAAGTCATCTGAGCTATAGTCGTGGTCCTTTGTCCATCGACTGCCCGTCTGTCTGTCAGTCTGTCCGTCCATTAAACTGGCACATTTAGAAACCGTTGGACTTTCGGCATACCTTTAGATGTCCCCAAAATCTCCTACCGTACTGAAAATTTGTCATAGGACTCCGTTCCTTCGAATTATTAAGGAAAAATCTCCGTTTTCCATTAAAAACCCATTGTTACCCTTCAAGACTGCCTAATATCAAAACCACTGACCTGATATTGATCATTTTTAGCGAACCTTATGCGATGGTGCGGTGTCGTGTGTCGTGCGTCGTCTGTAGGTTAACCATAGCTATCCCAAAAACGGCAGGAGCTAGCATCACCAAAGTTTTTGCAAATAATCAGTCATCCAAAAAACTATATCGGATTTTGTTTTGTTTTTTTTTATTACTGCATTTTCTTAGATTTTATAGGGAAAAAGCTAAAAAATCTTTAAAAATCTTCTTCTCCGAAACTGTCCAGCCAAATTGTCCTATATTTCACAGAAATGATCCCTGGAATAATCCCTCTCAAGTTTGTTCAAATGGTTCTAGATTTTTGGCTGAGTTGCAGGAGGTTGAACTTTGTCATCTGTCCAAAAAAGCATATTAAGATTTAAATCTCAGAAATGGCTGGAGCTATCATCACCAAATTTTTTGCCAATGTTGGTCACATAGGTCATATCTTAAATTGAGGTATTGGTGGCGCCACCAGCATCGGCTTTTTTTGTACAGGGTCATCAGTGCCTGTATTACACTGAGGGCTACAAAAAACTTCTTCTCAGAAACCGTATGGCCAAAATGTTTAATATCGCACAGAAATGATCCTAGCGTAGTGCTTTCTTAAGTTTGTTCAAATAGTCTCTGTTCAGTGACTTTTGGCTAAGTTATGGGAAGCTGAATTTAATCATATGCCATAACAGCCAATTTTAGTTCAGTGGATACAAAGATCTTCTTCTCAAAAACCACTGGGCCAATTTTTAAATCTCACATGTTAATTAACCTCAGATGTTGATAATTCAAGTTTGTTCAAGTGGTTTTGGTTCAGTGCTTTTTGGCTGAGTTACGGGAAGCTGAACTTAGCCAGTTTGCTGTATCTTCCTATATGAGTTATAAACCTGCGAAACGTTTTTTGACTGTTGCCACTGAAGCCAGTTTGTTAAATATTTTACAAGAATAATCCCTACAATAATTCTTATAATAATTGTCATTAATGGTTCCACATGAAAGATTTTTGGCTGAATTATGGAGATTGAATGGAGTCATTTTACCATATATGTTAGCTGTGTGATGCTGTTACATCTAGCCTGGCACCAGTTTATCAGCATCTATTACATCATGCCACTAGACATTTAGATTTCAGGTTATCTTTGGTTAATATTGACAAGAAAGTTTTTTTAAAAGCTTTTAAAAAATTTAAATTTGATTTAAGTTATTCATCATACCAGACAATGTTACAATCATGGATATTCAGCTCTCTGTGGCTATATAAAGACAACTGTACGTGGATTATAAATAATTGGTATCCCTACTCAACTTAATTCAAGAATTGGCCATCAATGAGATATATCTGTATTTTAATTTTGCATTCAGTATGCATCCATAATAATTTTACATATATTCCTGATTTCTTTTTTATAAAAAGCTGAAAATCATTTTTTATTGGGAAAATAAATTTCAAAGTTATTTCAAGTAGGGACCACTTTTGTGTACAGATGGCAGCACTTGGTTTACCATTGGCAAATTGCCAGTGCCTTGATGTGGGCCATTAGTCAAGATGATGTCAGCTCTATAAATAGTTTTGGCACAGTGCCAGGATTGGAAGAAGTGCAGCTATGTATAGGTCAAGAGTTCACTCAGTGCAGTAGCTGCTTCTATTTATAGCTTTGGCAGACTGCTTACTACATCATATTTGGCACCAAAGTTCAGCCTGAATCTATTTATAGCTTTGGCAGACTGCCAACTGTGTCAGATTATGCAACAGGTCGAGTTCACTCAGTGCAGCCAGGTACAGGTCAAAAGTTCACTCAGTCTAGCCAGGTGCAGGTCAAGAGTTCACTCAGTGCAGTAGCTTGAGGCAGCAATTTGTCACAGGTCACTGTGGGTCAACTGCCTTACTCACCTAACCCTTGTCAGCTCAATGCATCACACTCTGGGGAAGTTTGATGTATTGGACTAATATTTTGACCTGTCTATGCGTCTTTGATGGTATTCTCATTTACAAGACAGGTGGTGCCACCTACATTGACTTTTGCAGTGTATGAGCCTGCTTATTTCTACAGAGGAATTTGTTACATCATCCTAAAATTGGGCATGTTTATACATATCGGGTAGCTTTATAGTGTACAAGACTGATAGCGCCACCTACAATAATTTTTGCACAATGTATGTCCCTGCTTATTTCACAGGAGGGGTTTGACATATCACTCTCACATTGGGCATATGTATATATCTCTTCGTTGTATATAAGACTGGTGGTGCCAGCTACAATCATTGTATCCGCCAAAACAGAGTTTTGCGGATACTATGTTTTCAGTCGGACGCCAAAGTTGCCGCCATCGCCGGAGAACTCCTTCATTACCACTGGGCAGAATTTTTTAAAATTCGGAATTACGATCGGTCAAATGTGAACTGCTGCGCCCTCATTTTTGGTTGACCTCTGACCTTTCCTCTCTGCCCAGCATCCATTCATGCGTCTGTTTCCACACATATCTCATAAACCCACATATCTCAGGGAACCGCTTGACCGATCAGGCTAAAAATTTGCACAAATGTAGCCCTTTGATAGCTTTATAACATACACTAAAAATGGTAGCGCCACCTGCAACCATTTTTGCACAGCGTCCATCTGTTCATCTGCCTTAGGATAAAATCACTCATATCTCAGAAGTGGTTTGACTTATCCACCTGAAATTTTGCAGGTTTATACATCCTGGACAGCTTTCTTGATTTTATGACAGGTGACGCCACCTACATTCACGTTTACTCTGCAGACATCCAAGCTAATATCTCAGGAACCGTTTGACTAATTTGGCCAAAAGTTTGCTTGTGTATAGATCTCACATAGCTCTTCATCATAGGCAAAAATGGTGGCGCCACCTGCAACCACTTTTGCACAGAGTCCATCTGTTCATCTGCCTTGGGATAAAATCACTCATATCTCAGAAGTGGTTTGACTTATCCACCTGACATTTTGCAGGTTTTTACATCCTGGACAGCTTTCTCGATTTTATGACAGGTGGCGCCACCTTCATTCAGGTTTACTCTGCAGACATCCAAGCTCATATCTCAGGAACCGTTTGACCTATTTGTCCAAAATTTTGCTTGTGTATAGATCTCGCTTAGCTCTTCATCATAGACAAAACTGGTGGCGCCACCTGCACCCTGCAACATCCATCTGTTCATCTGCCTTTGGATAAAATCACTCATATCTCAGCAGTGGTTTGACTTTTCTACCTGAAATTTTGCAGGTTTTTACATCCTGGACAGCCCTCTTGATTTTATGACAGGTGGCACCACCTACACTCAGGGTTACTCTGCAGATATCCAAGCTCATGTCTCTGGAACCGTTTGACCGATTTGGCCAAAATTTTGCTTGTGTATAGATCTCACATAGCTCTACATCATAGGCAAAACTGGTGGTGCTTCCTGCAACCATTTATGCACAGCATCCATCTGTTCATCTGCCTTGGGATAAAATCACTCATATCTCAGAAGTGGTTTGACTTATCCACCTGAAATTTTGCAGGTTTATACATCCTGGACAGCTTTCTTGATTTTATGACAGGTGGTGCCACCCACATTCACGTTTACTCTGCAGATATCCAAGCTCATTTCTCTGGAACCATTTGACCGATTTGGCCAAAATTTTGCATGTGTATAGATCTCACATAGCTCTATATCATAGGCAAAACTGGTGGTGCTTCCTGCAACCATTTATGCACAGCGTCCATCTGTTCATCTGCCTTGGGATAAAATCACTCATATCTCTGAAGTGGTTTGACTTATCCACCTGAAATTTTGCAGGTTTATACATCCTGGACAGCTTTCTTGATTTTATGACAGGTGGTGCCACCCACATTCACGTTTACTCTGCAGTCATCCAAGCTCATATCTCAGGAACCGTTTGACCGATTTGGCCAAAATTTAGCTTGTGTATAGATCTCACATAGCTCTTCATCATAGACAAAACTGGTGGTGCCACCTGCAACCACTTATGCACAGCGTCCATCTGTTCATCTGCCTTGGGATAAAATCACTCATACCTCAGCAGTGGTTTGACTTATCCACCTGAAATTTTGCAGGTGTATACATCCTGGACAATTTCTCGATTTTATGACAGGTGGCACCACCTACATTCACGTTTAAGCTGCAGACATCCATGCTAATATGCAACAACCTCACTCTATTCCCCTTTTCACTTAATCCATGCCTCACTTCACCCGTCCCACTCTTGATTTCTGCGGATACACATAGTTGCTTGTCAACTACCCATATTCTGGTTCAAAAATGTCCTAGTCTGAAACTTGCAGGTCGGAAACCTCCATTTTGCTGAAATCATAATGACTAAGGTAGATATGCAGGACTTAAGAGGATCAATATTAAATTTTAAAAATAAACCTCCATTTATACTCCTAAACTTTGCACAGGTTGGCATTAGGCCTGTAGGCCTTGTTATTAAATTAATTGTATCCCCAGACAAAGTCGGGGGATACTATGTTTTCATACCGGTCCCGCCGCTGCCGCCGCCGCATATAAATCTTGTTGGCGCGATAACCCAAAAAATATTTCACGGAACTTTACCAAACTTGGTATATGTATAGATATGGGTGAGAGGACGACGCTTATTTAAAATGAGGTCATAACCTTTAATAGGAGAGTGTCCTTGACCTTAAATAGGTCCAATTTTGGGGAAAATCACACAAATTCTTTAATATCTCAAGAAATCTTGCATGGATTTATCCCAAAATCAACTTGATGGAAGATCATTGATAGGGTTGTCATGTTCCAGAAACTGGTGGCGCCACCTATTATTCTTTACTTGTTTTCGTGCCGTTTAATACCCCCAAAATTGCCACCTTACAGTACTGTGAGCATTATAAGTCAAAAACTAATGGACAGATTTCTTTTATATTATGCATATACATAGGTATGGGTTATGGGATGATGTTTATTTAAATTGGGGTCATGACCTTTCCTATGATAGTGGCCTTGACCTTGAATATTGCCATATATGGTGAAAATCACACACCTCTTATGATATCTCCAGTGTTGATAGCCATATGGATTTCAAACATGACTTATGTATGGCCCACCACTAAAGTAAGAACCCTTTAGGTTCTAGGGTCATGAGTTCAAAGGTCAAGGTCACTGGACTGGCATTTTAAAAGATACTGTGGATGCATTTTAAGCCAAACTTTCATCTTAGGTCTTCCATCTTGAATATATAGCTCACTTGCCAATAGTGGATGATCCATATAAATTTTGGGGTCACAAGGTCAAAGGTCAAGGCCACAGGAGCTATCTGTCCAAAAATTAGTTTCTTGATGATAATTCCTTCTTTTATTGATGTATGGATTTCAAACTTGACTTGTATTTGACCCATTTGAAAAGCAAGACCAAAATTGTTTTTGGGGTCATGAGGTCAAAGGTCAAGGTCACAGGAAACCTCTTTAAAAAGATTGTGGATGCATTTTCAGCCAAACAATTCATCTCAGATCTTTCATCTTGCACATATAGTTCACCTGCCAAGAGTGAAAGACCCCTATCAATTTTGAGGTCACAAGGTCAAAGGTGAAGGTCACAGGAGCCATCTGTCCAAAAATTAGTTTCTGGATGATAATTCCTGCTTTTATTGATGTATGGATTTCAAACTTGACTTATATATGTCCCATTGGAAAAGCAAGACCCAAATTGATTTTGAGGTTATGAGGTCAAAGGTCAAGGTCACAGGACACATCTTTAAAAAGATGTGGATACATTTTCAGCCAAACATTTCATCTCAGATCTTTCATCTTGGACATACAGTTCACCTGCCAAGAGAGGAAGAACCCTATCAATTTTGAGGTCACAAGGTCAAAGGTGAAGGTCACAGGAGCCATCTGTCCAAAAATTAGTTTCTTGATGATAATTCCTTCTTTTATTGATGTATGGATTTCAAACTTGACTTATATATGTCCCATTGAAAAAGCAAGACTCCAATTTATTTTAGGGGTAATGAGGTCAAAGGTCAAGGTCACAGGACACATCTTTAAAAAGATGTGGATGCATTTTCAGCCAAACATTTCATCTCAGATCTTTCATCTTGGACATACAGTTCACCTGCCAAGAGAGGAAGAACACTATCAATTTTGAGGTCACAAGGTCAAAGGTGAAGGTCACAGGAGCCATCTGTCCAAAAATTAGTTTCTGGGTGATAATTCCTGCTTTATTGATGTATAGATTTCAAACTTAACTTGCATATGTCCTATTGGAAAAGCAAGACCAGAATTGATTTTGGGGTCATGAGGTCAAAGGTCAAGGTCACAGGACACATCTTTAGAAAGATCAAGGTCACAGGACCAACATCTTCAACAAGATTGTGGATTGTTAGATGGAAGAAACAATAAATATGCCAAGTGTCAGTATATGCTGCTAAAAATGGGGGTCTATTTATAAAGGGGGGGGCCTACTATGTCTGGGGATACTCTGGCACCTGCGGTGCCAAGAAATGTCTAGTTCCTGTATATATTTCCTATGTACATACCAGAAATCAGTTCAGTATTTTTTAAATTCATGAGGAAATAGGCCCGACCATAATGCACTTTTCAGGAAATTCAGGAAATATATTTACTCCCTTAATCGCTGAAGCTAGAAACTTTTTCACAGGTATATAACTATATTTAATCATGATTCAATTGTATACCCAAAATTAGATCTGAACTTTTCAAATTTTATAAGTTATTTGCATAAATATAAAATCAGTACCTTCAATTTTGCCAAGATTTGACCATTACATATTTTTTTGCTGTAACTGCTGTGGATTTCATTTTCACAGCATGTTACCATAAGTACTTCATCTGTTAACATGTGAGATTTGAAACCAGTTGATCAAAATCTGTAGATTTCATTCAAGTTTTCAGGCACCAAGTAAAGTATTGTTTAGATCAAGCAAGTGTTATGCAGTTTGCTGGAGCTCAGCTTCCCAGCTTCCCAGGCCAGCCCACAGCTCTCAAAATTTGGCATACAGTTAGATGTCCCCCAAACCCCCTACCATACCAAAAGTTTGGTCAATAGAACTTCATTCCTTCTACATATTAAGAAAATACTTCAGTTTTCAATTAAAAACCCATGGTTTCACATCAAGACTGTCTAATATCAAAACCACTGTTCCGACTTTGCTCATATATAATATACATGTTCTTCTATTCATACTCTATGCACATGCCAGAAATGTCAGTATTGCGAAATTGTTAGCTCAGCTGACTGCAAGTAATCTGAGCTATAGCGATCACTCTTTGTCCGTCGTCCGTCTGTCTGTCCGTCCGTCTGTCCGTCCGTCTGTCTGTTAAACTGGCACAAATCGTAACCGCTGGACCTAGAATCTTTTAACTTTACATTCTGATAGGTCCATGAAAAATCTCCTTGGAAACCAGAAATTAGGTCTCTGTTACCCATATCCTTCGAGCTATAGGGCCCCAAAGTACCCCCCAGAATAGTCAAAAATTTCATACAAAAACTTCAATATCTCATTAACTACATAACTGATGGTCATGATTTTTTGCATACATATTTAACATGAGAAGATTCATCAGTTCCTGCAGACTGGTGGCGCCACCTGTATTTTTCAATTTTTTACGAATTTTATTCTCTAATTTTGAGACCTTTAAAAATGTGAACATCTGTCAACAGGGCACAAATTATAAAGACTGGACCTAGAATCTTAATTCTTGACACACTGTGAGACCTATGATAAGCCTCCATGGAAACCAGAAATTAGGTCTCTGTTACCCATATCCTTCGAGCTATTGGGCCCCAAATTACCCCCCCCCCCCCCAGAATAGTAAATAATTTTATACAAAAACTTCAATATCTCATTAACTACATCACTGATGGTCATGATTTTTGCATACATATTGATCATGAGATGTTTCATCAGTGTCTGCAGACTGGTGGCGCCACCTGTATTTTTCGATTTTTTTATGTAGACCTTAAAAACTGTGAACATCTGTCAACAGGGCACAAATTGTAAAGACTGGATCTAGAATCTTCATTCCTCACACAGTCAGAGACCTATGGAAAGTCTCCATGGAAACCTGAAATAAGGTCTCTGTTACCCCTATCCTTTGAGCTGTGGGGCTCCCAATTACCCCCCAGAATAATGGAAAATTTGATAAAAACAAATTGCATCATCTCAATAACTACAACACTGATGGTCATGATTTTTTGCACACATATTGATCAAGAGGTGTTCCATCAGTTCCTGTAGACTGGTGGTGCCACCTGTATTTTTTTCAAATTTTTACAATTATTTTCCTCTATTTTTGAGACCTTTAAGGATTTAGTTATCTGTCAACAGGGTACAAATCGTAACGACTGGACCTAGAATATTCATTCTTGATACACAGGGAGACCCATGAGAAGTCTCCATGGAAACCTGAAATTAGGTCTCTGTTACCCATATCCTTCAAGCTATAGGACTCAAAAGTATCCCTCGGAATAATGGACAATTTGATACATAAGCTGAAGTATCTGATCAACTAATGTAGAGATCACCATGATTCTCTGCATGGATATTGATTATGGAGTGTTTCATCAGTTTCTGTAGACTGGTGGCACCACCTATATTTGTTCAGGTTTTTTTTACGTTTTTTTTTCTCTATTTTTGAGACCTTTAAGGATGCTGTCATCTGTTAAAGTGGCACAAATTGTAACAACAGGACCTATAATCTTCATTCTTCTCATGCAAGGAGGCCCATGAAAAGTTTCTATGGAAACCTGAAATTAGGTCTCTGTTACTCATATCCTTCAAGCTATAGGACTCAAAAGTATCCCTCAGAATAATGGAAAATTTGATACAAAAGCTGAAAATCTGAAAACTAATCCAGAGATCACCATGATTCTTTGCATGGATATTGACCATTAAGTGTTTTTAGCTCAGCTGACTGAAAGTCATCTGAGCTATAGCGATCACTCTTTGTCCGTCTGTCTGTCTGTCCGTCTGTCTGTCTGTCCGTCTGTCCTGTGTCTGTCCGTTAACCAGGCACAAAAATCGTAACCGCTAGAACTGGAATCTTCTTACTTGACATCCTGGGAGGTCCATGAAAAATCTCCTTGGAAACCAGAAATAAGGTCTCTGTTACCCATATCCTTCGAGCTATGGGGCCCCAAAGTACCCCCCAGAAAAGTCCAAAATTTCATACAAAAACTTCAATATCTCATTAACTACTTGACTGATGGTCATGATTTTTGGCATACATATTGATCATGAGAGGTTCCATCAGTTCCTGAAGACTGGTGGCGCCACCTGTATTTTTCGATTTTTTACGAATTTTATTCTCTAATTTTGAGACCTTTAAAAATGTGAACATCTGTTAACAAGGCACAAATCGTAATGACTGGACTTGGAATCTTCATTCTCGACACACTGAGAGACCTATGAAAAGTCTGATGGAAACCAGAAATTAGGTCTCTGTTACCCATATCCTTCGAGCTATGGGGCCCCAAAGTACCCCCCAGAAAAGTCCAAAATTTCATACAAAAACTTCAATATCTCATTAACTACTTGACTGATGGTGATGATTTTTGGCATACATATTAATCATGAGAGGTTCCATCAGTTCCTGAAGACTGGTGGCGCCACCTGTATTTTTCGATTTTTTACGA
Organism: Sipunculus nudus; assembly: GCA_026874595.1. Lineage (NCBI taxonomy): Eukaryota > Metazoa > Annelida > Sipuncula > Golfingiida > Sipunculidae > Sipunculus > Sipunculus nudus. The sequence continues at coordinate 54,829,901 of CM049319.1, read as the reverse complement.
ATTTTTTTCTCTATTTTTGAGACCTTTAAAAATGTGAACATCTGTTAACAAGGCACAAATCGTAATGACTGGACTTAGAATCTTCATTCTTGACACACTGAGAGACCTATGAAAAGTCTCCATGGAAACCGCCACAAAGTGGCCAGGGCATATAGTTTTACCCATGTCCGTCATTCCGTCATTCCGTCCTTCCGTCATTCTGAAATCAAACAGTTGTACGGACTTTTTTTCGCAATGCCTGCAGATATTGGCCTAATTTTTGGTGTGTGGGCAGATATAGACCAGTTACAGATCGAGTTCACGTTTCGTCCCGATTGACCTACTTTTGACCGTTTTACGGCTCCTAAACTTAGAAAATTTCATGAAAAATAGAAATATTCATGACAGATACACATGTACAGTTTTTTTTCGCAATGCCTGCAGATATTGGCCTGATTTTTGGTGTCTGAGCAGATATAGACCAGTTACAGATCGAGTTCGCGTTTTGTCCTTGTTGACCTACTTTTGACCGTTTTACGGCTCCTGAACATAGAAAATTTCATGAAAAAAATGAAATTTCATGACAAATACACATGTAAGGACTTTTTTTCGCAGTGCCTGCAGATATTGGCCTGATTTTTGGTATGTGGACAGATATAGACCAGTTACAGATCGAGTTCGCGTTTCGTCCCGGTTGACCTACTTTTGACTGTTTTACAGCTCAAAAACTTAGAAAATTTAATGAAAAATAGAAATATTCATGACAGATACACATGTACGGACTTTTTTCGCAATGCCTGCAGATATTGGCCTGATTTTTGGTGTGTGGCCAGATATTGACCAGTTACAGATTGAGTTCGCATTGCGTCCTGGTTGACCTACTTTTGACTGTTTTACGGCTCCAGAACATAGAAAATTTCATGAAAAATATGAAATTTCAAGACAAATACACATGTAAGGACTTTTTTTCACAGTGCCTGCAGATATTGGCCTGATTTTTGGTGTGTGGACAGATATAGACCAGTTACAGATCGAGTTCGCGTTTCGTCCCAGTTGACCTACTTTTGACTGTTTTACGGCTCCTAAACTTTGAAAATTTCATGTAAAACATAAATTTTCATGACAAATACACTTGTACAGACTTTTCTTCTCAATACCTGCAGATATTGGCCTGATTTTTTGTGTGTGGGCAGATAATGACCAGTTACAGATCAAGTTCACGTTTTGTCCCAGTTGACCTATTTTTGACCGTTTGACGGTGCTCTAACATAGAAAATTTCATAAAAAGGTGCATATGTATGGACTTTTTTTTCGCAGTGCCTGCAGATTCGGGCCTGATTTTTGGTGTGTAGGCAGATAATGACCAGTTACAGATCGAGTTCTTGTTTTCTCTCAGTTGACCTACTTTTGACCATTTGACTGCTCCTGAACATAGAAAGTTTCATGAAAAATATAAATTTTCATAACAAATGCACATGTACTGACTTTTTTTACTCAATGCCTGCAGATACCACCCTAATGTTTTATGTGTGGGCAGATAATGACAGTTACAGATCGAGTTCGCGTTTCATCCCGGTTGACCTACTTTTGATTGTTTTACGGCTCCTAAACATAGAAAATTTCATGAAAGACAGAAATTTTTATGGAAAATGCACATGTATGGACTTTTTTTCACAATGCCTGCATATACTTGGCATGATTTTTGTGTGTTGCTTGATAATGACCCGTTACAGATTGTTTGCATTTTGCCCTTGTTGACCTACTTTTGACCATACGACACCTCCTGAACTTGAAAAAAATTTCAAAATTTTACAAATGTTTCTAATTTGCCCAAGGCGGGGGCATTCGTGTCGTTCCGACACATCTAGTTTACAATTTTTTCCTCTATTTTTGAGACCTTTAAGGATGCTGTCATCTGTTAGCATGGCACAAATAGTAACGACTGGACCTAGAATCTTCATTCTCAACACACTAGAAGACCTATGAAAAGTCTCCATGGAAACCAGAAATTAGGTCTCTGTTACCCATATCCTTCGAGCAATGGGGCCCCAAAGTACCCCCCCAGAGTAGTCAAAAATTTCATACAAAAACTTCAATATCTCAATAACTACATCACTGATGGTCATGATTTTGGCATACATATTGATTATGAGATGTTCCATCAGTTCCTGCAGACTGGTGGCGCCACCTATGTTATCTATCAAGAGGGTACAAATTGCAACAACTGGACCTAGAAACTTCATTCTTGTCATGCAAGGAGGCCCATGAAGAGTGCCTGTGGAAACTTGAAATTAGGTCTCTGTTACCCATATCCTTCAAGCTATAGGACTCTGTATCCCTCAGAATAATGGACAATTTGATACAAAAGCTGAAGTATCTGAACAACTAATATGGAGATCATCATGATTCTTTGCATGGATATTGACCATTAAGTGTTTTTAGCTCAGCTGACTGTAGGTCATCTGAAGTATCCCTCAGAATAATGGACAATTTGATACAAAAGCTCAAGTATCTAAACAACTATTGCAGTGATCACCATGATTCTTTGCATGGATATTGATCATGGAATGTGTCATCAGTTTTTGCAGTATGGTGGCGCCACCTGTATTTTTTTTATTTTTACGAATTTTTTCTCTATTTTTGAGACCTCATAAGATGCGGTCATCTGTTAACATGTCACAAATTGTAACAACTGGACATAGAATCTTCTCTCTTGACATCCTGAGAGGCCCATGAAAAGTTTCCTTAAAAACTTGAAATTAGGTCTCTGTTACCCATAACCTCTGAGCTATGGGGCTCAGAAGTACCCCCCAGAATAATGGAAAATTTGATACAAAAGCTCAAGTATCTGAACAATTATTATATTGATCACCATGATTCTTTGCATGGATATTGATCATGAAATGTTCCATCAGTTTCTGCATTCTGGTGGCGCCACCTGTATTTATTCAATTTTTAGCTCAGCTGACTGAAAGTCATCTGAGCTGTAGGGATCACCTTTTGTCAGTCGTCCGTCCGGCCATCCAGGCCTCTGTCTGTTAACAGGGCACAAATCGTATTCGCTAGACCGGGAATCTTCTTACTTGAAATCCTGAGAGGTCTATGGAAATTCTCCTTGTAAACCTGTAATTAGGTCACTGTGACCTATATTCTTCGAGCTATGGGGTTCTGAAGTACCCCCCAGAATAATGCAAAATTTAATACAAAAGCTCAAGTATCTGAACAACTAATGCATTAATCACCATAATTCTTTGCATGGATATTGATCATGGAGTGTTTCATCAATTTCCGGAGATTGGTGGCGCCACCTATATTTTTTTTATTTTTTACGATTTTTTTTCTCTACTTTTGTGATTTTTAAACATTTGGTCATCTGTAAACAGGGCACAAATCATAATGACTGGACCTAGAATCTTCTGTCCTCACCTCCAGGGAAGCCGATAAAAGGTCTACATGGAAACCCGAAATAAGGTCCCTGTTACCCATATCCTTCATGTTCTGGGGCTCCGAAGTACTCCCCAGAATAAAGATTTGGTCATTTGTTATCAGAGCACAAATTATAATGATTTGACCTAGAATCTCCTTTCTTGATATGCTGGGAGGCCCCTGAAAAGTCTCCTTGTGCACCTGAAATTACATCTCTGTTACCCATATCCTTCATCCTATGCGGCTTTGAAATACCCCCAGAATAAACATTTGGATTTGTTAACAGGGCACAAATCATAATAACTGGACCTAGAATTTTATTTTTTGACATGCTGGGAGACCCCTGAAAAGTCATCTTGTAAACCTTGAAAATAGGTGTCTGTTACCCATATCCTTCATGCTACAGAGCTCCATAGTACCCTAATGAATATTGGATGATTTTATACAAAAGGTCAAGTTTGGAAAAAGTATTTCATTCAAATTTGACATTCAGATGATAAAATTACTTTTGTCAATGTCTTCCTGGTCAGCTGAGCGTCATGACCCCTGGGTCACTTGTTATTAGTTTCTGCACACTGGTGGTACCACCTGTATTTTTTTTTAAAGTTTATGCATTTTTTCTCTATTTTTGAGATTTTTAAATACAGTCACAATCTTGGCCTATTGGTTAATCTGTTTGATGCTTCAGTTAATGGGTATATACTACCATTTTACTACCATAAAATTTCCTTTGGCGAATCTCTTTCCAGTCAGCTAAACGTCATGACCCATGGGTCACTTGTTTTAAGTTATGGGCCCAAACATAATGCACTTTGTAAAAAATCAAGAAATATATTTAATCCCTTAACATGAGAACTGCTGATGCTAGAATTTTTTTTCTGGGATGTAATATTGTTTAATAAGGATTCAATTGTATACCAAAAATTAGTTCAAAATTTTTCAAATTTTACAAGTTATTAGCATAATTATAAAATTGGTACCTTAAATTTTGCCTAACTTTGACCATGGCATGTTTGTTTTCTGTAAGCACTGTTGATATAAATTTCATATCATGCAGAAATAAGGATTTCAGCTTTATAGTTTTGAAAGTTGAAAGAAATTGGCCAAAAACTGTAGCTTGGCTTATAGTTTGTATGAGACCATGTCAGACCCTAGGCTCTACCCAGTCCCTCTTCAGTCATTTGTGTGTCCTCTAGTTGAACTCTCAGGCCAATGGGAAACTCGAAAATCTAGTTAGCCGTTATTCGCATGGTGGCAGCACTATCGTCAGGGTCCGACGGTCGTTTGGTGTAATTACGGTATCGCGGTGTTTACCTGATGTGAGTGAAGCGGTCTTAGGATCCAACCTCATATATTCAGGTATGTTCAGCATGTTTGCGACATGGAAACGACGTGTTCATAATTCATATAACATTTAATAAGTATATTTTACTTTAAATACGTTTTATTTTTTCATAATATAAGTAACCGCGGGCGATAACATAATGCGCTTAACTGTACCCGCTGTTCAGCCTTCATGCCAAACAAACGTTTTCTATAATAATGACCGTACGTACCTCTTTCATTGTACACTGTCGTCTATAAAATGATATGATTAATTATTAATGTATACTTTCCATAAACCTGGCTTAATTCCTGAAAGAAAATCTATTTTTATTTATTTTCGTTCAAAAACAGGTTGTGTAATTTGTTAAAAAGCCACCGGGCATCTGGGAGTTTTGTCAACTCTGCAGTGCAGTGACGTCAGCCACCGGGAAACCCCCTTTCACTGAACATTTGTGGATCACAACAAAACTGTCAAAAGCTGCATATTTCTGACACTGTATTCACCAACTCTTGTGGGACAATAAAAACAAACTGTATTGTAGTTTTTACGTTATTTAATTTTTTTTGTCTCTGACGTCAGTCTCACTTAACCAGTGACAGAACGATCCTTCACATTATGTCATAAACCCGTGGGTCATATCCAAATGAAATACTTAATTAAGGTAAATATATAAGCACTTTGAGAGTCCTCTGAGTAATCTGTGCATCTGTTTGAATTTTTTTGTATGAACAAATTCATTATGCATGCCTTGTATTAGTCGTGATGGTTTTATGTTATAATAAAAACATGTAACAATTCAACTTAGGATGAACAGAGACTATGGAAGCTGGACATTGGTACAACTGAAGGCAGAGTTGGGGAGAAGACATGCCAAAAGGACAGGGAAGAAGGCAGATTTAGTTAAGCGGTATGCATATTTCTAAGGTTTTACTAATGTTTTGTTAACATTTGATAATATTTTAGGTTATTTTTCTAGTATAGATGTTATATACAAAAGTTAATTAGCACTACAAAATAAAATTGTAGTTTTATATTACAAATTTGGAAGTTACATTGAGCATTACATCAAGTAAATTTAGACAGACAGAAGAAGTAATTACATTTTAACTTTTTCTTTACATGTGCAGTAAACCTTCATGCAATATTATTGTATAAATGTGAATTTACTGGGCTACTGTAACTTTTGCCAATAAATACATATGTTAAACATATTCAGGCTGGAATTTTATGACAAAAACCAGAACTTCACTAGAGTAGTTGTACCAGATGATGAACATACCTATATGATTGATACTCCACCTCGACAAAACTATAAGGATATTAATGCCGATTCAGTGGTGGGTAGATGAAAGTTTTCAGATATATTGTTGTGCCATTAACTACAATTAAATTACTGTTTCTTGTTAATTTACTTGTACATTTGAATTTATTATTAGTGTTTACAATGCTCCCTCTTTATATCAGCCTTGACTGTGTCCCTTAGTTTCTGTCAAAGAGCAACTCTAGGCACATTCAGTGCTGTACTGCTAATCACAAAAGGCATTCACTAGGCCATAACAAAGTAAGGTCAGTATGATATGATCATATACTTAATGACACACGAGCAAGTAGGAAGTTTTAGAATTTAACATGTATTACCCATTACTGAGCCTTAAATGACTATGACCACTCTTAATGCATAGCTGTAAATTTCAATTCCTACCATTTTCATATTTATAAATAGAGTTTCAATTCATTAAATTACATTATTCAAATCAATCATTCAAATCATGATTGAAGTCAAGTCTGACTTCAGCCACCATATTATCCCTGGTGCATATACCAACCTTTATTTGTCCATTTGACAATGGTGTCAATTTGGCACAGTAGTCCTAATTCTTGCTTATAAATCTTAAAGTGTTGGAGAGAGAGAGAGCACAGGAAAAATAGACATTTGTTTATATCCAAGTTCTTTACTAATAGTTCTTAATTTTGTATAGTTTGTTTAATTTAGGTGTTATCATTTGAATTTTCATTTGTTTGTTGCCTGGTCAGATTGTGGAACAATATGAATGATGTATGAATTTGAAGCAATTTTTGCATAATACTCATCCAGTTATTGTAATTTAGTCTATGGGCTGGTACTGTGTATATAATTTTGTCAGTTATTCCAACCTGGTAAAGTTGTAAAGTACAGTTAATAATGTGATAGTAATTGTATTAAAGTTATTTACATTTACCAAAAACTCTTGTTTACTATATGTAAATGACATGAAATTACATACCTATTGTTAATTCATCAGTGGGCTAGCAGCATTAAACAGTATATATGATTGCTCAATTTGCATGCATGCCAGTTGGAGATTGCTGGTATTCAATAATTCATTGCTTTTCACTGGTGTAAAACACCTGTATTGGCATGACATTAGTACACTAGGTCTTTAATCAAGTTGTTTTGATGAACTCATGGGTTTCACTTGACAGAAATCCCAAATACATATGGGTTTTTATTTTTTTTACACATGGATGTATCATACATTATACTTTCAATAAATGCATTAATCAGCAAAGAAATTATCTTCTTATCAGTAATAACATGTATTATTAAAACTAGTACTCAGTAATAAGTTCATCATGTCTGTCTGTCTGTTTATACTTCCACATGTTCAGTAAAGCTGTAAATTGCATTTACATTATTTTTTGTATATTACTTCAATTCTCAGATATATGCATATTTATTGAGGTCAGGTGTCACAACACCTACAATAGCTATATGATGCCCTCTTGGGGTGTTATTGTTAAGATCTGTAACAGAAAATAATGTATCCTTCAGTAATAAACTGAATGGGTAAATATTTCAACTGATGTGTGGCTGATTTATTTTAATATCACTCTGAATCTGGCCTGGCAATTAAAAAAAAAACACAGAATGTTGTAGAGGTTTCATTTTATGTCTTCTTTGAATATTTAGAAAGTATACAGTTTCTTAGGATCAACATCTAATAAATTCTGGCATCTGGCAGCAAGTCAGATAAACAGATCTTTGCAAATGGTATTTTGCCACAAGTGACTTTTTTACCTCCCCATAATGCAAATGACACCATAGTTTAAGTTTTTCTTGTTTGTTAACATTGCAGTGTTTACAAACATTTTGTTGATAAACAAGTTCCCACATATTTCATTAAGGCCTTGTAAGAAATTTTCACAACCAATATACCTCTAGATCATTTAGGATATACACAGTGGGAGCCAGGTTTAGCATAAATTCTTTTTTAAAGTATAATGTGAATGTGAATTATCTGAAAACACTCAGTGACTCCCATCTGTAAACTATAATACAGGTAGTCCACTAGCGACTACGTGTATCCTCTGAAATCAGAGTGGGACGGGTCAAGTGTGAAATAGAGAGAGATGTGTTGCATATAAACATAGACGTCTGCAGCCATAATGTGTATGTAGGTGGCGCCACCTGCCACAAAAATCCACAAAGTTATCCAAGTTGTATACAACTGCAAAATTTTAGGCAGATAAGTCAAACCACTGCTGAGATATGAGTGATTTTATCCCATGACAGACAGACAGACGCTGTGCAAAAATTGTTGCAGGTGGCCCCACAAGTTTTGCGTATGATAAAGAGCTATGTGAGATCTATACACATGCTAAATTTCAGGATGATACGTCGAACCAGTAATGAGATATAAGCCTGGATATTGGCAGCCTTAACGTAGATGTAGGTGGCGCCACCTGTCTTAAAATCCAGAAAGCTATCCAGGATGAATACACGTGCAAAATTTCAGGTGGATAAGTTCATTCACTGCAGAGATAGGAGTGATTTTTTCCCAAAGCAGATGAACAGATGGACGCTGTGCAAAAATGATTGCAGGTGGTGCCACCATTTTTTATGTATGTTATAAAGCTATCCAAGGGCTATATTTGTGCAAAATTTTTTTTCCTGATTGGTCAAACAAGTCCGAATATATGTGGGTTAATGTGTCAAAATACATGCACAGATGGACACACTGGAGAGAGGAAAGGTCAGAGGTCAACGCAAAATATTTGGAACAAGTTCACATGTGACTCGCGGCGGCGGCGGAACACTGTTTTGGCGGATACAATTACTTCAAGCATCTGAAGATACAATGTTTGATCGAAAATTACATAACATGAAGCAAATAAATATAATATCTGATGAAAGAAGTGTCTCTGATGAGTTCAGAGGTTGCTGTAAGATTTTGTAGGTTTTTGCTAAACCTATGAACCTCTCCACATGTATTCTTTTTGATGCGATCTTTCTGTCATGAAGAACTGTATTTTGGGTCATGCGATTTTTCTTAGAAAAAAAAGTTGGAATGTTAATTGAAATGTCATGGCATGCAAAAATATCTTGAACATTAAAACCCTTATCAGCCATAATGGCATCACCTGGATCACACATCGTTGTCAAAGAAGACCTTTCAGCAATCTGACGATCACTTGTTGATCCACCATAGGCTGGGGAGACATATGTACACAGCCCTCCTGGGGAAATTCCAACAAGCACCTTAACAGTATTCTTGTTCTTATATGTACTGTATGTTGACTGTTGTGCTGTTGGTAAGTTAGGTTTTTTAATAGGACATTCAGTGCCATCAACTATTACTCTCGTCTTTGGGTACTGCTCCTTGAAACCTGAAGGTGCATAAAATCTTACAAGATCCCTGTTACCCCAAAGATTTAACTCTCTCCACTGAAGGGACATGAAGCGTACCCATGTGCAAAATATATTGTATACCTCTGATTCTTTGATATCAAACATTCTGCTCAGTTCAAAGTTAGTATAATGCTTCCTCAGTTTCAAAAGCACCATGAAAAATCTATCAATAACAGAAATTGTGCTACGCACTGGTCCATATATATAACTTAACTGATAAGCGGCTTGTCCAAGAGTAGCAAACACAAACATGAATTTTTGGTAATGTTCTAGACCAGTGAAATGATGTATCCCTGCAGGATCATGACAAAATTTTTCAATGCTGAATGATCTAAGTGGCATTGGATCTGTTGCAGCATCACACATGGTTGGTATCACGGGGGCTGCTGATGTGGTTGTTGGTGAAGATGGAGCCTCAGTCGTTGTTACCTCACACTCCTGTGCTATCTCAGGAACAACTTCCACCTGATGGAAAATCAAAACTCTAGTGACATTAATGTTGTGAATTTCCTAACTATAGATGGATGAAAGCTTTTTCTACATTCATGCAGATGAACATGTTCCACTTTCCTGTGTTCAACCGTGGGAGGGGGTGATATACCATGTACTTCCCCAACATTTTGCAATGTTTATATGTAATAGAAAATTATTTTAAATGAAAATTTTATAAATGTTCATGACCAGCCTCTCTCCTGATTCACACTCATCATTTGCACTTTCCAGAAAATACTGGGCGCCCCCTTTGATTATGGTTCTTGATAAACTGGTCAGATTATAATACATACATGAAATGAGAAAATGTTTGTGTGTGTCGGGGGGGGGGGGGGGGATATATACATAAAAGAGCCTTTGTTTGGGTGGGAGGATTCAAACAGGAATTTGTGCCCCCCCCCCACATTTTTTTTTCTTTAATTTAATTAGGAATATATTCTACATAGATATTCTGTAAAAAAAAATATAATTAATTTATAATGTATTAAGGAACATATATTGATATGGAAACCTGTGTATATTTATGATAAAGCAAAACTCCTCTTAGGCAGTCCTGTATAAAAGTGCTACAACAGATCAACTGAATATTATATTGCACTACCCTTATTAAGCAACACCCCTAAAGCACTTTATCTTAGTTGTTTTAATACTGAGGATGTCTCAAATTATTAATAGATGATTATACCTTTGATGAATCAGTTTGTCCAATATCAGGCTTTGTTGCTTGAAGTTGTGCTCTTATGTTCCGCTGCTGTAACCGGGATGATCTTTCATGCTGATCCTGGTTCACCTTTCTCCAAGGAAACTTGCTTGGAACAGCAGATGACTTGAGCCGTTTTACTGATGGTGTATATCCTTTAAAAATAAAGTTATATACAGCATTTTAAATTTTATTTGAAAATATCATACAAAATTTACTGTAGACACAACAAAATAAAACTATAAAATTGCACCCCCCTCATTCCCTGCTGGTTTTCCATGAAATATGTTTTCTCCAATTCAAGCTAGGCAATAAAACCTGTAGGGGGGGGGGGGGGGGTAAAGTAAATTATGAAAGTAATTCCCCATTATACTTTTATTTTTATGCAATAATGTTTCCACCCATTTTATATTTTAGTCATGTGTTTTCTTTATTTTTATAGATACATAATTAAAAACATGTCTGGATTTAAATTTTCACTGTCATTACCAAACATAATGAGCACGACTTACTAGTACTCTTATTACTCTATAAAATAATACTTTTGTTAACCTTACAAACAAAGGAGGGGGTAAAGCATAATTTGTTTCTTAGGTATAACATTAGATAAAAATAATATACTTGTCTCCTTGAGGATATACATGCTAAATAGGGACCTGGGGCAAACATTATTTAGAGAAAGGGATCGGGGGGGGGGGGGGGGGGGGGGGGTTACAACTGTGAAGGACTAATGGTCCCTGGGTCCACAAAAAAGAGAGACAGGCCACAGAAATTCGTTTGAAACCTTAAAAACCTTTGTTTTGGCTGGAAGTGGGGGGGGGGGGGGTCTGGACCTCCCTGAATCTCTTTAAGGGACAATTTGGATATATGTAATGTAAACGGCAAATTTATTGATGGGCGCCACTAGTGTCAAAGGCATCTAACATCCCCCCCCCCCCCCCCCCCCCCCCACCACACATCTTTTTAGTTTTACCGGTGCGTCCCTTGATTATAGTGTTATTTATATAGCTATAGTTGCTTACAGAACTTTAAACCACTTACCACATGTTGTTTCTTGGTAATAATCCTCTTCACGGAAGTGACTATGACACACTACACTGTGTCCAGACGGGTGCCACGCCTTCCCGGGTCTTATCACTCGTCTAATGGCCACAATCCATGCTCTCCTTATCGCTCTATCCTTAGGAAAGCGGTGACCTCCTCGTTCATTACAAAGTGGAACGCAGCACTGAGTTTTGGGCATGATTTTCCGGAAAAGTAACAGACCAAAGTAGCAACTCACGGTCGGCACGGACGCGCTTCCTCTAGCAACGGATAGCAACCGGAAGTTAAACCGAAGGACCCCGATGACTGTGCTGCCCCCATGCGACGTAACGCGAACTAAAAATTTACGAGTCGCCCATTATGCATGCTTGAGGTGGGGCATATTCTTGTCAGCCAGACAGCTTATAGCTAGCCTCAGTTGATTCAGGTGTCCAACCCAACTCATCTATTAGTTGTTTAGACCAACAGCATAACAATAAATAAATAAATTTTTATTGGTCTATAATTATAACTTAAAAAAAAATCAATAGAAATGGAATTTGATAGTTGATGAATAACAGGGAATTACCTTGCAATTACTGATGTTTTATGGATCTTGTATGGATGGTTGTAAATGTATTCCAAATAACACCATTGAGTCACTTGTGGTATTTTTCTTTTCAATTTTAATAATGAAATAAAAAAGTTAAATTATATTGTTCTATACTATTAAGGATTATATGAAGGAAAGACAAAGATGCGTTTGATATTAATCTAAATTTCCAGGTCTTTTCAAAGTTTTTCAGCTTGTTAATGTATATTTTTCAAAATTAAAAAAAATATCATCTCTAGTTTCCTCCTTGTATAATTTATAGGGTGTTCTTATCCTTGGGTTATTTTTTACACTTAATGGTTTCATAGCTGAGATTACTAAAAATTTTTTTTCTGATACTTTTTTTTTTAATAAAAAGATTGGAATATGATAAAAAATCAGATCTTAAACAAGTTCTCATTATGATTTCTGTAATGTTAATAATTGTCATAAGATAAGACTCTTGCTATGTCTGGTGTGTAGATTGATGTTAAGGCAGTCCAAAGTGAATATAAGTTTTATTTTTTTTTTAAATAAATAAAATTCATAAAACCAGGTACTTATGATCATTATTTAAATTTGTGATATTTGTTTTATCTGGATTCTCAAGAACTTTTGTTTGGCTAAACTGAGTAAATACCAGACATGATGAAGTACTTTGCAAATGGTTTGAATGCAAATATGAATATGTACTCCCTAATGTCATGCAGAAGGATTGGAATACAGGTAAAAATGCAAGTACAGCAGTACCTGCCATGAGGGGACACCTTTGGGACAGAGCCAGAGAAAGGTAGGGACAGATGAAGGGAAGGGGGCAGTTTGGGGAGGGGGGGGGAAGGGTAGGTAATGTTTATTGGTTCAACAATTGTAATAAAAAACACATAGGTATAGAAAATAAGTTTATTTCTGAACAATAAATAAAACACATGAACATATTTACACATTTTCTACAATAATATTTACACAATTCCATGTACATGTACACAAATTTCATTTTATTGTACAGAAAACAACAGTTGCACAAAAATTTCCATAGGTACAAAAAATTAGTATTTCTGAAGAACAAATAAAACACATTATACACATGAAAACATATTTACACTCTCTTGCTGCCATAGTAGATTGTGAATGATAATAGCATTGAACTTAAGTCATGCATGTATTTGAATACAAATGCATTCATAAATATATTCTATAAAATTATTTTAATAATCCTTTATTTTGATAATATTATTTAAAAAATCTTAGATGAAAAAAAACATGATACTGTTATTATTTTTTATTTAAATTATATTTGACATAATATTTGTTATTAATTTTTTAGCTCAGCTGACTTAGTCATGCTGAGCTATAGCAATCACTCTTTGTCCGTCGTCCATCTGGCTAGCTGTCCGTCTGTCCGTCCGTCTGCCCATCTGTCTGTCCGTTAACCAGGCACAAATCATAACTGCTGGACCTAGAATCTTGTAACTTGACATTCTGAGAGGTCCATGAAAAAATCTCCTAGGAAACCAGAAATTAGGTCTCTGTTACCCATATACTTTGATACCCAAAGTACCCCCATGAATAGTGAAAAATTTCATACAAAAACTTCAGAATCTCATTAACTACATCACTGATGCAGGGTCATGATTTTTGGCATACAAATTGATCATGAGATGTTTCATCAGTTTCTGCAGACTGGTGGCGCCACCTGTATTTTTCAAATTTTTACAATTTTTTTTCTCTATTTTTGAGACCTTTAAGGATGTAGTTATCTGTCAACAGGGTTTAAATTGTAACGACTGGACCTAGAATCTTCATGCTTGACACACAGGGAGACCCATGAAAAGACTCCATGGAAACCTGGAATTGGGTCTCTGCTACCCATATCCTTTGAACTATGGTACTCCATGGTACAGCTCAGAATAATGGAAAATTTGATACAAAAGCTGAAGTATCTGAACAACTAATGCAGAGATCACCATAATTGTTTGCATGGATATTGATCATGGAGTGTTTCATCAGTTTCTGCAGCCTGAGTGCACCACCTCTATATTTTTCGATTTTTTACAAATTTTTTTCTCTATTTTTGAGACATTTAAAAATGTGGACATCTGTTAACAGGGCACAAATCGTAAAGATTGGACCTAGAATCTTCATTCTTTACATTCTGAGAGATTCTGCCAGTTTTATAAGATTGGGTAAATACAGTTTTAAAAAAGCATTGTAGCCAATTGAAAAAGGTGTTCTGTATTTGAAAACAGATTTGACAACATGCTGAGTTTCAGCAACCAAGGCAAGAGGTCACTCAGTACAAACAGGTGGTATCCAGACATCACATGGCAACTGACCCAGCTCTTTGGGGGTGTCTAGACAATGTGTCTAAGACATCTAGACACAGCATCTAGACTTCTAGACACAAAGTTTAGGTGCAGAATTCCCAGATTCTTGGAAGTATATCTTTGCACTGTTTGAAAAAACTTGCTTTGCATTTTAAGTGAATCAGGTTTATCATCAGGTCACATGTGAACTGCTGCGCCCTCATTTTTGGTTGACCTCTGACCTTTCCCAGCTGCCCAGCGTCAATTAGTGCTTCTGTTTCCACACATAAACCCGCATATCTCGGGAACCGTTTGACCTATAAGGCTAAAGATTTTGCACAAATGTAGCCCTTGGAAAGCTTTATAACATACACAAAAAATGGCGCCAAAAAATGTAAAAAAATGACACCTGCAACCATTTTTGCACAGCATCCATCCGTTCATCTGCCTTGGGATAAAAACACTCATATCTCTGCATTGGTTGGATTAATCCACCTGAAATTTTGCATGTGTATACATTCTTGACAGCTTTCATGATTTTATGACAGGTGGCGCCACCTACATTCAGGTTTACTCTGCAGACATCCAAGCTCATATCTCAGGAACCGTTTGACCGATTGGGTAAAAATTTTGAATGTGTATAGATCTCACAAAGCTCTTCATCCTAGGCAAAACTGGTGGCGCCACCTGCAACCACTTATTCACAGCGTCTATCTGTTCATCTGCCTTGGGATTAAGTCACTCATATCTCAGCAGTGGTTTGACTTATCCACCTGAAATTTTCTCGATTTTATGACAGGTGGCACCACCTACATTCATGTTTATGCTGCAGACATCCATGCTAATATGCAACACATCACACTCTATTCCCCTTGCCACTTAATCCATGCCTCACTCCACCTGTCCCACTCTGATTTCTGCGGATACACATAGTGGCTTGTCGACTACCCATATTCTGGTTTTAAAATGTCCTAGTCTGAAACCTGCAGGTCAGAAATGTCCATTTTGCTGAAATCATAATGACTAAGGAAGATATGCAAGACTTAAAACACCTAATCAATATTAAATTTTAAAAATAAACCTCCATTCATACTCCCAAACTTTGCACAGGTTTGCATTAGGCCTGTAGGCCTTGTTTGTTATTTTAACAAATATTTTTCTAATTATTTTACTATTAAATGACAACAATCATGTCAGTTTCTTACCTGTTATTATATCTAGTGTCCCAAAACCTGGTGTGTGTATTGATCACAAGTGGATGCCATATAGTAATCACCCTGTCTCTGTCAGTTTGTCTGTCGATCCGTCCATCCACACACATTTTTTCCCAGATAATAACTCAAGGTTGTATTGACACATGGATTTCAAAGTTGACTTACATATGGCCAACCACTAAAGCAAGAACCTATAGGATTTTTGGGTCATGAGGTCAAAGGTCAAGGTCACAAGACTCACTTATTTAAAACGATTATGGCTGCATTTTAAGCCAAGCATTTCATCCCAAACTTTCCATTTTGCGCATTTAGCTGACTTGCCAGTATGGGGAGAGCATAAATGAATTTGGGGTCACATGGTCAAAGGGCAAGGTCACAGGGGCCGTCTGTTCACAAATTAGTTTCCAGATGAAAACTCCAGTTTAGTTTGATATATTGGTTTCAGAATTAACGTATATATGACTCACCACTAAAGTAAGAACCGTGTCCATTTTGGGGTCCAGCTGTCAAAGGTCAAGGTCACTGGACTCATTGCTTTAAAAAAAAATTCATATGCATTTGAAGCCAAACTTTCCATCCCAAACCTTCCATCTTCAAGATATTGCTAACCTGCCAATAGACCATTTCAGCATTTCAGACGCGCATGTGCGATGACCGACCTTGAGCCCAAGGTGAAAGGTGACCATTACCAAAACAAACTACATGCGGTCCTGACAACATCTGCCGCTTCATTTGTCAGACGCAGCAGATACACTGTGTTACTTGTTTCTCTGGGTTTAACATGCCTCTTTCCAAACAATGTCGTGAAACATTGTATCAATGGTACACATGGTTTGTAAAAACAGAGCCAGCTAGTCTGTGAAAAAACAGAGAAAACAACACGTGCGTTGTGCGAGTTCTTATCAGTGAACGAAGGCACCAAGGCCATGTCACGCGCATGTGGGTGCAAGTTGCCAGCAGATCAACGCGGACATAAACCATTTTTGTTTAAAATGGTATAGACTATACTATAGTGTAATATATATATATATATATATATATATATATATATATATGTGTGTGTGTGTGTGTGTGTATGTATAACGTATATATATATGTATAATGAATATGTTTATATATATATTTAAATCATAACATGAATGACTGGAGAAAATTTTACTGATAGCGGTACATTGTTACAAATGTGTGAATTAATGACAACTTTAACAACAGGGATTTCTGTCCAAATAAGTTGTGTTGCTACGTTTAGTTTAATAGTTAATATTTATATAGTATTTTAACAGCATTACTATAAGTATTAGTAATACTTTTAGCCTGCCTCTCTTTCGTAACATAGAAAAGAAACCTTTAATCAGATATATATATGCATATATATAAATATTTTAATATATATATGTATATATATATACACACCTAGATGTTTTCATATATTCTTGTTACATGTACTTATTGACAGTTTTTTTACTCGCTATAATATATCAATTTACAACTCCTATTAATTTAAAATATATATATATATATATATATATATATATATATATATATATATATATATATATTCCTGTTAAATAAACTTATTTTAAGATTTAGCTTATTTCATAATTTTTATTAGTTCAAAATAAACATATTACTATAAATTATATTATGATAATTAATATTGAACTATATTATTAATATTATATAAAGTGCAGTAGATTAGAGTTTTATAGCAATATATATATATATATATATATATATATATATATATATATATATATATATATAAGATATCAATATGTATTACTCATCTTTTATTTATGTTTTATTTTGTTTCTTTAATGTGTGGACACTGCCATTTAGCTCCTCCTTATGATTAATAAAACTTTCACACTCAGCAATAACAACTAAGTTAAATGTAATAGTTGAGATTTAACAAAAACAAATATCTGTCACTCGCAACATTTAAAGTATCTCACCTAAAAACATTAAATATTACAAAAAAGATTGTACAGTTGATGAAAAGCCAGAAACAGGAGGCCATAGTGCCTGTCTGTCTAATTATGCAAGATATTTGATGAAAAATTGACCCTAAGAAAATTAAAAATATATTTCATATTTACCATTAGCTTTAAACAGTTTGTCTCATAGGCCTTCAGAAGCAGATGGGAACACTACGGTGGGGGGGGGGGGGGGGGGGTCTTGCAGGCAAGTCTTGTTTAGTTATGCCTGATGCCAGGTTTCTGGTAAGGAGTGAGACATTTGATACCAATGGGGAAAGGGGGGGGGGGGAGGTGAGAAAAAAACTTAATTGCAACATCCTCTAAATAACAATTATGTGCCATGCATCAAAATAACAATATATAAAAAAAGCTATATTTTTTTCTGGCCTGTGCCATTGATTCGAATTAATAAGATTTAAATGGCATACTCTTGACGTTTTTACTAATCTGTCAAATTTCTGTAGGTAGTGGATCAGTAGAAGTACAAATGATTAAGTAACACTTGAGAGAAATATATTACACCTTTTACACCCATATCTATTATGATGTAATATTTCAGCTCTTTAATAATGTAGGACCAGTGCTTGACACATACCTCTGTAAAGAGAAGTGGCAGCAAGTGCCCCCCCCCCCCACACACACACACTTTTGTTCAGGATAAACTTCAATGTTTATGTCTATATTAACATATTAAAATAAATGGCTACATATACGTATATATATATACATATATATACATACATATATATATATATATATATATATATATATATATATATATATATATATATATGGTATTTTTGTGATTTATGCAGTCAATATTTTATATGTTCCAAGGAAACTGCCCTTATATGCTTCATACAGACCTAATATATTACATTTTTCCAAAAAAAATGTTGGGGAGGCAACACACTCCCAAAATGTCCATGCATAAAACACCAATTAAGCATGAATTGTTTATTGATTGATGAAAGGTATTTGGTACATGAAAGGTACACACATGCATATATGGTCTGCCATTTTGATATTCAGTGTATCGGTGTGTATTGTGCCGTTGTCTAACAGCAGCTGGTCCAAAGCACTTGTATGAATTAAAATTTAATAATTTTATAGTAAAAGTATATTATTTTAGCATACGTATTATACACTTAGTATTCTGAGGATTCTCAAGAATTTATTAGTGTTAAAACTCCATAAAAACTATAAAAAAGGAAAATGTAAGCTGAAAAAAGTGTATGCTATAAAAGGACTTCCATATAGTATATATATTTGCTTTTTTCCCACTGCGTTTTAGTCATGTTTAAATCGTTCAACTGACATGTCATGTTTAAGTAAAATGTTTATTTACTGAAAATGGTCTGATTTATTTGTGATGTCCAGTAATATATATATATATATATATATATATATATATATATATATATATATCCCAGTAGCATAATTTATATATAAATATTATTTCTGCACATGTTAAGATAATACATTAGCAAATCCATGTAAAGCTACCATACAAAAACTCTCTAATAATCATATTTTTTCAAGTTCTTTGACACTTACATATTTACCCTAGATCATGAAAGCCATAAACATCTTCAACAGAAGGCTAATAATATATTACGCATGAACACTAACAGTGACAAATAACAGGGTAAACAGTTATGTTTACAAGTTTTGCATTATAATATATTTTTTAATGTCTTGATATGCTCCCCAAAAGCTATATTATAAATTATATTTACCATCCCATTACCCAAGAGTTAAAGACATTTTTGTAAATTTAGAAATAACAGTAATCTTGTCCCGCAGTTTTGCATGCTGAACTGTGAACATTTACGTGAAACATTTCGGACGATTCCGTTTTGTCCATGACAGGGTCAGAGAGTTATCAGTATTCATTATTTCCTCAGTGATTAGTGTGGATTATTATTAGGAAATATAAAAATATTGAAGCATTATCTGGACTAAAGGGAATTATGTCTTGAAACACTGGCCTTCAACATAAAAAATTAACAGTATTATAATAAACTGTTATTAACACAGGAATTAGGACAATGAAATTTGAGATGGTTATAAAGATGCATTTCGAGAAAAAAACAAAAAACAAAAAAAAAAATATCTAATCTAAATACTCATGATTACTAAAAGGTAACAAACATTCATATAAAAGTGTTGACAATGACATTTCTACATATTAATAAGTTAAATGTGAAGCACCGTCACGTGTCCACTTGAATATTTCACCAGTGTGATTCTGTGAGCCACATGGAGTGTACGACTGCACAAGTGCCCGTATTTGTTACATTTTGTTTAAAAAGGCCAGCAGAAGAGCTCTAACCTGCTTAGGAGCAATGTGTAACACTTATAAAGGGTGCCATTTTCTATGGGAGGCGTCCACTGAAAATATTAATAGACATATAGAAAGGGTCGGAACGTGACATTCCGCCATTTCTGCATTGCACATGTCTGATCAAGGAACGTGTTTTGGTAATGGTGATCTTTGACCCTGACTAGCATGCATTGCGAGTCGCGAGATGCTGAAATGGTCTATTGGGGAAGATTCTGTTCAAATTTAGGGTCATGAGGTCAAAGGTCAAGGTCACAGTACCCACTTATTTAAAAAGATTGTGGATGCATTTTAAGCCAAACGTTTCATCCCAAACCTTCCATCTTGCACATATAGCTGAGCTGCCAAGAGGGGAAGAACCTGATTGGTAGGGGGTCACAAGATCAAAGGTCATGGTCACAGGGGCCCATCTCTCCACATATTTGATTCTGGATGATAACTCTAGTTTGGATTGACATATTGGTTTTAATTTTTACTTATATATGACCCACCAAAAATGTAAGAACCCTTTTGATTTTCGGGTCATTAGGCCAAAGGTCGGGGTCACAAGACCCACTTCTTTAAAAAGATTGTTGATGTATTTTTAGCCAGTCTTTCTGTCCCAAACCTATCTTCCAGGTGTGGCTCACCTGCCAATATTGGAAGTAACTTGTGGATTTTTGGGTCACAAGGTCAAAGGTCAAGTTCATGGGGGCCATATGTCCACATATATTAGTTTCCAGATGATAACACCCGTTTTTTGTGAAATATTGGTTTCAAACTTGACTTATATATGGCCCACCTTTAAAGTTAGAACTGTTGATTCTGGGGTCATGAGATCAAAGGTCAAGGTCACAGGACCCACTACTTTAGAAAGATTGTGGAATCATTTAAAGCAAAACTTTTCATCTTAATCCTTTCATCATCAACGTGGTGCATCTTCCAATAGAAGTTTCCTTTTAATTTTGGGGTCACTAGGTCAAAGGTTAAGGTCACAGGGCCCATCCATTCACAAATTATTTTATGGATGATAACTCCAGTTTGGGTAGACAGGTTGCCTTCAAACTGACCACAGGGCCAATATTTTGAAAAGCCTCATAAACATATATCCTTATAGACAAATGCAGCTGAGCGTCAAGACCCATGGGTCCCTAGTTAAATTTTAGCTGAGCTCTGTGACCCATGGGTCTCTTGTTAAAATTTATTATGGGATAAAAAATTACTTAATTCTCAGTTTAGGTTTACAAAGAACAGATTATCCTTGTCATAGTTGTTAACATGCTAATGCTATTGTTCTTTAAAATTTTAGGTGATTATAGAGCGGTACAAAGGTGAGAAAAGTCTACCAGTGTTGGACAAAGTCAAGTTCTTGGTCCCTGATTCAGTCAGTATGATGGAGCTTGTCAACATCATGAGGTTAGAACCATAATTTATATGATTAAAGTCAGCTATTCTTCAATGTTTACTGTAGAATTCAAGTGATTTCTGGCTCTGTTTACATATAACTTAACTCTAGGTAATTGCTGTTAAGTAAAAGCTCTTATAATGTCTCTGTAACAGAGGTATAGGCTTAATAATCCACAAACTGTTAGCAATCACAGCAATTGCATGCAGAAAAAAGCATGTAACCAAAAGTGATTGACTGCAACTTTTTATATGTGCCTAAATTTAAAGGTCTTTCAATGCTAAAAGCCCTTCATAAGACTCAGGTTCATCCAACCTGCTGCCAGATGTAGAATTGCAAATCATACGAGTGGAGAAGAAACTGGAGATTGGTTTTTAAAGAGGGGATGGAGTTTGGCAGAATTGCAAATTTTTCATCAGAATATTTTCTGATTAACAAAATTATTGAGAGAGTTTATTCAGTCTCTCATCTGTACATGAATTCATGTCACATAATTGTAACTGCCAAAATGAAGTTTTGCGGATACTGTTTTTGACCGGGTTCCGCCGCCACCGCAGCATTCATTTCCTTAAGAACTCCTCTGAGACTACTGGAATGATTTTTCCGAAACTTACACCAATTATCAGGTCACATGTGAACTGGTGCCTAGCCAATTGGCATTGACCTCTGACCTTTCTTCTCCGCCCAGCATCCATTTGTGCATTCCACACATAATCCCACATATCTCGGGGACCGTCTGACCTATCAGGAAAAATTTATTGTACAAATGTAGCCCTTGGATAGCTTTATAACATACACAAAAAATGGTGGTGCCACCTGCAACCATGTTTGCACAGTATCCATCTGTTTGTCTTGGGTTAAAATCACTCATATCTCTGCAGTGGTTTGACTAATTCACCTGAAATTCAGCATGCGTATACATCCTGGATAGCTTTCTTGATATAATGACAGGTGGTGCCACGTACATTCCCGTTCACACTGCAGACATCCATGCTTATATCTCCAGACTGGTTTGACGTATCTTCCTGAAAATTTGTATGTGTATAGATTTCACATTGCTCTTTATCATATGCAAAAACTGGTGGCACCATTTGCAACCATTTATGCACAGCGTCTGTCTGTTTGACATATCTGCCTAAAATTTTGCACGTTTATACTTCCTGGACAGCTTTCTTGATTTTATGACAGGTGGTGCCACCTACATTCTATTTTACGCTGCAGACATCCAAGCTAATATCTCGGGAACCATTTGACAAATTGG
Organism: Sipunculus nudus; assembly: GCA_026874595.1. NCBI lineage: Eukaryota > Metazoa > Annelida > Sipuncula > Golfingiida > Sipunculidae > Sipunculus > Sipunculus nudus. The sequence continues at coordinate 54,807,208 of CM049319.1, read as the reverse complement.
GCCAAAATTTTGCATGTGAATAGATCTCACATAGCTTTATATCATACGTAAAACTTTTGACGCCTCCTGCAACAATTTTTGCACAGCGTCCGTCTGTTTGTCTGATGTGGGATAAAGTCACTTGTATCTCGGCCGTGGTTTGACATATCTGCCTAAAATTTTGCAGGTTTATGCATCTTGGATAGCTTTCTCAATTTTTTTTTGGAAGGTGGCGCCTCCTACTTTAATGTTAACACTCTGACATTCAAGCTTATATCTCAGGACTGGTTAGACATATCCCCCTGAAATTTTGCATGTGTATAGACCTCACACAGCTCTTTATCTTATGCAAAACTGGTTGTGCCACCTCTAACCATTTTTGCGAGGCATCTGTCTGTTTGTCTGCCGTGGGATAAAATCACTCCCTTCTTGGCAGTGGTTTGACATATCTGCCTCAAATTTTGCACGTTTATACTTCCTGGACAGCTTTCTTGATTTGATGACAGGTGATGCCACCTACATTCTAGTTTATGCTGCAGACATCCTAGCTCATTTAGTTGGTTAACAAAAAATGAAAATTTATATTAAAAAAGTATTCTCCAGTAATGGTGTAGGGTTGATACTTTCATTGGTTTGCATGTTGTCACAAGTAAACTCACACCCATTTAAGCAGAAATTTTTAATGAAATAAAATATGAGATCTAAAGAAAAAATCTGTATCCTTTGAAAGTGCTGCTTAGTAGATAATTTCTACTAATGGTTTGCATGGTGTCATTTTAGAAATTTATAAAATATAAAAATGAAGCTTAAATAATTGAAAGTAGCCAGTAAATAATTTGAAATCAAAATGGTTTGATATTCTGTATCATCACAGTATCATCATCTGGACAGATGAGTCATTGCAGTCAGCTGAACTTTTTTCTACAGCAGTTTAATATCTAGTTATTGCATACAAATAACTGTGTGGTATATATGGCAGCTCAGCTGCTCAGCTGTATTGTCAATGGTAACATTCAGCTAGCAGAACTGGAATTGGATTATCATTCTGGAATTATGAATGAGCATTCACTTAACAAGGTACTTGATAAAATGAGAGAGAAACTGGATTGTCCTCGAAAAAGTCCTGGCAGAAATTTTTATTTTTGTACCCTGATATTTGTTTGTATTTAATGGCTGACTGAATTGGATTCACATATACTTTGATACAAGTACAAAAGAGAAATACTGGAATGTGTGAACACCTTGAATAAGAGCCAAGAAGTTATTATTTGTCCATCGGTGACAGTGAAAAACAGTGCTTTTCAAAAAATGATAACTCTTAAAAGAGACATTTTGCATAGCTGAAATTTTGTACACTTGCAGATTAGGGGAAATTCTAAAATACATTAAATTTTCAAGTCTGTACAAGGTGTCCTACATTGGACTTCATAGCTCCAAACATTGGTCCGTTAAATTTTCTTCATCATCTTGGCCTTTCCTGTGAAAGAAGCATTCAGTGAATCTGTCAATTTATTTCACTTTTATCATGTATATATCCTATATACTGTATTGAGCAAGTTTGAAGATCATAGCATGAAAACATCTGGCTGTACAGGCCTTTGAATATTAGAAAACATGTTGTGTTTTGATTTTTTTTTTTTGCATTTTGACAGGGCCATAAAATCTGAATCCTCCATTTCAGGCAGTTTATAACTTATTATATCTAATCTACAACTACTAGACTGTGTTTCTGTCAAATTACAGAATTTTAGCATCATTATTAATGAAGTTATGAGCTCCTCAAAACAGGGGAAAATAACATATGACGCTCGGCCGTTATAACCCTCTTCCCTTTTAGGGGCCAAAAACATGAGTTTTCACAAAAATACGAAACAAACATTACAGAAGTTCATCATACATATCACAGTATTAAAATAAAAAAAATGAAGGAAATCTGAGATGGTGATGTGGGGGACCTTCAAGAAATTGGTTGATTTGGCATGGAATGACCCACATAGAAAATTTCATGTAAAATATAAATTTTCATGACAAATACACTTGTACAGACTTTTCTTCACAATGCCTGCAGATATTGGACTGATTTTTGGTGTCTAGGCAGATAAGGACCAGTTACAGATCGAGTTCTTGTTTTGTCCCAGTTGACCTACTTTTGACCATTTGACTGCTCCTGAACATAGAAAGTTTCAAGAAAAATAGAAATTTTCATAACAAATGCATATGTACTGACTTTTTTTCCTCAATGCCTGCAGATAGCACCCTGATTTTTTATGTGTGGGCAGATAATGACAGTTACAGATTGAGTTCCCGTTTCGTCCCGGTTGACCTACTTTTGATTGTTTTATGGCTCCTAAACATAGAAAATTTCATGAAAGACAGAAATTTTTATGGAAAATGCACATGTATGGACTTTTTTCCACAATGCCTGCATATACTGGCATGATTTTTGGTGCATTGCTTGATAATGACCCGTTACAGATCGAGTTTGCATTTTGCCCTTGTTGACCTACTCTTGACCACACGACACCTCCTGAACTTAAAAAATTTTTCAAAATTTTACAAATGTTTCTAATTTGCCCCACACATCTAGTCTACTTCTAAATTATGTGATGAACATCTTAGTCTTGAAAGACTTTTCCTATAGTTAACATTTTGTAGTACTGTTAAATATTTTTCAGTGTTTAGTGTTAATTTAAAAATTGAGTATGTGTTTAATTGACGATTATTAGATATACTACTCGTCCAATACTGCAATTAAGAATCATTTAATGTCTGTTTCAGTAAAGTAAATAATTTGTCTCATAATGTTCACAGGTGGAGCATAATGAAGTGTTGTCATTGTATGAAGTCTTTTGAATTGTCTCTATATTTTGGTTATCATTACAAGAAATGAGATCTAGTGACATACATGGAGGGTTAGAAGAAGTTTTATGTTGGTTTACAGAATAATCAATCACATGAGAGTTATATTCGCGCGAGTATTGACCCTGGCCCCACCCTTATTGTATCCGCCAAAACAGAGATTTGCGGATACTATGTTTTCAGCTGCTAGCCGCCGCCGCCGCGTAGGTGTCCGGAGAACTCCTCCGTAACTGCTGGGCGGAATTTTACGAAACCCTGGATTATGTTCGGGTCACATGTGAACTGCTGCGCCCCCATTTAGTTTTGACCTCTGACCTTTCCTCTGCGCTCTGCGTCCATTTGTGCGTCTGTTTCAACACATAAACCCACATATCTCGGGAACCGTTTGACGGATCAGGAAAATTTTTTTTGCACAAATGTAGCCCTTGGAGAGCTTTATAACATTCACAAAAAATGGTGGCGCCACCTGCAACCATGTTTGCACAGTGTCCATCTGTTCGTCTGCCTTGGGTTAAAATCACTCATATCTCTGCAGTGATTTGACTAATTCTTCTGAAATTTGGCATGCCTATACATCCTGGATAGCTTTTCTGATTTTATGACAGGTGGCGCCACCTACATTCACGTTTATGCTGCAGACATCCAAGCTCATATCTTGGGAACCGTTTGACCGATCGGGCCAAAATTTTGCATGTGTATAGATCTCACATAGCTCTTTATCATACGCAAAACTGGTGGCACCACCTGCAGCCATTTTTGCACAGCTCCCGTCTGTTTGTCTGCCATGGGATAAAATCACTCATATCTGGGCAGTGGTTTGACATATCTGCCTAAAATTTTGCAGGTTTATACATCCACAACAGCTCTCTTGATTTTATGACAGGTGGCGCCACCTGCATTCTAGTTTATGCAGCAGACATCCAAGCTCATATCTTTGGAACAGTTTGACCGATTTGGCCAAAGTTTTGCATGTGTATAGTTCTCACATAGCTCTTTATCATACGCAAAACTGGTGGCGCCACCTTCAACCATTTTTGCACAGCGTCCAACTGTTTGTCTGCCACCGGCTAAAATCACTCATAAACATATAGTGGTTTGACTTATCTGCCTCAAAGTTTGCATATGTATACAACTTGGACGGCTTTCTCGATTTTGTGGTAGGTGGCGCAACCTACATACACCATTTGGCTGCAGACATCCATGCTAATATGCAACACTTCGCTCTATTTCCCCTTGCCACTCAATCCATGCCTCACTTCACCCGTTCCACTCTGATTTTAGGCGGCTACACATAGTCGCTTGTCGACTACCCGTATTCTAGTTCATTACTACTTTTGGCTGACATATCAAGTCCTGCAGTTGGGGTAGATTCACGGTTCACATTTCTTGTTTTGATGCATTTAACAGCATTATTTTCAGCATCCCATACATACACTTTGTTCTCTATGATAAGTTTGTCATATTTAAACTGGGCTCTCAAATCATTATAAATCCCTTGCTTCCTTTAATTATGGTTTAAGGCATCTCCTGGCTTCTCTGACACATATAGAAAAGTCCTCCTGTACAAACACTTGAGAGTTGGACTTTTTTAGTTCTTTGCATGCCAGGCTCAAAACCCTCCCCTTGTCTTTGTAGCTGCCATATTTGACAATTATCGGACGAGGTTGATCAGGGGCATGCCACGGGAGTTGATGTGCTCTTTCAATAGTTAACTCTTTCTCCCTTTCCTGAAGATTCATATCTTCCTTTATTACTTTTCTAATTTTATTTTCACACTCTGACCATGATTCTGGACCATTCTCCTCTGGTATACTGAAAAATAACAAATTGTCCCTCTTAGATTACTCCTCTAGCTTGTCAACTTTTGCTCTCAGTCTACTATTTTCATCTTTAATTGTATCCCCAGACAAAGTCGGGGGATATTTATGTTTTCATACCGGTCCCGCCGCCGCCGCATAACAATCTTGTTGGCGCGATTTATATAACTCAAAAAATATTTCTTAGATCTTTACCAAACTTGGTATATGTATAGAAATGGGTGAGGGGACGACGTCTATTTAAAATGAGGTCATGACCGTGACTAGGAGAGTGTCCTTGACCTTGAATAGGTCCAATTTTGGGGAAAATCACACAAATTCTTAAAAAAACAAGAAATCTTGCATGGATTGATCCCAAAATCAAGTTGATGGAAGATCATGGATAGGGTTGTCATGTTTTAGAAACTGGTGGCGCCATCTTTAATGCTTTACTTGTTTTCGTGCCGTTTAATACCCCCAAAATTGCTACTTGACAGTACTGTGAGCATTATAAGTCAAAAACTAATAGACAGATTTCTTTTATATTATGCATATACATAGATATGGGTTATGGGATGATGTATATATAAATTGGGGTCATGACCTTTTCTATTAGAGTGGCCTTGACCTTGAATATTGCCATATATGGTGAAAATCACAAAAAATCATTAATATCTCAATAAGGGATGCATTGATTGGTCTAAAAATCAGCTTGACCGAAGATCTTGGATAGTGTTGTCATGTACCGGAAACTGGTAGCGCCACTTGTTATTCTTTTACTTGTTTTTGTACCGTTTATTTTCTTATCATTGCCACTTAACAGTACTGTGAGCATTATAAGTCAAAAACTAATGGACAGATTTCTTTTATATTATGCATATACATAGACATGGGTTAGGGGATGATGTATATTGAAATTGGGGTCATGACCTTTTCTATGAGAGTGACCTTTTCTGTGAGTGTGGTCTGAGATTAATTGTTGCTGAAGATGGGGGGCCTATTCTTATATATCTAGTTTCTCTAATCTCAGTCTGGAGTCTTGTCATTGTAGCATGCAAGTCTTTTACCACATCAAATAGATTGTCATCAGTAATTTCAGGTATTTCATCTTGTTTAGGATGAATATTACCAGAGCTTGGAGGGACTTTCCCTGATTTTTGGTGTTTTCTTTGGCCTTTTTGGTTCTCGAAGGGTGTTGCTCTCGGTTTCAGACTGTACCCTATTATCGATCACCTGCCAGGGATCCTGGACATTGCCGCTGCTGTCTTTGTCCAACCTGTCTTGGCTTGAGCTCCTAAGGACCCGGACATGAGACTACAGTGTTGGCTGGTCTTTACCCAAGTTGGAGCTGGCGTTCTTCCCAGTCTTGGGCGGCGGGCCGGGTTTCGCTATACATCCCCTGCTTGTACCAGTAGCACTGCAACACAAGTGGCCCACCGCAAGGTCAAGGCCACTCCTGTCAATGCAATGGTCGGCACTCAGAATTTTTCTTTCAACTTTGGCTGAAGAAAGCAGCCTATCCACGCTCTCCATTCTTCAGTGCCTACCCCCATTTGGTAGAATATGATGATATCTTTAAACTGATGCCACCTGACGTCTCAAATCAGTGTCCATACACAAAACTCGAAACTTTTTTCAGGAGCAGAAGTGCCGTACAACTGGCCGGATCAAAATCACTTGATCTGAACAGGAAATCTTGTGAATTCATAATCTATCAAATAACAAATAGTTTATTTTTGCCTAGGAATTCCAATTTTTATTGCATTTCTACCATTACAAATCAGAATACTGTATTCGATATAATAAGCGCCCCGGGAGCTCTCAAAATTTAATTTTCCCAAATTTTTTTATACCCTAATAAGCCCCCCCCCCCCCCCCCCCCAAACATCTGCCAACTTCCAAAGTGCATTACGATCCTCCAATTTAACACTGCGGCTTGTGTACACGTGTTTGACTTCACAGCACATTCAGGACAAATCAGAAAAAAACAATGATCATTTAACAATGGTTGTGTAATCAAAGTGATACCGATTTGCAGACGATTTTATTTTGTGTTGCATGAGAGAATTGTCTGAATGACTACAGTTCAAGATTTCCTTTGCAGGTGAAGAGGAAAATAAGGATGGTAATAAATGAACGCTTTTTATAAAAGTCAACGCCTAATAAGGTAGCAGAATATATAAAATGTTCATATAAAAATATGTAAAACAGTATTTATTTGAATGATGAAAAAAAATAATACGGGACATAGGTACCCCGATTATGTCAGTCACCTTGCGCAAATACCTTTGACAGCTGAGCCGATAAATGACATGGAATGGCATCGACAATAATTGTCTTTTTTGTCTTTCATTGTGCTTGATATTACATGCAAAAGTTTAAAAAAAAAAAACTGAAATACTGGCCCTGAGACTCCAGCGTATTATATTTACTTCAGTGCGTATACGAATCAAATCGGGGGTTTTGTTTTAAAATTGTTAGGAAACTTGTCATATTTAACATATATAACACGGTCCCTTTCTTGAACTTTGTTGACCCGTTATAATACATTCATTTCTCGACGTAGTCCAATAATACAAGCTTGACAAACATTGTCACCTGAGGAGAGGCAGCTTCATATTTATAATTATAATGCCCTACTGGTTGTCTTGTAATTGAAGTGCCATGAGCGAGTCTCTGTGTATGTCAGTGTGCAAGCCAGCTGACAGCGTCCGCATTCACTGGACTCGTGAACATTTTATGCAGTAAATACGGCACCATATGAAAAAATCATCCATGTTGCAAGCCAGCTGACAGCGTCCGCATTCACTGGACTCGTGAACATTTTATGCATTAAATACGGCACCATATGAAAAAATCATCCATGTTTTAAAATGCATATTACATGCTACTGGACACGTGGCTGTATTTATTTTCCCTATATAACATCTATAAAACACCTGAGGTTTGGGCCTCTTTTAAATAATTTTCAAAATAAATTCTGATATTAAACTTTTCTTTACCTGAGAATTTGTTGTTTCTTCAGTCAAACAAGACCAAGAAAAAGGGGGCTTGTGTATCTCCTTTTTTAACCATCCTGGCCCGAATGCAGTGAAGCCCAAAATACCCCACCAAGCAGTCCCAAACAAGCATTTGGACAACATCTCTTTGATTGGCCATAGATTTTAAAAAAATTGACCAATACTGTCAATTTTATTGGAAATTATGCTTAACATACTTAAAAATCAAACAATGGGGTGTTTTTGATGCTCCAGCACATGATGGCTAGAGCCAACCAGAGAAAGCCAGACCATTTACTACTCTCCTTCAGGTTCAGGGCTTGGTGACCCCAGGTCATGTAAACAAATAGGACCACGTGACCTACTGGATGGCACTTGGTTAGGCAAGTTCCCAGCATCCCTTGCGCGAGCGCTGTATACACACAGATTAACCCAGGGCACTGGGATCTTGAGTACACGGGTAAGCCCTGCATGCTGTCAGCGGCATCGACAATTATATCACTGTGTACATGTTTCAAGTGAATTGCCAAGATATTTTTTGGCAAAAAATACATTAAAACTTATATATTATCAGGATTGGGAATTCTGTTTTGGTCTGTCAATTCCGCAATTCCGTCCGCGGCAAGGGCAAACCTTTTCTTACCAATTATTTAACTATGTGCACATGGAAATCTGATGTATAAACGATAAATTCAAACAAAAACAATGCATTGTAATGTTCTTTATTGAGTGTATATTACCACCATACGGACTTGTTGCGGATCCACAACTGTGATACGATCACAGTTGTGGGAATGGCCTGTACAGTTAGGCCTTGTAATGGTGAAATGGTAGACACTGGTAGAAGGCACCAAAAAAACTCTTAAAACTACTAATTATACACACCAAAATGTATCCGTTAGTGTCTTTGGTAGTAAATGGGTCTTTCTGGCAACTTTACCACGTTCTTACCTTAATATATTAATGAAATATTATCCCTAACGATCCTTATAAGCCTGCCGTGATTTAAACATAACAATATACAGGAATTTGTAATGAGCGGACGTCGATCGTCTGGTACCCGCCACCGAGATCTATTATCGCCCGCTTTTTCCAGTTCAAACAGCGATAAGATCAGAGCGGGTTCCCAGTCTAAATCCCGTTGCAAAGGACTGTGGGTCATTTTATGTAATCATGGCGGCATGTTCTCTATGTAAACACATCAGCTCTTGGCAAAATTATGGATAAGTAGGGCTATTGAGCATTATTTTGGTGCCAATACTTTACAGATGTTTAATAAAACATCCAAAGACAACAAAAAGGTAATTATTTTATGTTGACACCGCTTGAAATATCAATCATACGATTCCAAAGGGGTCTTCTATTTGGAACCTTACGAGGCGTTTTCCTAAGAGTCGTTCCCAAGACGTTGTTGACGGAGAGGAGCAGAGCGGATCGGATCGCACGTCATGGGCCGAGACAACATACGGACATGATCACTGATATTCACGGCATCAAGTTTGGCCGACGTAATAATTCAAATTGCCGTAAATTATCCTTGGCGGCCCTGAGGACGCTGAGAAACTTGTACCAGTGTATAAGACGGCCGCCCTTCTTTGCCAATATTTTAGGATAAAATTTATCGTCCTGTACACGAGTAAATACAGTAAGTAATATATATTTCATTGCATAATATATCCACATGCATACCTGAATTCAGGTCACCCGATCAGCATGGCCACCTGCAGGGGTGCTTATTACATCGAATACGGTACTCATCTCTGTTGGTAGACTTTGCAATATTACAATTGAAGTTGGCAATTTTTCTCTCTGCAAGTAAAATAAAATTTAATCACCACTTGTAGGATAGCATTTCCTGATATCATTTTTGTGTATATTTTTCAGGCGTCGCTTGCAGCTTCACCCAAACCAAGCATTTTATCTGCTTATAAACAACAGCAGCATGGTCAGCAATTCAACGACAATATCCAGCGTGTACAAGCGTCATCAAGATGAAGACGGATACTTGTACATAATATATGCCTCACAGGAAACATTCGGGAACTAGCAATTCCAGGACCAGCCTTATTTATTCGTGGGTATGATCTGTGCTCAGAGTTATACAATTTGTTAATTATAATTTCTGAGCAGGTCTCTCCAGATCTTGATTTTACTGCCCCGAGATTATATTAATCTTAGCATAAGAATTAACATGGTGGGGGAGGTTGTTGATTGGTGCTAATTGGGTTGGGGTTGAACCAGGTGTTCCTAGTATAATCCAAGCCTGGAGCCCACAAGGTTAAACTTGTGATATATAGATGGAACCTTAGTGTTTCATTTAAAGTTCTAACAGTGATTACTTTTGGATTGTTACCAGCATTTTGCATGAAAAAACTGAAATCCAGGGGATTTACTACGTAGGGGTGAAGCATTTCATCCAATAATCAATGCATTTAATTGTAATCACTTGATTAAATTATAATCTGTTCTGAACCTCGGAATCTATTTTTTATAAGGATAGGTCCACGGCCTGTTGCTGGCACTGTCTACTGAATGAGAATGAAGATATCCATATGATGAGAATGATATGGTATTATTAAGCCTTCTGGATTTCAGGTTTTATATCCACAGGAATAGGAATAATCCAGAAGTAATAACCTGTCGTTAAGAAATTAGAGCAAATCTCTCAGGTTCTATAATGAGATTTCACTATTATGCAATTGTGGCATGGATGGGGTTCCAACGGGGGACCTTACCACTAGGCCACTTCCTAGAACGCGAATCTATTTGTTCAGATTATCTTTTGCATGTATCACCTCCCTAAGCTTCATGTGTGATGTCAAATTTGATAGAGCACACAATGATGCTGATGCTATTAAACTTCATGTTATCCATGGAAACCTCTTTCTTAGCAACATGTAGCACGGGGGGGGGGGGGGGGGGGGGGGGGGTTAGGTTGTAGTGAAGTGGTTAAGGGTGTTGTACTTCAGAGCTGAAGGTTCCTTGTTTGAACCCCGCTGGAGCCTCAATAGCATACAGGTGTAATCTCGTTATTGAACCTCAGAGATTTTCTCTTATGTCTTAACAACAGGTTATGACTGCTGGATTAATCCTAACCACGTGCATATAAAACCTGAAATCCAGAAGGCTTAATAATAACATATCATTCTTATCATATGGATACCTTCATCCTCATTCAATAGACAGCGCCATCTACAGGCCATGGACCTATCCTTTAAGAAAGACCAAAAAAATACATGTACCTCAGAAAATTGAAGCAAATCATTCTGTTTTGATCATCCTATAAATATAAAGGAGTGGCATATTGCAGGAGTCATATAGATAACAATTATAGATCACTACCTTTGTGTCTTGGTGGCTAAAAATCGTAGTTAGTCACTAACCATTGTAACCATTGTATATACAAGTTCACATCGATCACTAACAGTTGCATGGAATTTAGTTGTGTTGGGGGGTTGTCCTTTTTAGCTCAGCTGAGCTATAGCGATCACTCTTTGTCCGTCGTACGTCTGTCTGTCTAGCTGTCCGTCTGTCCGTCTGTCTGTCCGTTAACCAGGCACAAATCGTAACCGCTGGACCTAGAATCTTGTAACTTGACATTCTGAGAGGTCCATGAAAAATCTCCTTAGAAACCAAACTTAGGTCTCTGTTACCCATATCCTTCAAGCTATGGGGCCCCAAAGTACCCCTCAGAATAATGGAAAATTTGATACAAAAGCTGAAGTATCTGAACAACTAATGCAGAGATCACCATGAATATTCTTTGCATGGATATTGACCATTAAGTGTTTTTATTAGTTTCTGCAGACTGGTGGAGCCACGAGTATTTTTTTTTAAAGTTTATGCATTTGTTCCCCTATTTTTGAGACATATAAATACAGACACAATCTTGGCATTTTGGTTAATCTGTTTGATGCTACAGTTGAATGGGTATATACTACCATTCAGATGATAAAATTTCCTTTTGCGAATCTCTTCCCATTCAGCTGAGCGTCATGACCCATGGGTCACTTGTATGCTATTATTTTAGATTGTGATGGCAAATCATAGGAAATAGTTACATTGTAGTGCTGAAAATCATAGAAAATGCTGGCCACGTGAGGACTGCTTATCATTACTGTGTTGTGGTGACTGTATTATCTGTATGTGTTTTATTCATTAATAAGCCATTACATCATGCAAACCAAAGGGTGAGGTGGACATGTCATAAATATTAGTATGGTGCTGCTCCCTGGTAGACAGGCAGTGAAATAGCATTCCAAAACAGAAGTGTTCTCAGCCCCAGTTCATTTATATTATAGATTAATTCCAAAAGTTACTAACTCATGGTTGTTTTTGGTATTATCCTGTGTTCTGTAGAAAAAAGCCTGTTTCTTTTAAGATTTGTTAATAGGATACTAAACACTAATGATGGGCCGATGATGGATTATAATCAATGATCAGTTGGGTTGATACAAATGATCCAATGATCAATCTTGCAGTGCCATAATCAATTGTAAATTGTTGCATGTAAGTTAGGCTTTTTAATGAGAAAGTGTATGCTTTTATGTACATTATGCAAGCAACTCAGAGAAAAGTGCATTTATTACAAAAACTTTATTCTTAAGATATTATATTGTCATTTAGACTATAGAATTATGACATAATTAGCCTGCATGTATCAGGCCAACAGATCATGCAGTTGAGAAGATGAACTGGTTTATATATAGTCCAAAAGTTCATACTTCTTAACAACTGATGACATGTATCAATCGGTCGGTATAGGGCAAATGATTTTACATGATGTTTCAAAGAATAGTGTGTGTGAAAGAAGGAAAGAAACATCTAAAGAAATTTATTTTTATAATTATTTTGTTCAATGTTCTGTTATGAGATTGTCTCAGCCTCTGAGATTGTCGCAGTAAAAAAGAAAAATTAAACACAATAATGAAAATACAAGACTGATGCCAGTCTGTGGGGATTATTTTAAAAGGTTTGATTATACAGTTTTGGTGATATTTTTTTCTGTGATGGCTAATGGAGTTGTGATATAGAATGTCAAAGGTGATTCAGAATGTTAAAGGTCATTCATAATGTAAAAGAAAATGGCAAATGGAACATGCAGACCCTCATATGATCCATTTTTTCTTCTCCTAGAGTCATACCAGGAGATTTTTTTCAGAAGTGTTTGATATTTTTGTCTGTTTTGTGTGTATGTGGAGTTCCTATAAATAATAACATTTGATGGGAAGATGGGACATAGAAGCAGGGTATCACAACAATGTTATGTATGTATCAGACCGTCAAGGGTAATATAAAGCCTGTATCTTATTGAGCTGCATCAGCTTGCCAACGTCACACAACACAACAAGCATATAAAGTCCAGCCGAAATCAGGGCCAAGTACTTGTGCTATGTACCAATCATGTATTTAGTACAATTCACTGTGATTGCAAGTGAAATTTCGCTGATTTCATATTTTCTCACAATTGTTGTGCTTCAACAAGTTGCAGACCAGTGAGATACAGCCTTGCGGGTAATTTAATTTTTTTTTATCAATTTCCATTTCACTTTATTTTCAGAGCAGTTGAGAATATATATAGGGCAGTCATGTTCATTTCGTTTTGAGTGACAGCTCATTGCCCCGGTAACGTTCTGACCTGGCCACAGGCTCAAAGAGAATTGCCCAAGACGTGGTTTTGCTTAGGGCCTCAGGCACATAGGATGCCTGGCCGGTGAGTTGTAATTCAAACGAAACATAACAACAAAGGCTGCGTGCACACCTTGCTGGCTGGTTTCAGTTCTGCAGACAACAGATACATGGCTATGCTAACACAGTCATAATGTCATAATCAAATCGGTTGATGATGCGAGATACAGAGAGAGCAATTTAAATTTGACCGTATGGGCAGAGCCAGGATGCCTTCGAGTGTTTGTTTATTGGCATCTGGTTGGCTGCTTGTCACATCATACTCATGTTTTTTTCAGTGGACAACGAACCGCCATCTGGTGTCTAAATATATCATAAACGGTCAAAGCTGGCAGTGTGAAAATCAGTTGCTTCTTTAGAAGTACAAGGTTTCCACTGCCTTGGGAGTGTAACTGTTACAAGTTGAGATAATTATGTTTTCTTTTGTAACAAAGAGTGAGAAAACACATAAAAAACACATAGAACTCAACTTGTAGCAATATCGTCATATTCATGATAACCCAAAAGTCAGTCACTTGTGAAGGGCCCTTCCATAATCTTCTATGAGGAATATCCCATTGATGATATGGTTGCATATGGAACCACTGGCACCTGTATATTTAGTAGAAGTGGATAAATGGATGAAGTTAAACAAATGTATCATGACCATTGTAAATTGAGTATAACACACTCATCAGCATACATACTCATAAACATTAATTGTTGGTGAAAGGGCTTAGAGTTGCATCATAGTAAAATTCAGATTTGGAATCTGTTTCAAATCTGGATTCCACTAATGAACAATTGAGATGTTCATTCAAATACAAGCACAGTTTTATTGAAATGACAGGATTGTCAAACAAACCTGTAACATAGCCTAATTACTAGTCATCAAGATGAAAATGTTTGTAAATATTCAGCTCATTTAGCCACTTACATTCTCATATATTTTTTTTATAAAGAATTTAATGAAATGGAAAGTGTTTGACAATGCTGTGGTTGCATTGCTGCATACTCGGAAGGTTTACAATTCGCAATTTCACCATTTCACTGTAACAAGAGGGCTCAATTTTGGTGATCTCGAAATACAATGAACTACACATAATGATATTTATCCATTATTTGAGGAATAAATTATGCACAGTTATACGTGTGAGAAAATAAAAAATTTTAATGGGGACTTAAGTTAATATTGAGCGAGTAGGATCTTTTTTTCCTTGTTGGCAGATTAATTTTAAATAGATCTGGTTTTGTATTACAGCTATCATAGGTGAATAGGCCTTTGCGTTTGTCTTGCCTTTGGTGATGGAGTATCTTCTACCTGATGCTTTTATTTTTATGACAATATCCCTTTTGTGAACGTCTCAGATTTGAAACCCTTGCGAACAAAATGGCAACCACAGTATGATAGAACAATTTTGCTTGTGTTTCTTGGTAGCAAATAAAGCCTGTTACATCCAGGAATAAAAGTAATGTTTGGCAAATAAACATGAACTTAAGTTTTAAAGAGGGATGTATTAGATTAAGGTTTAAGTGTAAAGTCAACCTGCCAATTAAGATTTAAGATTGTTTTTGTAAGTGTTAAGACTTAAATTATTGTTATTGATGATAGACATACATGCAGTGGAATTTGTCTATTTAGACCACCTGTCTTTTAAGACCATACTCGAGTAACTGAAAGCATTCACATTGGTAATAACTGACCTGTCTAATAAGACCACCTTTAAATAAGATCACTTTTGGCCAGTCCCACAGGTGGTCTGTCTACACAGGTTTCACTGTACATACATTTGTTTATTTTGATACATGGATATGTGAATTGTAATTCATGGACACCAACAAAATTGAAAGATTGCTCATCATGATTTATGTAATAATGAAATAAAAAAAATTAGTACACTAAAAAATATTTTATTGAATTTGATATCACTTTCCCAGGTAAATGTATATTCATTAATTCTGATTGTCTTGTTTATTCATTTTTGCTTATTGTCTCCATTTATATGATGTTGTTGCAATGGTTATTTTATAAATATTATTTGTTGTAGGCCTATTAGACTGACAGAAAAATGCATTTATATTGGATATATATTTGCTTAAATTTGTATATTTTGCATATATTTTTATGTAAAATGTAAATATTACAATAAAGAGCTTTACAAATTTCAGCCATATTTTCATTACTGACCAATGACAGTTTATATTTGTCAAAAAAGGTACATAAAAATTTGTGAATATACTAGTATTATCTCAGACTGTATACTTTTAGTTCACTCAATGAACTTATGCCATGGTGCAGCATCTGCTGTCAACTGTCCACCATCTGTTACCAAATATCTCAAGAGCCACAGCAGCTGCCTTCATGAAACTTTGCAGAATCAATGATCATGGGATGAACATGCAAGAATAAGCTCTTGGTAGTGCCACCTATGTTGACTGACTTTCTGCGGGACGAAATGGTCTTTTCCAATATCTCAACAGCCACAGCAGCTGCCTTCATGAAACTTTGCAGAATCAATGATCATGGGATGAACATGCAAGAATAAGCTCTTGGTAGTGCCACCTATGTTGACTGACTTTCTGCGGGACGAAATGGTCTTTTCCAATATCTCAACAGCCACAGCAGCTGCCTTCATGAAACTTTGCAGAATCAATGATCATGGGATGAACATGCAAGAATAAGCTCTTGGTAGTGCCACCTATGTTGACTGACTTTCTGCGGGACGAAATGGTCTTTTCCACTTCTTCCAAGATAAGTCATAATGTATTAATATTTTGGCCTTCATATCATAGTCAACAGTTTCATAGAGGAAGAGGAATAATTTGAGTATAAATTCAGTCATGTCATTTTCAAGATGGCATCTCAATGGAACTTCAAATTGTGTGGATCACAAAATTTGACAACTTGATGTTTCCATACATGATGTATTGTCTGTTACCATATATCTTTGGAACTGCAGTAGCCTTCAGTTTCAAATTTCAGAGGAACAATGATCATGTGACTGCTAAATTATTTGACCTGCAGGTGGCGCCACCTTTGTTGACCTACTTTCTGCAGGCTATTGTGGTCAAGGGGGAGGGGAGGGATTAAAAACTACTTATACAATACATATGTGTAGTATGAACGCGATCGGGTTAGTGCTTCCCGGGTTATAAAGTGTCACAAAAACCTTAAAGGGGCCTAATCAACTATCTGACCTTTTTAAATTAAAGGTAATCCCTTTGAGCTATTATAAAAAATAAACTTAGATATCACCGCACACAGACTGCTTGTTTCGTTTATATCAACGTGTTCATAATATGTGGGGGCCCGCAAAAATAAAACAAATTCAACAAGTGCATATGGTAGCAAATTAGAAAAGCCAGAGCTTTGCAAATGCCGTTTTGCAACAAGTGACCATTCTTCCTCCGCATATATGAAACCTTTCGCCTTAGGTTACATGTTTTTCCCATTTGTCAACAAAGCTTTGTTAAACACGTTGTTGATAATCAAGTTCATACATCTTTCACGGAGGCGTTATAAGAACTGTTTATAACCAGAATCACCCTAAGTTCATTAATATATACACAGGAAAGCCAGATATTACATATATTCTTTTTATAGTGGGTGAATAAGTAGGTGAATCGGCACCTTTAATCTGAGCAGGGTTGGCATCTGTACAAATCTGTACAAATTTGGTCTAATTACTAGTCCAGAAATTACAATATGATAAAAAATGTCAATAGTTGTGCTAGGTATTGTCATTTATTCATCAGTGTAATACGTTTAACATTCAAGCTAAACGTCGACCTTTGGGCAAGAAGCTCATCGATGTCTCCAGGTTGTAAGTGGACAAGAATATATAACCAGTAACTGACCTGGGAAGCTAGCGGAGCTACATTTTGACAGGTTAGGTATCGAGGATGACTGGGCAGCGTTTAGAGATTTAGTCCAATCCACATCACTTGATGTCCTTGGACCAACAACTAACTATGAGGCGCCAGGACTGGTTTGAAGAGAATGATAACCAAATACAAGGGCTCCTCACAGAAAAACACAGGCTCCATCTTGTGTACCAGCAGGACACGACCTCAACCTCAAAGAAAGCGGCCATCACAAACATCAGCCGCTTGGTCCAGACTAACTACATAACATACAAGATACCTCGCTAAGAGACAAATCAGTATGGATCCGGAGAAACGCGTATAGGCATGGCAATAAAAGATTCTATGATGATGCTATCAAAGATTCCTTCTTTTCAGTAAGCAGCGGCGTAAATCAAGGCTCCGTTCTAGCTCCAACACCGTTCAACATGATTTTGCTGCATATCTTATGGACGTTTTTAACAAGGATGATCCTGGAGTCGATGTTAGATATTGCACAGAAGGGAAGCTCCTCAATCGCAGAAGATTGTATGCTGTCACGAAAGTCAGGACTGCCATTATCAGTGGCCTGCTATTTACTGACGACTACGCCCTGAATGCTTCTTCAGAATCAGGCATGCAAAATGGACCAGTTTTTCCGTGCATGCGACAACTTTCAGCTTACCATCAGCATAAAGAAGACAGAAGTGATGCAGCAACCAGCACCAGGAAAGCAATATAACAATATAACCAAACAACTGGGAGCGTAGAGCTTTTATCTTGAAACCAAGATCCAGGATCACACGATAGTAGTCATCACAACCCGGCTGTGTGGCTGCGAGACATGGGACTTACTATGCTAGACATGCTAAACAACCGAACCACTTTCACTTCACCTGTCTATGACGACTGATGACTATTAGATGGCAAGACAAAGTCATCGACACCGAGGTCCTAACATGTGCCAACCTCCCATCAATATACACCATCATGCATCGATGCCAGGTCCGATGGACAATTCACGTTTGCCACATGCCAGATACAAGACTCCTAAAACAACGTTTGTATGGAGAACTGATGTCTGGTAAAAGATCGGAGGTCAGAAGAGGCGCTACAAGGACAGTCTGTAAGCATCACTCAAAAAAAAAAATACAGACCAACACAGACATATTGGAAAGTCTTGTAGGTGCACACAGAGGTGCAGTAGACGATGAGATTGCACGACTAGCGAGGTCCGAAAGGCGAGGATGGCAACTACCTCAACGGCAAACACCGAACATAAGTGTACAACACGTGGGAGGTTTTTCCGTGCTCGGATTGGCCTGACAAGTCATCTCGGGACACACAAAGTTAGATCAACTACAAAACCTTGATCATCGTGGTCATCTTCGCAAAGGGATGGACGAACATCAGATACTCGAAAAGCGAGGATGACAACTGCCACAACGGCAACCACCGAACATAAGTGTACAACATGTGGGAGGTTTTTCCGTGCTCGGATTGGCCTGACAAGTCATCTCGAGACACACAAAGTTAGATCAACTACAAAACCTTGATCATCGTGGTCATCTTCGCAAAGGGATGGACAAACATCAGATACTCGAAAAGCGAGGATGGCAACTACCTCAACGGCAACCACCGAACATAAGTGTCCAACATGTGGGAGGGTTTTCTGTGCTCGGATTGGCCTGACAAGTCATCTCGGGACACACAAAAGTGTGGGGGCATATGTCACCGAGTAATTTTTCCCTGTAAAAAGTGGACACCCTTCATTTTTGTGATCCTTAGACCTCAAACTTTACAAAAAAATATTGTGCCAATTTTTCTATAGTGGTTTTGTCATTTTCTCAGGTCAAATTTGATTTTAGAGCAAAAATTGAGGACCATTATATATAAATATTTCATACAGAGTGATATTTAGCAACAAAACACCTCAAAACGTTAGTAAGATATATTACATCACAATAACTTATACTAGACACTCAAAGATTGCGTTAAGACGTTTATTACAATATTGGAGAGCACCCGTAGAGCGCAAACCTCCGCCAACACATGGATCCGCATCAAGATCCATCAGACTAATCAAGAAAATTAATCAGCTGTTGTTTGTCCACCAGTATATTGTTCTACAAAATTTCATTGATGAATTCATTAAAAGAATTCATATAGAGACAACAAGGTATCCTTGGGTAGTTTGTGCAATGTACATATGGCGGACCACTTGCTGATTTCAGGCAATCTGTATCGTATACAGTATGGCTCCACTTTCCTTGGTTTTAACCAGTGACTAAATATTTGCTTCATTTATAAATAACATATGAAAATGGCCCTGTTATTCTTCCATGTGATATGATTTTGTTATTGCGTCATCCTATTGTTCGATTATTACATCGCCAACATCACTATCCGCTCGCTGATAGTGAAGGTATAGAAACCCGCCTCTTACGGTTAGTTCATCCAAAGTATATTTAAAGGTTCCTAAGGAATTCTAGGGAGTATTTTTATGTTTTTGTCATAATCCAAAAAATAATTTGTAAAATTTTATGGCTGATGACTAAATTTTTTTACATATTTTGTGAAGAATAAAGAACAGAAAATAGGACATCTTTGACTGGATTTAGTGCCAGATCCACACTAACCCAACCCAAAGTTTTAGGAAATTCTACCTAGTCCTCCATTCACAGTGAAATGGAGTACATATTAAGAAGCAAAATAATAATAATAATAATAATAATAATAACATTGTTCATATAACCTCAGCTCTGTACGGGCAATAGCATATCATTTGGTAGCAATTATACCTTCTGTGGAGTAGCTATTTTCATCAGTTATTTACAGACATTTATTTACAGACATTAACAGTGGATTGAGACATGTAAAGGATAATCAACATTGAATGAAATGCATGTTTTGCTGCAGAATTCATTAAGGAGAGTTTTTTTAAAAACAAAACAAAGGGACCTTAAAAATTGAGAATTTTAGAAAAGTCCTGTTGAAGGAAACAAACTTGAAGTAAATATCAAATCATAACAAAAAAAGTGTCATCATTAGTCATAATGTTATCGAACGTGTTTACAGTTGTTCTTCTATCCCATCTTTAAACCCCCCCCCCCCCCCCCCCCCCCCATGGTCTATTTTTCAATCTATTTTGTTTGGTGGGCCAATTTCTTTTATACATTTATGGGAATATGAAACCGAGGCATTCAGGTTATACCAGTACAATAACAAAAACGGACAAATCTTAACAGAAACTATGGTAAAACCAATGGTAAAGTTTAAATATAACAATGGTAAAGTTAAACGCTGGTTATTGTTGAATTCTTGTCGCTTTTCCATTATCCTTAAATGACTTGTGATGACACAGTGGCTACATAGGCTGTTCCATCCGTCGAAGCAAGATCACTGGTACAACTTTCATTTTTTTCATGAAAATAGAAATCTGTAGACAATGAGTAGCACCCAGCTTGTACTATCTATTTATAATGCGAATTATGAAATAAAGAATAAAGAAAAGTCTATTCTTATATTTTATAAAATCTGACTGGTTATGTCATTAAATGCAGGGTATGTCGGATGCAGCAGCGGAATGTACATCTTTGATTTGAGCCCATGTATTTTTATCATATTTATACCAAATAACTCCAGGCAAAAACTAAAGCATTTTATACCTGATTAACTAATGCTCGTTTTCCTTTAAATCATGACCAAGAACAATTTTGATTTATTGCACAAGCTAACAAAATGACACGTGCCTTATACAATACACAAATGCCTTGAATGTAATTAAAGGTTTTGCATTTCTTTTTGGTTATTGTAATTTTAATAAAGGCCATAAAAACAATAACAAAATTGTTTGGGTTATAGTAATGTAAAAGTAATTTTCAAGGAACCAAGTTAAAGAATCTGAGCTTAGTTCGTGTTTCTTACTGCTGGTCCAACTTACTGCTTAATGATCTCACCTAAATAATAATTTGTTAAAAAGTAGAAATAAAAAAATTATTATTTATACGTTCATTTGGCAAATGTTAAAATAAAATATTAAAACGTGTCTTGTAAAACAATATTTTATTTAAAATGATTTTGCAAGAAAATACAATTGTGTATGAATGCATCACATCTCTCTCTCTTTCTGTCTCTCTCCTCACCCTCTCTCTCTCTCTCTCTCTCTCTCTCTCTCTCTCTATATATATATATATATATATATATATATATATATGTGTGTGTGTGTGTGTGTGTGTGTGTAATTATACAAACAGACGGATCAAATTTTGTCAGACATTTTTACTACTACGTAGTTTCGTGCAACGTGCTGCACTCATCACTGTCTGATTGATTATATAGCTCTGATGTCATACCAATGAGCACTCTAGCAGTTGCTAATTGCAGTAAACCATTAGATTAATTTATATATTTATATATATATATATATATGTGTGTGTATATATATTTACTAAGTATAATGATTAGTGGTATAGCCGTGTTAGTCTGTAGTGGAAGTGTAGGTTTGGAGTAAGAGTGATGCCTTTTAGATAGACTAATATCAATAAACATGTTACTATCTACCTTTTGGGATAGCTTAAATGACTAGAGATTACCATTGCTTTTAGAAAAAAAATAACACTTATCCCCTGAAGAAAACTGTCAAGGTACATAAACATTTGCAACAGTATGTGAATTATCTCATGCCATTTGTTCATTAGTTTTGCAAAACCATCCCTGTACAAGGACTTACAATTTCCAATTCACCTGTTTCAATCGTTGTTATGGTTCTGTGTGTGAGTAAACACAGTCCACATGTGTCTGTGTACTGTAAAAAGACCATAACTAGAGGTCGTCTGTGCACAACTCCAAACAAGGAGAAATGATATGGAAGATAAAAAAAGATACACTATTGGAATGATTGAGAAAATCTTGTTTTGTAAAGTAGCGCGATTTGGCCGCCAGGTGGCATGCGCGCTATGTTTACATTTGTACCACTGATCTCGCAAACCTAACATCACTTGTGTACAGGAGTACTCAAATGGTTTACAATAAAATATTAGCAGATACCATCATATTTTAAGGAGAAAAAAATCAAGCTATGTGTATTAGGCATTTAACACTGTATGTGTTTATCAAATATACTTGGTATGTGAATAGGTACATTTAATATAACCAAAAAATAATTTAAGACAATCCCAAACTAGTCAGAGAACTAAGTTTGTGTGTACAGTATCTAAATACATTCCAAAAAGAACCTTTCCTATCCTCTTGTTCCAGCTTACTTTTTTTATGTTTCGGTCAAAGTTTATTAATTTAACATTTTAAATACTATTTTAATACAAGCTGAAAGCCATGTCAAAACTGATTAAAAAAATTGGCACCATGTTTTTAAGGTTTCATAGAAAGATGAAGATCAAAAATGCATGGGGTGTCACATTTTTACAAACAAAATTTACTCAGGACGAATTTGCTACATATGCCCCTACACTTCAAAGTTAGATCAACTACAAAACCTTGATCATCATGGTCATCTTCGCAAAGGGATGGACGAACATCAGATACTCGAAAAGCGAGGATGGCAACTGTCCAACATGTGGGAGGTTCTTCCGTGCTCGGATTGGCCTGATAAGTCATCTCGGGACACACAAATTGTCATCAGCTACAAAACCTTGAACATCATAGTCATCTTCGCAAAGGGATGGACGAACATCAGATACTGGTATTTTTAGTGGTCTACTGGATGGTAAGACCAATTAAAACGCGCCACCTTGAATTCTTGGCATTGATCACCAATGGATGAGGTATTATGTAATACGCATCAAAACCTCCACGAAACTCATGATTCGACCCATTGTTATTATATATGCAAATGATTTATATAATTAATGTATAATAATTGTTTTAATTCTTTGGAAGGGGACGACCAATAAGATATTATTAGTTATTAGTTATTATTCATGTCTAGAGAGGACCAACTACCCAAGTAATTAGACAAACCATTTTATCACACTTAATAAAAGTATATGCTTCTAAATATAATTCAGTTAAAAAATTCAAATAAGCATCGCTATTCCCCTGGAAATAACATGCAAATGTAATTGTAATTATTAAATAAAAAGACGCAAATATGTACACTTGCTTTAAAATAAAAAAGTACCGCTAATAAATAATTTATTAAGCAACGGTTTCCGTCATGATGTTTCTTTATGACAAGACTTAACCCTAATCTCGAAAATTTGTTTAATATGCATAATTTGTCTGCATTTTATTAAATAAAATATATAAGATTTATAAAGACATACGTTATATCTTATCAAATTTGAATATTTTGTACACGAAATACTTTATTCTTTCTATAAAAGCCAAATAATCAATAGATTTTTTTATTGTATAATCCATTCCACTAATTCATTCAAATATACAAATTTATGCAAATTATCTGATAAGACAAAAACAGTAAATTTTTTTGAAACAGAAATTGATTCTACAGGAATGATTACCTTAGAATCAACCAAGAAAAGGTTTCTGTTGACGATGATATAAATGTTTTGCCTAAACCTTATTAAATGACTGTGTTTTATGATATATTACTCTGGTTTTAATGTGGCCTCCATTCATCCAAATTATTAAAAAATATGTTTGCAAAAATCTATATGAAAATTCCACAGGAGCCAACAATTAGACATAATTGTATACACTACAAAGCATGCACAGAAATCAGTGCATTTAAGTCTTGTTTGTATGCACTGATAATTCTATTCCCATGGACTTAATTTGCATTAATCTATCTCTGTCTATTTTATAACAATATACTCCATTAACCCTGGCATATTTAATATTAATTTATTCCTCAATAGTTGGTCTTTCCATCTGATCACACTTTGTGGCTCCTTTTTATACATTTGCAAAATTACAGAAAATGTAACTGCATTTATACCCAATTTTAAAATAAAATTTACATTAAATATCATAATCAATATGCAGCTATCACATTTTTTTTATAATATTTTTCTGTATTTCAAATCTGTAAATGAATGTTACATTTTGGTGAAAACTGCAAGTTCCTATCATTAATAATAATTAAGATATTAAGAAAAAAGTGAAATAATTCACTTCACCTAATCGTTGAGAGGTTGCCATGAAAAAGGGTCCATAAATACGCCAAAGAAAAAAAAGCCACCATCTTTTTTTTTTTAATGAAGAGATGACTACCTTTATGAAAATGAAGGTTTGTGTTTTGTTATACCTCCGGTTGAGGTAACACTGGTTTCTAAGCCTCTTTATAGGAAGTTGGCCGCTATTCTTTACCTCGACTGCAACCACCGATCAAATGTGTCCAGGTTCTTCCGTGCTCGGATTGGCCTGACAAGTCATCCCCGACACACAAAGCTGGATCAACTACAATACCTTGATCATCATCATCTTCGCAAAGGGAAGGACGAACATCATCATACAAATAAATATAGCTGTCCATTATTATGTAACCATTGTAGGCGTGAAATCCAATAAATTCTACAAATAAGGCAAGTAAATACCGGGCTGAGTGTTTATATTTCCAAAGATATAGCTCAAACAATCAGTATTCTGAAGGCATTTTTTATTTTGTTTGCCCAGTCAGGGAATTAACTGTACCGGTTTTGCATGTTAATTGGGTGTGACAAAATTTTGTAAATATTCTACCCAGCAACTGCCTCTGTAATTTTTAAAGCACTCCCCTCCTAAATACAGCCTTTTTGGTCTTTGATATTTGATCTCAAGAGCAAATGGTTGAAAGGAAATCCAACAAAAAGCACCTGGGTTTGTATTTGTTTCAATAAATCTCGTCAGATGGCAGCACATGGTGGTGATTCGTACTATTCAAGAATGCACAAATAATAATGTATACAACACATTTGATTTTATTTTTTTAAGATATGCTTTATTCTTTGTCACATACAGAGTTTTATGATGTCATGTTAATCTTGCCAGATGTGAGTTATACTAAAGTATAGGGCTACCTAGGGAGTTAATTACTTTTTTTTTATGATATAACTTCTGTACATATACGGAGAATCTGTTTGACCCGACTTATGATATATAAGATTAGTTGGCATGTATTGTAAGGTAATGTAATAAAAAATTGTGCCAAATACCCATAGGGCTTCTGTTATAGAGGTCTTCAAGGCTGTTTGTGTGACCAAGAGAACCTCGGGCCTTTTACAAAATGACAGGCATATATTTTACAATTAAAATTAATTTAACATCTGGAGATCTGGGCCCCGGCGTCCTATATGTTCGACCTAATGGACGGGTGTTTGTCCAACAGATTCAACATAGGACGAAATGGACACCCTTTCCCACGCTGAGGCCTTTATAGTGCAGAATTGTTAGATCCAACCGGGTCTATGTATCAACGTGTAGTAGCCGCCGACCTTTGCGTCGCCGGCCCACCAAAGGAATAACGCGGGTTTTAGCACGACACGACCTGTTACTCTTAGAAATGAATTGGAATAAAATATTTCCTATGGCTTTAACATATTCCAATGTTCACATAATTCCCCAATGTTATCTTGAAATCTTGAAAAAAATTAGGAAGCAGAAAAAAATTATCAAGATGTCTCGAGATAATATATCGAAGTAATATCTCGCGTGTGTCTTGTTGTGTTCTTTAGATTGTTCGTGAAATAGTAGTTTCTAGGCTTTGGGACGAGAAGCTATAAATTAGGGGCTGTGTTTAGAGCAGAAAGGGAGGAGAGAGAAAAATTCCAGCAGACACGGAAGAACGTGAGTCAGTTTTGGACCCATCCGATAATTGCAGTAGTGTCAGGATTCTACGAACTCTATGAAGATTTAGTGGGACTGTCTCCAGTTTGCCTTCGGGATTACTACAAGGCTGACTGGTGGCTATTTTTGCGCCCCTGCGACCCATGTTATAACACGTGGATATAAACCATAGGCACAACCTATACCCCTTTTGGGATTGGCTCATTTTTATTAAAGGTTCAAGGGATTATGTTAATTTGACAGACGTCATATATAGGATAAACTTTGTTTATATTTACGTCAATTAAATGAGCCACCGTATGTAAGTCATCTTATTTTCTCGAGAAAATGTCTCTTGATCTGGAGATATCATCGACTTAACATCTCGAGATAATCTCGAGATAATTTTTTTTTCTGCATCAAAATAATTTTTTTTGTGAAATGTTTTGTTGAGACTTAGAGATAATATCTCGAGATCACGACTTAACATTTCAAAATCCCAACTTAATATCTCGAGGTTTTTTTCTGCAGAGATGTAATCTGGAGATCTTTTTATTTCTGTGTACTCAATCAGCCACCGTAAAATAGTGCTCAGAATAGAACAGTAACTTTTACAGTGGTCAAATATAAAATACACATAGATGCACTGAACATTAATCAATGGGTATATGTTGAATCTCACAGTTGTGTATGGAGGGTTATACACAGTTAACTGCAGGTGCAATCTATGGACTCCACATTGCGTCAGTCACTAAAAAAGGAAAATTATATAGTCCATTCTTATGGGCTAACCGTATAGGTTCTTTTAATATATAACTGTTGGGTCTGAGCTGAGCTGTTTCGCTATTTTTTACGTACCAGCCACTAACCTCTCGTTTTGGTACCCGAGTTATCGTCTGACACCATGACACATTCATACAAGGACAGTTCATGGCATATGCAACAGTAAGTGCACATACAACAAATATGAAAAGGCGCTCTTTGCTTAAATAAACCATGTTTTGTTCATATCACTGCACAGCCCGTTTTTTTTTTCTTTACTTATCATGTGCATGAACGATTCTAAAACAAAACGATCATAGCGCTACCTGATAAGACCAGAATCATTATATTGATATGTTGACACGAATACAACATCTATGATATTCGGCTAAATAAAACTTTTAGGCTATCGGCGATAGACCTTTACATTAGCTTTGACAAAAGGACTGTTGTCAATTAAGAAAAATGAAAATACAAAAAAAAAAGTAAAACAAGGCCTACAGGCCTAATGAGAACCTGTGCAATGGGCTAGACACCAGGTATAATGCTTCAATGCTGGACCATTACTTTTCAAGTACATGTGTAACATGTATGTGAACAATGCAAGTACTAAACATTTTGAACAAGAACCAATTAGACAAACACCAATACTGAAATTCTTGCATGGGTGCACATAACACAAAAATGATTGTAGCTGGCACCACCAGTCTTGTATACAACGAAGCTATCAGAGATATATACATATGATACATTTTCAGACTGATATGTCAAACCCCTCTTGAGAAAAAAGCAGGGACATCGATGTCCAAAAATTATTGTAGGTGGTGCCACCAGTCTTGAACACGATAAAGGAATCCGATATGTATATATATGCCTGATTTCAGGCTGATATATCAAATTCCTCTGGAGAAATAAGCAGGCACATACACTGTGCAAAAGTCATTGTAGGTGGCGCACCTGTCTTGTGAAGGAGAAAGCCATCAATGACGGATAGACAAGTCAAAATATCAGGCCAATACATCAAACTCTACTTGAGTTTGGTGCACTGGGCTGAACAGGCTTAGGTGAGAAAGACAGTTGCCCCAAGTAAACTGTGACAAATTACTGGTTCAAGCTACTGCACTGAGTGAACTCTTGACCTGCACCTGGCTAGACTGAGTGAACTTTTGACCTGTACCTCGCTGCACTCAGTGAACTCTTGACCTTTTGCTAAATCTGATACGGTTGGCAGTCTGCCAAAGCTTTAATTAGAATGCAGCTACTGCACTGAGTGAACACTTGACCTATACCTGGCTGCACTGAATTAACTATTGACCTGTTGCCTAATCTGACACAGTTGCCAGTCTGCCAAAGCTATAAACAGACTAACCTTTGGCCTGTTGCCAAATCTGAAATAGATGGCAGTCTGCCAAGCTTTTTAACCTGAAATCTAAATGTCCAGTGGCGTGATGTATTAGATACTTATAAACTGGTGGCAAGATGTAACTGCTTCACACAGCTAAGATATATGGTAAAATGACTCAGTTCAATCTCCATAATTCAGCCTAAAATCAATCATGTAGACATGAGACAAATAAAGCAAAATGGCTATGTTCATTTTTTATTTAAAATCTTAATTATATAGTAGTCCTGGGGCTGAGGGGGGTCCTGTGTGCAATTATATGTCCCCTTATTTTGATTCTGATCCAGGTAGGACACCCTTATGGGAGTAAAAAAAAACTTGGGTAGACATCCTGGATCGTGGGCAAAAAGGGTGAAATTTTAAGATGGCGTCCAATATGGCCGCCGAACCATTGAATCATATATAACTCGAAAAGTAATTGAGGTAGGGGAATGATTTTGGTGTTTTGGCGTATGTTTTCAGGGTCAAGGAATCTTCTGAAACCATTTCAAAGACAATACCGTACTTGGTTTCTGTGATATTCAATATGGCTGCCAAATATGGCCGCTGTACCATTATATCATACATAACTCAAAATGTAATTGAGGTAAGGGAATGATTTTGGTGTGTTTGCCTATGTTTTTAATGCTAAGGAATCTGTTGAAACCATTTCCAAGACAAAACCGTATTTGGTTACGGTGATATTCAATATGGCTGCCATTATGGCCGCTGTACCATAAAATCACACATAACTCAAAAAGTAATTGAGGTAGGGGAATGATTTTGCCGTGTGTGCCTATGTTTTCAATGTCAAGGAATCTATTGAAACCATTTCCAAGACAAAACCGTGTATTGTTACGGTGATATTCAATATGGCTGCCAATTTGGCCGCCGTACCATTGAATCGCATATAACAAGCCAAGGAATCAAGGTAGAGGGTTGATTTTGGTGTTATCGTCTATGTTTTTAGGGCCCAGGCGTCTCTTTTAATTATTTTCAAGATTATACTGTTTCTGGTTAAGAGGATATTTAATATGGCTGCAAAGAGAGCAACCAATGAACCATTGGATAATGTATGACAATCCAAGGAATCAAAGTAAGGGTTGATATTTAAGTGTTTGCCTATGTTTTTTAGGGGCAAAGAATCTATTTAAAACTTTTTCAAGAAAATACCGGATTTGGTTCTCGTGATATTCAATATGGCTGCCATTACGGCCACTGTACAACCATGTCCGACTATCCAAGAGTTAAGGTAGGGGATGATATTTTGATGTCTTGCCTATTTTTTAAGGGTTAAAGGATCTATTGAAACAATTTTTAAGACAATACCGTATTGGATTATGGTAAAATTCAACATGGTTACCATTATGGCTACCAATATAGCAGCTGCACAATTGAATCATGAGTAACTCACTAAAGAATCGAGACAAGATTGATTTTGTTTTCTTTTGTTAAATTTTCAATGGTAAAAAAACTACCAAAATTATCATCTGGCCGGTATCTTTTCAGGCTAAAGTGGAATTCAATATGGCTCCGATATGGCGGCCATGTCATTGAATCATCCCAAATTTACCAAGGAATGCAGCTTGGTGATTGATTTGGGGGTCTTCAAGGTCAAGGTATCTCTTGAAATTATTTGGTCGATAAAGTATTTGATAATGACAACATTTAGCATGGCTGTCAATATGCCAGAGTGACTTAACATTTAACGTAACATACTTAGAACTCAAGCTACATTGACAAAAAGTTTGATGTAAAGAATTTGAGGAAATCAACATATATCGACGGATAATACAAATCTCTTTGCATGCAAGTTTCATATCTAATGAGTACCAAGTCCATCATAACTTATTCACGTTTATTGTGTGCAACTTTCAACATTTCGATTTTACAAGGGCGCATTTTACTTGCTTGAAATTTGCAGAATATGAAGCAGGGAAGTCTCTGCTTCCTGCAAGGCCATACACACTAGAGAAATATTCTACAAACATACATGTATGTCTTATAGAATGCTTTAAGGTACGGCCCTGGTTAGAATTGTTTGTTGGTAGTAGATCATGAAATGAAGTTCCTGTTCGTTGATGGTACATTGTGTACCGCAAATGCTCGACAGTTGCTATGATTTCCACGGTTAAGTACCTGAACAAGGTATTTTTCTGCATTGCACAGTCTTGTATATTTCCATTCATCCGTCTGAAATCTCTAAGAAAGGATATTGTAGACAATTGCTTTATAGTTGTTGCTTTGGTGCAGTGGTACAAATCTGCTAGTAACGCCATTTCCAGTCAAGACATGAATGACTGGAAAAACATAAATATAAGCTTGCCTACTCTTCTGTCGGATCATGAATTTGAATTTACCTCGTTTTTGTCTCCAGTTCTCCCTCTGAGCTACAGTTCATTAAGTCCACTTGACACAAACAGATGTGAAAAGCACAATACAAGTAAAAGCACATCTGTTTTACCAGCGATGATAACGATCTGTTTCAGCTCATTTCTTACCCAAAAAGAGGACAAGAGGAAATATTGTGACATCCGCCTCTTCGTGATCAGAGACTAATTCAGGATGATGTGGGAGCATTCCATTTTCTGACCGTGTCTTAAGGGAATATTTACCAACCTGCACTATTCTAGTGTACACTCAGGTCTTTCTGAGTAAAAAAATATTTCACTGGACACTTTCTGAGGAAAGCTTCAAGTTTAATTTTATTATTTGATGGTGGAAACTAACCAGATCCCTTAGTTGTTTGGGTGTCAAGAGAAATATTGCTAACAAGAACAGGAGTTTTCAATGTGCGCCTTTGTCTTTCACAGATACCTTAATATAAGAGTAAAAAATGAAACCTATACGTTGTGAAATTTGACACATATCCGAGCACCAAGACCTGGAACTGTTCAAATAGTTCCCTAAAGGTTGTAACACTGATTTAAATATTTATTTCATAACACCAACAACACAGCCTGTTGGCATATGCGATTGTTCCACTGGCAGAACATCTTTTGCTCTGGATTTGTCTCAAGTTCTGTAATTTTTTCATGTTTGTTGTTCTTTTAGCTCAGCAGACTGTACGTCATTTGCCTAGGCAATTATTCTTAAAAACAAGAAATTTGGTCACTGTGATTTATATTCTACCAGCTATAGGAACAAAAAAAAAATTATTTGTGCACCCTGAATGTCAGATTGGTACTTATAGTATCTAATAGGCCCAGAATCCTCTAACGCAACATAGGAGCTTCTGGAAATATCTTCAAGGAAATCTAAAGTTAATTCATCATGACATATATTCTGCAAGGTACAGGGCTAAAGATGATCTTGAACACTAGACAGTCTGACTGGGTTCAAATGGTGTCATTAAACCCTAGAATATTTTAACTAACATCCAGGGAAGTTCTGGATAAATCTTCTTTGAAACCTGAAATTAGGTTCTAAGAGCATTCTAACATAACACCCAGAGATCTTTGGAAAGTTTTTGTCGATTCCCTAAACTAGATCACTGTAATCTTAATGCTGTGAGCTAAAGGAAACGCACGAATTTAACACTGAAAGTCAGATTGGTACAAATCATTATAGTTTGACCTAGAATCTTCTCACATAAAATTTTAGGTCAACCCTAAATCTCCGTCAACAATTGAAACTGGGTCATGCTGATCTGTATTTTGTGAGGTACAAGCAGCAAATCTAATTTTGAGCACCCAGAAAGTCAGACAGGGCATCATTCTTAAATGTTTGATATAAAAAAATGTCTTAGCTAAAGTAAAGGGAGGTCATTGTAATGGCTCCTTGGACATAAAAAAATAAAGTCAATGGGACCTATGTTCTCCAAGACTTGTGAATGAGCATGATTTGAGCACACAATATGTTAGATGTGCATGAATTTTAGCAGTTATCAAAGAAATTTATATTGGCAGCTAATGTTAATGAAAACCAAAACAAAAACCATAAAAAAATTTTCTTGAAAATAATTTCAAGAATCCCAGACATTGAAAACATAGGCAAAGATACCAACGTGAATCCCCAACCTTAATTCCTTGGCTTTTCAGACATGACTCAACTGTTAAGAAGCCATATTAGCAGCCATACTGAATATCACCATAACCAAATACCCTTTTGTCTTGGAGTTGGTTTCAGTAGATTCTTTGACCCTGACAACAGGGGCAAAGATACCAAAATGAAACCCCTACCTCTATTCCATGGAGTGTCAGACATGTTCAAATGTACATTGGCCATATTGACAGCCTTATTGAATATCACTGTAACCAAACACGGTTTTGTCTTGGAAATGGTTTCAATAGATTCCTTGACATTGAAAACATAAGCAAACACACCAAAACCATTCCCCTCCCTCAATTACTTTTTGAGTTACGTATGATTTTATGGTACAGCGGTCATATTGACAGCCATATTGAATATCACTGAAACCAAATATGGTATTGTCTTGGAAATAGTTTCAATAGATTCCTTGACCCTGAAAACATAGGTAAAGACACCAAAATCAATCCCCTACCCCAATTACTTTTCGAGTTATACTGTGGTTGGCTTCATATTTGCCGGGTTAAAATTTCGCAATTTTCGCATTTTCGGTGTTTCGCCAGGGTTCCATTTTCGCGACCTCACAAAATAAAAGATCAGTATGCAGATTATTACAATTATTATGTGAATTAATTATATCAAATATTGTGTGCACAAAATATTATTAATAAAAATATTATTTATTAATGACAAACAGTTGAAAAGACCTTATATCATTAAAAATATCAATCTTTGAAAATACAGGATCTGTTATTATTCATGATGTCAGCCTTTTACTTTTCAACTTTGCCTTCAATGATGGGACCTCTCATTCACGCAGGTTTTATTTTCGCGATAATTCTCATTTGCGAATATCCCGAATTTGAAACCCTCGCGAACAAAATGGCAACCACAGTTTATGATTCAATGGTTCGGTGGCCATCTTGGATGCCATCTTGAATTTCACCCTTTTTGCCCGCGATCCACGATGTCTTCGCAAGTTTTTTTTACTCCTCTAAAGGTGTCGTACCTGGATCAGAAGTCAAAATTAGGGGACAAATGATTGCACACAGGATCCCCCTCAGCCCCCGGACTATAGCAACAATATTACCAATAGCGGTGTACAAATCTTCTCCACTGGCCAGATTTGGGTATGTGTTTTTGTTAGAACACTGAATTCGTGGTTCAGCAGGGGATTGTTTTAATGAATGCAATGATGATTTAATTATAACTTTGGATATAAATGTATGCCTTGGGCAGAAGAACATTCTGGTAGTTGTTCTTAGCCCAATGGTTCTGATAAGAGGTAGGTTTGATAAAGAGATACCTGAGGGATTATTTACTTATCCTGAAGATATCAAGATAACAATGTCCTATATAATCAGATCTGGCAAGAGAACTCAACAAAAGGGTTCCTGTAAGTACAATTATAGGTTGGAAGCTTGAAAACATGCAAAATGTGCACTGTGTAAAAAGAAAATAGATGATCACCACAGCTCAAATGACTTGCAATCAGCTCAGTTAAAGACCATGAAAACGAAGTCATTTGACAATGTTTTCAGTTTTTATTCCTTAAATAAACACAACAGCAGTCTGTACACAGAGCAAATCCTTCCATATATACATAAGCTAGTGCAGCAGCAGCTTAATATTCAACAGCTATGAGCACCTGTCGGGTATTTCCAAAATATCTAGTTATGTCCCAGTCTGCTCCCACACCTGAAAGTAGTCTCTGTCTTTAACTACTCTTTTATCTAAAAGTTTCACTTTTTTATCAACTCTTCATGCTACACGAGAATAACATTACCAATCACCACCATGACTGCTTTAAAAATATATTTCTACATATTTTTTATATAGAAGGTTGTTTTATGCACAATTTATTTTATGTAACTTAATTTCCTGACTTTAAATTTCTGATTTTTTCAATGTTAGTATAATGTTATCTAAGAATTCTCTTCCACTACTTAACATTTACGCATTTAAAATCGTCTGGTAGATCTCAGGTATGGCTAGTATTTTTATGAACACACCAGACAAGCACCTATATAAGTGACAGAAACTGTTAAATTTCATGCCAAACTCTTACACTGTAGAATATTTAGAAACTGACTTATCTTAAGCATCTTGAAAGCCTGGTGTACATAGTGCTACTTCTGTTGTACAACTGTGATCAGCTCAGTAGACATGACACAGCATTATGTGTATAGAGTATTGCACTGAGCACATTTAAGGAGCACACCAATGTTTCATGTGAGTTCTGTAATTATTCAGAAATTTGAAAATGTTTTCTAACTTTTAAGTCTGTGATATGACTCATGAAAAATATTCAGATGGTGTTTACTGAACTACAACACTGGGTGTGACCCAGGCCTGGTGTTTACCACACCTAGGGGTCAAGGGTGTGTGATCATCCCTCATAACAATGAGGAAACCCCCTCCCCCCCATAGGGCACAGTCTTACCATCATCCTACTATCATGTACAATGTGATGTTTCAGTTGCCTACTATGTGATTTAAACATAATGCATACATAGCATCATACATACACCTGGCTTATTGGAAAGATTCATGAATGCATGTAATGTACAGGATATTTGGAAAGTGCAGTTTTATTTAATATAAACAAAGAGTATTATATTTCAGACCCATATCTATGTTTTGAATCTACAATATTCCTTTGAAATGTGCACAATTCAGCATAAACCATGGCACAAAGCATAATTTACAAATGTGCACTTGTGTCTTTTGTACAAGTAACAATACAGTTCAGTTTCAATACAAATTATGGAGAAAAAGTGACAAATGAGAAGGTTAATATTTAAGTATATTCAGGAAGAGTTTAAGAAAAATTAGTAGAAGAAAAACCATTATTACTCTCTTATGTGTGTGTCAGAAAAATTGATTACATCATTTATATTATCTTTAGTGGGAGAATGGGATAAAAATGGAGTAATACGACAAATTTTCTGGTGCTACTTTGCAAAAAGCTTACTTTTATTGATACCTTGACTCAACATGAGCATAGGATTTTCTAATATTTCTCTAAAAGACTCTAAGAACTGCTGGGCCAGATAATCATCTACAATTCTGGCATCTGATGACAGCGTGACCATCATCATCGTCTGTGGTTTGCCCTCGAGATCAACAATGATACGGGAGGTCCCAACTGCCAGGATGCAGGCTTGTGGAGGATTGATGACAGCAGAAAACTCAGTGATCCCAAACATCCCAAGATTAGAGATTCTAAAATCATATATGACTAATATTACAATGTATATTTAGTGTAATTACCATGATTAAACACATCGCAAGATTAAAGATTCTACAATTTATATGACCAATAATACAGTATTCATTTAGTATAATTACCAAGATTAAACTCATCCCAGGATTAGAGATTCTACAATTGTATATGACCAATATTACAGTGTACATTTAGTGTAATTAGCATGAATTAATTCATCTTAAATGTATACATCCCAAAATTAGAGATTCTACAATCTCATATGACCAATATTACAGTGTATCTTTAGTATAATTACCAAAATCTAATATGTTCACATCCCAAAATTAGAGATTCTACAATCATATATGTGATCAATATTATAGTATATATTTAGTGTTAATACCAATATTATATTAATCTAATATGTACACATCCCAAGGTTTCAACAAGTAAATATGCATAACCAATATATTGTTGTCCCTGGCTGAAGCAAAGCACAGGTTTATTTTACTCATGATGGCAAATGTTGTAATATTATTGGTATGTTTATCTTGATGTCAATATCTTGGAACTCTCATGAATTAAAAACACAATTTGGTATAAAATGTTAAAGGTGACTTACAGGGGGCACTAATTGTTTCAAATAAAAAAACTAAAATCATATCAATTTAGGTTTCTCACTGGTTATTAATGTAATACCAAGTTTGTATGTATAAAATAAAAATGAAGTTGATTTTACTTCAAACAGTTGTGATTTACTGTCATTCACAATATCTACACACAAGGATGTGGTTAACTGGAATATGATAACTCACGTGAATGATCCTCCCTGGAACTCGTGTAGCTGTAACTTGCCTTGCCTTGCTCGACCTGCCAACTCCTTCAAATACAGAGGGAAGACAATTTACTCTGTGTGTGTATGTGTGTGTGTGTGTCAATTATCATGCAGATGACTAAAATCCATATTTGGAGCATAACAAACCTTTGCTCAGCATATCTCCTGATGAGGTGAACTGCCCCACTAAAAAAAGGTGATACATATTAACCCTTGGTGCAAATTATTAACTTCCCCAAAATGACATTTAACTCACAAAGCAACCTGTTCACACTCATAACCACTAGTCTAATGGAAAAATTAACTATTGTTTTTTCTCCAGTTGAAACGGCAGCTTAAATAATAAACTAATAAGGAATTTGTAGTGATCAATAACAGAGGTAAGATACATGAGGATATACCTGATTATGTAAGTGTGTAATGACTACATGCTACTTAACATATGTTAAATATTAAGATAAATAGAATGGTACAAACTGCTGAAAATTTACCTCACATAAAAATAAATTATTATTCATTTATCCTTTTGGTTTATGTAGAGTAATACTCAAGTACAACATGGTTATAAAATTGATTGCTTACACAGAAAAAAAATGCAAAAAAAAAACTAAATAAAAACTGCCCACAATTTACAGATGTTAAAAACTTACCCTAATAGATTCTGAAATTTCTGATACACCTTTGCCTATGGCGTCTTTAACTATCGGAGTAATTAGGCCATCATCTGTTGCCACAGCAACTGAGATATCGATGTCAGACAAGAGACGAGGCTCCTCTCCTCCCCACACAGCATTGACCTCTGGCACCTCCTGGTGGGAGAAAAATGAACTAATCACTGTTTGT
The DNA here is from genome assembly GCA_026874595.1 of Sipunculus nudus. Lineage (NCBI taxonomy): Eukaryota > Metazoa > Annelida > Sipuncula > Golfingiida > Sipunculidae > Sipunculus > Sipunculus nudus. The sequence continues at coordinate 54,770,283 of CM049319.1, read as the reverse complement.
ACCTGTGGAGCTTATTCTGACTACATCTTAAAACAGACATATATAACCTCCAAATGAAATATGTAAATGAAACTATAATGAATCTCATCAATACAGAAGTGGGAGTGATATGTTGTAAAATATAGACTGATTTCTCATGATAAGTATATCTGTTTCTTAAATAAGAAATACGGTAGGTATTTATTTAACTTGTTGAAACTGAGGTCCTTTAATCCTCTACCCTGCACCATCAGGTTTTCCCTTGAAATGTAACTAACAACATTTTTCATAGCAAAAAAAAAAAAAAAAAAACAGGTGGAAATGAGGGGATGAAAAAGACTATAGTAACAAAATAACAGCAATCTCAAATTGTTACACCTGAATACTAGTAAACTTTCATGCTTATTTCTTCCTCCAAATGCAGATTGTATTTAGACTACCCAGTTATATCTCTGCCTTTTTTGACAGATTTCTGCATTTTGCCAAAAAAAACAGCATGCCTGTTTCATCTGATAGATTTACTAACTTAGTTTATGAGCTTAATCACAAGCAAGGAAACTGACTTTAAATAGCTATACTACCAGTTCTGTAGACTTGGATATGCTAAAGCATGAATTCCACACCAAGAACTTTCTTTCTGAGAGATGTCTTTGCAAGTATTAATGTTGCTGAGGAACCATCCGCTATGTTATGTAGGAATATGTTATAATGATCTGTCTTGCCCGGAGTAATATTTATGTAAAGGTAAAAATGTGTGTTATAATGGCACTATTTATCAACTGAGAGGTTATCCAGGAAGGACTAACATTGGGGAGGAACCATCCTGTGTGACTGTGTGTAGCTGTATGTTCTCACCTGTAAAGCTACCGCTGCTGCCTTGACAATAAAGTCATTCACAGAAACCTTGATCCCATCAGCTGTCAATCAAAGATTAAACAAAGAAAAGGTAAGTTTAAGCATTTTATAAGGTTAACCATGTGGTCTTTAGACAGTGATATAGTTGAGTCCACAATATGCAAGTCCAAGTAAATGTCCTTGAGGTTTGAGTCCAGGTCCCTTGGAACCCAAGTCCAAATCTGAGTCTAATAATAATAGTTTTAAAATGGAAATTCTAGATTATCAGGTACATTTTATGTTAGCTTACCTAGCTTTTACTGTTATGGTTAATTACATTAACCTCTAACCAAAGAGCTATAAATTGGTATATACAGCCTTATTTTTAGTAATATTTTGCCTGGAATAACACATGTATACAAGTCTTTACAGTATTTGACAGAGATATTATCTAATACACTCAAGATGACTCGAGTCAGAGTACAAGTCAAAGTCTAGCACCCACCAATATAAGACCAAGTCATTAAAAAAAGTGAATGCAAACAGCTTTTGGGGCATCCCATAAGTGGGACCCCCTCATGGCAGAGGCTTGCATTCTTTGGAATGCAGATTTATAGTAGTAGAAGAAATTGAGCTGCTGGTTTGATCCTAAATTAATAACATTTCTCTCCCATTGTCTTTCTTCCTTTTGTTGTGTGTGTTTGCCAGCATATATTAACATGAGGGCTGATATATCAAAATTTTCAACACAACAGTTTTAACTGACCTGCTAAACTCTTCCTCATTTTCATCACTTGTCCTATATTACTGTCAATACTGGCATATGCATGGGGAATTGTGGTCTGAAAGAGAAAGAGAGGAACACTGGGTGTATCAAAAACAATCAATACAGAACAAAAATTCAGTCTTAATAACATTTCACTAAATGTTTCGCAAAATGTCAGCAACAAATAGAAAATCCTTAAATAATGTCCTGTACAGAAGATATGTATAATATAACATCATATTTAAATCTATATACAATACATTATGACAAGAAGTTTGCTGGTTAGGGTAACATTATCCAATATTCATGTATAACCAATTTAAAATAATTTTCCAGTTAATGTTTCCAACATTTTTTAACTCTTTCCTTTGATGTGATAGATCAGGTGTGTCCCTGCATGAGTAGCCATCTTTGTTTTGGCTGGTCATAATTTTTGGAGTATTTACATGACACCAAGCAATCAACAGCTGTCAAGTGAAGCTACATACTAAAGACATTGACTGGCATAAGGGGGGCTGATATGTTGTAATATGTAAAAAGTTTTATCATATTTGATAATAATTCTATTCTTAAATACTGTGTAAAGTAGATGTTTATCTTCCCAGTTGAAAATGAGGTTATCTCTCAAAAGTTATTGAAAATGCTCAAACCAAAAAACAGGTGGACATGAGGGGATGAAACAGACTGAAGCTAACCAGATAGTAAAAAGAGAAAATATACCTTTGACTCTGTTAATCTCTTGGCAATGACCGCTCTCATGCTGGTGTGTGGTATGTCAATGTAACCTTCAGATTCCACTGCTGCCACAGGTGGAGCAGGTGGAAGTTTCACTGCAGGTGGAGCAGCTGGTGCAGCTGTGGGGGTCACAGCTGGGGTTTGGGCTTTTGGTGTTTCTGGTGGAGGGACAGCAGGTGGCGGTACCGGCTGAAGTCCCCGTGCTTTTATATGCTTCAATACATCCCTGTTACAAAGAAATTCTAATCTGAGCAAAGAGTGTAAATTATAAAAAAATAATGTAAACACATTAACACTGAAAATACAAGAAACAACTTTAACATTAAGGTGTTGAATGGTCAGTAGGTCATCACTGATAATATTTTGTCTTAACCACATTGTTTGCTGTGGTGCTATTTTAGATTTAACCAAAAGGTGTAAACCCTTATGAGAAATTACATAAATATAAAATCTCCAGTATAACATGATTTATTATAAAATCTTGTGTACAGCTGTGTACGAACTGGGTTACATTTCTTGCCCAAGTAACACCATTCTGTAGGCAAGACAGTTCTATGGATACAGGAATTAATTTTTGAACCTCTCTGAACTGGTGATTCGTCTGATTAGCTGGAATTTACTGGTAGAACATTCTTAGATGCAAACAGGAGCCAAGAAGTGTTTTCAGATAATAAACTTAAGACTTCACCAGTTCTTTACAGTCAGTGAAACAAGGCAAATGCACACAAAGACAGACAGATACTATTTAACATTTTTACCCTGTGATCCTGTACAACTTACGACCTGTACTCGTCTCTTTAGTTTTTATCTTTATTTTTTAAATTTCAAATAAATTCTGACACAATTAACATTTCAGGCTATATCTTTTTCATCTGCATCTTTACCCAATTTTTAACAATTCTTACTGAGAGGGTTTGCTAAGGATCATAGGGAATCTTTAAAACTCAAACCCAGTTATTTGGCCTGACATCTTATCAAAGCCGACGAACTATGCTAGCTTGAGTACAAACGAGATGTGGTTGATAACACACAAGTGCTCTTAGATAAACTGCTCAGTCGCTTGATAGGGGTACAGGGAGCTGAGCGTTTCGGGCTAGCTGTAGTTTTCAAACCTTTGCCCCTGCAACAAAATCGGCCCATAACTAACTAGACATTTCTTGGCAGGTGCCAGAGTATCCCCAGACAAAGTAGCCCCCCCCCCCCCCCCACAAGAACAGACCCCCATTTTTAGCAGCATATACTGACACTTGGCATATTTATTGGTTCTTCCATCTAACAATCCACAATCTTGTTGAAGATGTTGGTCCTGTGACCTTGATCTTTTTAAAAGATGTGTCCTGTGACCTTGACCTTTGACCTCATGACCCCAAAATCAATTTGGGTCTTGCTTTTCCGTTGGGACATATGCAAGTCAAGTTTGAAATCCATACATCAATAAAAGCAGGAATTATCATCCAGAAACTAATTTTTGGACATATGGCTCCTGTGACCTTCACCTTTGACATTGTGACCTCAAAATTGATAGGGGTCTTCCACTCTTGGCAGGTGAACTATATGTGCAAGATGAAAGATCTGTGATGAATTGTTTTGCTGAAAATGCATCCACAATCTTTTTAAAGAGGTTTCCTGTGACCTTGACCTTAGACCTCATGACCCCAAAATCAATTCGGGTCTTGCTTTTCTAATGGGTCAATAACAAAGCCAAGTTTGAAATCCATACATCAATAAAAGAAGGAATTATCATCCAGAAACTAATTTTTGGACAGATGGCTCCTGTGACCTTCACCTTTGACCTTGTGACCTCAAAATTGATAGGGTTCTTCCTCTCTTTGCAGGTGAACTATATGTGCAAGATGAAAGATCTGAGATGAAATGTTTGGCTGAAAATGCATCCACATCTTTTTGAAAGATGTCCTGTGACCTTGACCTTTGACCTCATGACCCCAAAATCAATTTTGGTCTTGCTTTTCCAATGGGACATATATAAGTCAAGTTTGAAATCCATACATCAATAAAAGCAGGAATTATCATCCAGAAACTAATTTTTGGACATATGGCTCCTGTGACCTTCACCTTTGACCTTGTGACCTCAAAACTGATAGGGGTCTTCCACTCTTGGCAGGTGAACTATATGTGCAAGATGAAAGATCTGAGATGAAATGTTTGGCTGAAAATGCATCCACAATCTTTTTAAAGAGGTTTCCTGTGACCTTCATCCATAAACTAATTTTTGGACAGATAGCTCCTGTGGCCTTGACCTTTGACCTTGTGACCCCAAAATTTATATGGATCATCCACTATTGGCAAGTGAGCTATATATTCAAGATGGAAGACCTGGGATGAAAGTTTGGCTTAAAATGCATCCACAGTATCTTTTAAAATGCCAGTCCAGTGACCTTGACCTTTGACCTCATGACCCTAGAACCTATAGGGTTCTTACTTTTGTGGTGGGCCATACATAAGTCATGTTTGAAATCCATATGGCTATCAAAACTGGAGATATCATAAGAGGTGTGTGATTTTCACCATATATGGCAATATTCAAGGTCCAGGCCACTATCATAGGAAAGGTCATGACCCCAATTTAAATAAGCATCATCCCATAACCCATACCTATGTATATGCATAATATAAAAGAAATCTGTCCATTAGTTTTTGACTTATAATGCTCACAGTACTGTAAGGTGGCAATTTTGGGGGTATTAAACGGCACGAAAACAAGTAAAGAATAATAGGTGGCGCCACCAGTTTTTGGAACATGACAACCCTATCCATGATCTTCCATCAATTTGATTTTGGGATAAATCCATGCAAGATTTCTTGAGATATTAAAGAATTTGTGTGATTTTCCCCAAAATTGGACCTATTCAAGGTCAAGGACACTCTCCTAGTAAAGGTCATGACCTCATTTTAAATAGGCGTCGTCCTCTTACCCATATCTATACATATACCAAGTTTGGTAAAGTTCCGTGAAATATTTTTTGGGTTATCGCGCCAACAAGATTTATATGCGGCAGCGGCGGCGGCGGGACCGGTATGAAAACATAGTATCCCCGACTTTGTCTGGGGAAACAATTAATTAGGGTCACCACTGGGCTGAAACACATGACTGCAAGCCTTGTGACTCGTAATTACAAATATTCATTTTAGGTATTTACATACTTGACATATATTTCAGAAATATGAATAAATTTTCGGTTCCCCATTTTAATTTTTGGAGAAACGAATTTTAACGAATTTTTCGGAAATTCAGCATTCGATGATACGGCGCTCTACTGTATATGCAATATGTTAGGCCTGAGAGAACCTAGCCATACTAGGGATTTCTAGGTGTCATTTTTGTGTGCCTTTTAGTAAACCTGTAAACAGTATAAGAATAATGTCAACTCCAGCATGACATAATGTATATAATAAAGCACACAGATTATGAATTTTTAATATTATTCATTATATCCTAATCATAGTTAATATTATACATTTTAATATAACATAACTGGCACACACAGAAAGATACAGACCCTTTGAGTATTCTTCCCTGGGGTCCTGTATTATTAACATCCTGTGAGTTAATATTGTACATCTCAAGTAAAGCTCTGACTGCTGGCCCGATAGGAGCACTGGAAACAACAAGAACAGAAATAAACATATCACACAGTACTTATTATCAGCTCAGGGCATGTTTTAAAATGTTGTGCATTATTTGAATAAAGAAATATAAAAGAGATTAATCTCTGAATAGCTGTTGGTAGTGACTGGTCCTTCCAGTATTTTTGCATGTTTACTCTATCATCAAATATTACTGTTAAGCACAGATCTCTGCAAAAAAATAATTAAATTTGCTTTCTAATATATAATTTCTTAAATGAACACTTTATAAACTGTAAGAGTGTATCGTTCTCTGAATTACAGGCAGCAATGAACAAAATTCCTCATCTGTTTTCAGATTCATCATATCAAAGAGAAATCATGCTTTGAAGAACAGAAACCTAGAAGATACCTATGAATCCTTTATAATATATATATATTTTTTTCAAAATGTATGTTCAAATATGTATAATATAAAGCTATCAAGCACACACTCTTGAAAAGGTAGGAGAAAATAGAACTGGAAATGTAGAAAAAGGTAAAAAATTCAAGTAAAAAAGTTTCACAAAAGTAGGACTTAAACCACACATGTAACTAAATTATTATTGCTCATTCTTATCAAAAGAGTGTGGAATAAAAAGTTACATTACTGAGAGCATAATCTAACAAATTTTATGTTGTTGTCATTTTACACTTATAGCTCTGTAACCACACGGTCCTAAAAAATCACCCATTATAATTTACCTAAAGTAATAAAAGGAAAATTCCATTGTAACTGACAGCTTTTGGACACTGCATGTTACAGTGCAAAATGAAAAGTAGGAAAATGTAATAAAAAGTAGGAATTTTCAAGGAAAGGTAGGAAAAATAGGATTGAGACCAAAAAAGTCTTATCACTTAACAGCCTGTAATATGGTGACACTGCTTAAGTTTATATCCTAGTGGCCCTGTTTTTTACATACTGTGGTAGGCTTTATATTGGCCAGGCTGAAATTTTGCAAATTCTTCATTTAGAACACTTTGTGAAGGATTTATTATTGTGACTGCATGTGAAATTACAAAATATAAGTACAGGTACTATTCCGTTTGTGCAGATGCACCATCCCATCTTGTTTACCTTACTTGGTGGGACATCTTACCATATTCGAGAACGCTATATATCGCGAAATTAAAACCCTTGCTAACAAAAAGGCAACCTGTGTTTTTCCTTTGTGGAGGGCTGGGCTGTGGCTGGAGCCATGTCTGCTGCTGAGCTGGCAGGCTCTGGAGCAGCAGCAGAATCTGCTGGGACAGTGACATTCTGCCAGTCTTCGCCTTCTTCCACAATCAGCGCTATAAGTGTTCCTACAGCAACATCCTTGGTATCATCTGGTTTCTATGAAACAAAATAAAATGTCTGAGAAACAGAATTTGTTTGACGGTGTGTTGGAGACCTCTATCATGGAGCTCAGTATATATATATATATATATATATATATATATATCTATATATCTATATATGTATGTATGTATGCTATACAGTTTGAAAAGTATATTATTAAATAAACCAACAAAAGAGCAATGTTTTTAACATTTATTTGTGATATTTAATTTATTCAAAATGAATTGTCAGTGTCTGTACATTTTTATAGTCATGTAAAAAGCTCATAGTTATTAATGTAGAGGCAAAAAAATATGGTTATAGAAATTTGCAAATTTTATCTATCAAATGATCCAGGATGAATCACTGAAAAAAATAAATGTTTCTTGCTTGACTTTGTAATAAGGAAACACTGATTTCAGTCAAGAAGCCTTTATTATATTCCTGTAAATTTATTATATTTTCTTTCAGCAATTTCTCACCAGAATCTTGGCCAATGTTCCATCTTCTTCAATTTCAAATCCAACCACGGCTTTGTCTGTCTGAATGTCACACAGGATGTCCCCTGCAGCAACAGCATCGCCTAATAGGACAAATTATGACAGAAAATCTTAACTGTGAAATGGAAAACAAAATAAATAAATATATATTAAGAACAGGAATAAACTGATCTAACTACCCTTCTTGGAACTGGTGAAGCAAGTAACTTATACATCACATATCAACTTAAAAGATACAAATATAGGTACACTTCATAATGTTTTTCAAGATACTTTTTCTTTCATAACATTGAAAAGTTGTGCACAACTTGTGTGTTTTTATGCGATATAATATACAACAAGGGACCTATGGGTCACGACGCTCAGCTGTTATATATGATAAAAAAATATTATTTAGAAATGAGGCACATGCTGGTTTTGTGTGGTAATAAATATAAGCTGTATTATGAGTTGTTGTTGTTTAGCTTATGTATGATTTTGATAGTACCTTTGGAGATAGGGAAGAGGACTGATTTCATTTATTTTATTAACAAATGGAGTACTATTGTCACACAGATTTTGACTTGGCCATATAACTTATAAGCAGAACATATAATATAAGAGTTTAACTATTTATTAAAAAAATACAAATATTGTCCCAAATATAATTTTTATTAAAAATAATAAGAGAATCATATGATTTTTTAAAATGAAATATAACTGATATGATTATTAAAATACTATTAAAGAATATATTCATGAATGCATTCATGAATACATTTTGAAAGTATTTGCACGAGTATTCATATATTTTCATTTTTACCTGAATTCCCATTCTTTATGCAAGAAATTTTATAATGGAGTACAAAATCATATTCATATTTAAATACAATTACAAAGTATTTGCACCATGTCTGGAATTTATTCAGTTTTCACCAAACAATGATGTTGAGAATCCAGAAAATACAAAATTCACACATTTAAATAATGATCATAAGTAACTGGTTTTATGGTTTTTATTTATATTAAAAAATAACTGTAAAAAATTCATTTTGGACTAATTTCACATCAGTGTACACACTAGACACAGCAGGAATCTAGATTAATATTATCAACTGCATCTTTGTCTAATTTCCTTCATATGATCCCTAATGATTAGTAATGAATAATATGATTCACTTCTTTATCATTAAAATTGAACTGAAAAATGCCATAGGTGACTGCATGGTGTTATTTGGAATATATGACATTCTACCCATCGATACAAGATTCTTAAATCATCAGTAACTGCAAGTTAATTTCCTGTTATTATAAACTAACAAATTCCTTTTCTATTTTTCTTTAATTTGTTATTAAAAACCAATAAAGATTTATTAATTTATTGTTTTTTGTTATGTTCTTGGTTAAAACTACTAGATGAGTTGGGTTGGACACCTGGATCAACTGTGGCTTGCCATAAGCTGCCTGGATTCCATGTATGCCTCGCCTCAAGCGTGCATAATTTGATGATGGGTCAACAAGGTCAACATACAGGTGACTCAAGAGGGGCTGGAGAGAGCCAAAGTCTGACAGGGTCTCATAAAAAACATTAATAAAAGCTACGATTTTTGGCCAATTTCTTTCAGCTTTCTAAACTAAAAAGCTGAAATGCTTATGTGTGCATGATATGAAAATTATATCAACAGTGCTCATGGGAAACAAACGTGCCATGGTCACAGTTGGGCAAAATTTAAGGTACTAATTTTATATTTATACTAAATAAAATTTGAAAAATTCAGAACTAATTTTGGGTATTCAATTGAACCTTGATTAAATAATGTTACATCCCTGACAAAAAAATCTCTAGCTTCAGCAATGCTCTTGTTAAGGGAGTAAATATATTTCTTTATTTTTTACAAAGTGCATTATGTTTGGGCCCATAACTTAAAACAATTACACAATACTGACATCATTCTGGCATGTGCATAGAGAATGAAAAATATGTATATTATTTATGATTAAAGTCAGATCAGTGGTTTTGATATTAGGCAGTCTTGAAGTGTAACAATGGGTTTTTAATGGAAAAATGAAGTTTTTTATTAATATCTCGAATGTCCTAGTGACCAAATTCTTGGCATGGTAGGGCATTTTGGAGACATCTAACTGTATGCCGAATTTAAGGAACTTAGAGCTGAAGCTGGGAAGCTGAGCTCTTGCAAACTGCATAACACTAGCTTGATGTAAACAATATGTTACATGGTGCTTGAAAACTTGATTAAAATCTACAGTTTTTGATCAACTGGTTTCAAATTTTTGGTGTTTACAGTTGAAATGCTAACAAAAACATGCTGTGAAAATTAAATCCACAGTACTTACAGGAAAAAAACGTGCCATGGTCAAATTTGGGCAAAATTTAAGGTACCAATTTTTTATTTTTATTAATATTTTAAAAAATTTAAAAGATTTTCATCTAATTTTGGGTATACAATTTAATTTTGATTAATTAAAGTTATATTACTGGAAAAAAGGTCCATAGCATTAACATTTTTTGTGTTAAGTGATCAAATATCTTTTCTGATTTTTTACAAAATGCATTATGTTTGGGCCCATAACTTTTTTAAATTAAATAATACAGACATAATTTCTGGCATGTACATAGGAACTATAAAGAGGAATATTTATGGAAAATATGAGGTAAAACAGATGAGTGGTTTTGAAATTAGACAGTCCTGAAGTGTGAAAATAGGTTTTTAATAAAAAATTGAGGTTTTTCCTTAATTTCTCAAAGGAACGAAGTTGCAAACACCCAGTTTTCGGCTTGGTAGGAGATCTTGAGGACATCTAACATTATGCCGAATTTTGGATTCCTAGGTCTTACGGTTTCAAAACGTGCCACATCTACGGACGGACGGACGGACGGACGGACGGACGGACGGACGGACAGACGGACGGACGACGGACAATGGACCACGACTATAGCTCAGATGACTTATAGTCAGCTGAGCTAAAAATGATTTAAGCTGACCAAGGAAGAAATTTATAATTTTTTAACAAATGAGATCACCTGCTTTATGTGAAAAAAGATAAGAAGGCATCTTGGAGAACTACAATAAATTTCCCTACGAAAAAAAAGGTAATAACCTTAAAACCACTGTATTTTGTAATTCTTCATTTTAATGTGTCTTGATTATTTCAGGTGAGCAAAGTATCATACCTTCTTTTTTGTACCACTTCACAATAGTACCCTGTTCCATGGTGGGGGACAGTGAGGGCATCTTGATTTGCAAGGCATCTCCTGAATAAAAGCAAGATATACAAACATACTTGATAACAAAAGATAACAAGTATGTAAAGTGCATGAATGAAGTTACAGGACAAAGTAATGTTCTTCATTATTCAATGCAAGTACATGTGTTGTAATTTGATATTTTTCTTACGCATGTTTCTTATAAATATGACTAACCATATTTTGAATAAATATATATTTTTATTAAGTCCATCATATTTCTGGTTGAAAAGGCTCGTTCTAATTATGATGAAAGCGTGTTTGTAGTAATGAGGTAGCCTGGCGGCCGAAATGGTGCCCCGCCTCCCCAGTCGCGGCCGATATGGTTGACTGACTAGAGTCAGGGCCCAGCAGTTGCATCATCGGGGTTGCGTGCGGAAATGGTTGCACGGTGGGTGCTGGCGGCCGATATGGTCGATTTAAGGCTGGCGGCCGATATTGTCGGCGGCCGAAATGGACCATATTCATTTTTGGCATTTACCATAAACTTTGCCATTATGAACGGCTATTTCGTCTTTTTCAAAGTGTATATGCTTGGGAAAACAACAACAAGCCGTGTAGGACAAAACAGGCATTTTACAATTATATACAATTAGGACAGGCAGATCTGATGTTGCCATGAACCCTTCGCATTTTGTGAGAACAAGACACTTGGGTTTATTATGTGGCAACTCAAAGCCCTTGGTGGAGCCTCTTTATGACAAAGGAGAGCTATTACAGTTGGCAATAGTGCGTAATATAAGGTTATACAGGTTTATTACCTGTGCTATGACAGCTCTGTGGTTGATATAATCTATATATTACTAGCGTAAGGGGATTTTTGTAATTTTCCGTATCTCCTCTGATACTACCGTACGGTTTGTCATGATTTCTGACATACATATGCTCAGGGTTTGTTCGAAGAGATTCCACCCACTTTTATTTGCAATATTTGCATATTACCTGCCTAATTAATAATTTTAATACCTGCTCCCTGCGGGCACCTCTTTTCTTTGTGTCTTCGGGCCTGGTAACACAATGGCCACAGAGTGTTTGATGGCGGGACAGAGTTTTTCTCCGGGGGCCCTATCTGGGTTTATCTTAAATTTGCGGTGACTGGCCCGAAATAATCCCCATTGGTGATCCCTTCTCAAAAGGCAACCTCCGGGCAGCCAAAAGGTCTATTGTGCACAAGGAGATCTCGCGTGAGGAAAATGCTCAAAAGGGGGATCTTTCAAAGAATGAAAATTTTCCGAGCAGTAGTGAATGCAGGGTAGTGTGTAAAACCCGAACCCCACGGTCCCCGGACCCCAAAAACCTATTTCCTCATTTTCCATTATTTATACGATAAAAACACATCTATTGTTCATGTAAGGACAGAGCAAAGTCCCTTAATGTTGTCCCTAAATGACCGATTCACTGAAAGATTTATTATTACAAAAATATTTCGAGGAAGACGGACCTCATTTACTTGAATTTACCGACTGTTCAATTTTGACGGACCCCAGTAAACACCGCTCATATTTTTATTTATCACTAAAAGAGGACAAAAATAGCACTCATGTCACACACTAAATATAATATTTGTTATTTTAAATGAAAATATAATAGTGCAGACACAGTGGGGGAGATTTAGTTTGAAGTGCACTAACAGTTGAGCGGACCTGAGACTGATATATCAGAGCACTCCCACATAACAACAGGTTTTGTGCTCCATTCATAACAACCATGCAATTTTAAAGTTGGCAATAATATAAATAAAGAAAGGAATTGTTGATAACTTGCATTTAAAGCAACTACAGGTTCCAAAATAATGATTTTGTAAATGTTTTAAATTATAATACTTTTTAAAATGCTACACAAATGAAATAAATAGCAAATATAAAATAATGAATAAAAACTGAGACAGAAATGTAAAAATACAGATACAAACACAATAATTAATCACAAATGTGTCATGGCTAAACGTGATGTTAAATACATGTATGTACTAAAGAAATGGTAAAACAACGAGAAAACGGGGTCCGTGTAATCCGTGAGATCCGTGCCCAAGGGGCCGTAAGTGTTTTTTTTTAAATCAATTTTTGTTGCAAAACAGACTATTTCTTATGTTTTAACCAAACATAATATAAAATATGTCTTTAGATATGATTATGCTTTAATATATGGACAAATTACCATGAGAGTTTAAGAATTACAAATTTTCCTTGGGTTCCAGGATCCGGAGTGGGATCCGGGTTTAACACACTGCCTGAACGCAGTGACTGTCTCACTGGAAAACATTGGCTCAGCTTTCAAACAGAAAGGAGTGCGTGATATTTAAAAATATATACAGCCATTAAATGTACCACATAATATAATGCTACCACAAACTTTTGCGCAGCGGGATTGCCCGACCATGTGAGTGCCTAGTTTTTGTTCATATAACCGGAATGCAATTATCGAGATCACGTCTCAGCGCTGTACTGTACTACAATGCAAGATAACAGGTTCCTTTACTGGCAGATTTATGGGCGCGGAGGGCAACTTTAAATGGCGATATTCAGCATAATATATATTTTCATATAAAAATGATTTTATTTAACATATCAAATTCTTCAAAAATTCTCCGGCCAACCTCTCGGCTTCAATTAGAGTTTTATGCATAACACAATGCATATAATGGATCTATATATTAATAGCGTAATGCGATTTGTGTGAATTTACATGTCTCCTCTGCCATGATTTTTGACATACATATGCCCCATGTTTGTCCGAAGACATTCCACCATTCGGACAAGAACGTATTCGAACAGGTCATTCAGACTCCGACACAAGGTTAACTCAGAGACAGAACACTTATACCAAATGTCGGATTCAAAGAGACAGTAACATTGTACACCCAAAACATGAAACTATGACACACTATTTGACATCAGAACTAAATGCTCGCCCAAAACCGTGCGTAGCATGGGTAATTGCTAGTCCATTTATTAAAAGTCCAGTATGTGGTGCAATATGGGTGCGACTGGTAAGATTAGAGGTTAGGCCTAAAAAAAAGGTCTTTATTTCCGATTACATGCCAGTGAAAAATAGGGTAGGTAGGTCGGAATTTTTTTTTTTAATTTTTTTATTCAGTTTATGCGACATATTTTCAGAATAAAATATGGTAAATAGAATTATTTTTATGCATATCTGTGCCAATCCGTGTACAGTATGATCAAATATTGACCCATTAGAACTATTTTCTCTTGGAGAAATAGGTATTTGTTCAATCTCTTATAAGAAGTGAAGCAAAGTAACTTTCAAGGAATGATCAGCTGGTCGCTGACAAATAATTAAAGTTGTCGATTAGGCAGGTTTACCTTCTTAGGCTAACATGAGCGGCTGGCCATTCATTCGCCCTCAGAAATTGCGAAATGACACTGTTGAACCATGATGTAGTACGCACGCATTAAGTTGGGGGAAATAAAGTGATCATAACATTGGTATATTTGTTTAAAATAAGAAATGTACATCGGCAATCCGCCGGTGTCAAATTTGACATCGCAGTTATGAATATGCTCTTATCATTTACCGCCGTTATATAAAAAAATATCGCCAAAAATGAATGATCACCACGTGTTACCGCCAAATTTACATTGAACTTTTCGCTAAATGACCGGCCAACGTTCATTAAATCGTTCGTTTTTACTCCTGCAAGCGCCCAAGCGCAGGTTCAGGTGATCATTGACAGAACAAATACAGGTACATATGTACCCGAATAGGTAACCACGGTTACATGCAGTGATGAAACGTCATGTCATTGGTTCATTTCAACTCATTTGCATAGCCGAAGATGGCACTCACTTCCGAATATTGCCGACTAGCGACCGTGCATACAAGTGGGCCATTAATGAGGCCTTACAGAAGATGCAAAATTTTCGGGGCTTAGGGCAAATTTGAACGATCTCAATCAGTTCTCAGACGGGTCACGGCTATCAGACATTCGCGGAGGAGGCCACGTTCATAGCTTGAAAGAAGCTGCTTATTTCTCCAGTGGAACACTTTTGATATTTATCTGCTTCCTATAAATTAAAAAAAGTTGTTGCACAGAACTACGTTCTAAGCTGACAAACCCGCTTATGAATATGACTGTCCACACGCCGTTTCGCAGGTATATTTGAACTGTCAGTGACGATCTCAGAACATCGTAATTTGTATCTGTATGAAAGATTAAAGTTGTCGACATTAAGTCGTACTTCACCTAAAAATTCAACCACAAACCTTGACATGACGTTACACACACGCTGTAGCTGTGGGGACAGAAGCATATAGGGTTTGCCAGATTGTGTATGTCATCAGCTACTCAGGGGGCCCTTCTTGGTCATTTGTCACAGTGGACAACCTGGCACACAGAGCGAACTACCTCTCTGGCTGCTTGGGACACTGACCAGTGACCTAGGAACTGTAAGCTCTGGGTGTATCTGCTCCAAGCTCAGAAGGCTCAGAGCCACTGGCCAATGTGTGTATGTATAACTGCACAAGGTTCAGTTTCAACTTGCCATAGGCTTTGGAGCATTTTAAAATGGAGGGGGTGTATTCTGTATGTGCATGTGTGTGGGGGGGGGGGCTCATAAATTTATATATTTATATATATATATATAGATAGAATTTTCTTTTTATTATATAAAACAAAATATAATTTTGTAGGGCAGTATTTTGACCAATTTCCTACTTTTAATCACGTTGCAAAAGAAAAAAAAAAGACCAAATATTAAATATGAATTTACAGGATCATGTGTGCCAAATTAATGATATTTATACCGTAATATAGTACATCTCCTTCAAATTTTAATAAAACTTAAGATCCGTCAACTCAGTCAACCTACAGGCATGAATGATGTGAACAATATGACACAAATATAGGCATACAGTAAGGCAAAAGATATACCATTTTCAAACTTGCGTGAAGTTTTATCTGTAATTATAAGATATGTGTTACCGTAAAAGTCGTTGCAGAAGTCGCATCCTTATTACAAGTAGCACCCTGACTTTAAGGATTCCTCCGGAGAAAAGCCGTTCAAGTTTTGTTTCAGGAAAAGTCCATAATATAGGTCGCACCCAGACTTCAGAGGCGTCCCAACCACCTGATACTTATTCCTGATATCATTCCTTGTGGTGCAAGATTACAACCAAAGTCCCCGTAGTACTAATGTGGTTTATTAACCAGTAAACCATTTAAACATAGAACTAATTGGACAGCTTTAATACAATGCTTATATTTAAGGAATAACAGGAAAATCATTACATATAAAGTCGGGGTTTGATTGTCAGGTAAGATTTGTACGTTAAAGATCGTCAAAAGTATGGAGGATTCATTACACTATGATCAGTTTTCGCACGCGTGACCAGTCTCAAACCGATGCATTGGGCATAGTTTTAACTAAAGATTATTGAAGGATGGAAAGAATAATTTAGTTTGAATTTATTCATCTAATTTCTTAAATGGGCTCTCAAACTGAATTAAGGAGCCCTTGAATTAATTGTTACAACTTACCATCAAGGCGCGGTACATGCACGGTATCATTTAAATCACTGAAATATGTCAGTCAACAAGGGGATAATGAACGCTTTAAAGACCGGTCAGTTAAATAAAAAAATACACATAATTGAATTTACGGGTATTATATTTACTGAGACTAATGATTTTATTCTGTGATAATATCTGGAAAGTCCAATTTCTATCGTTATCATTGAATATATTCAAATGGCTTAGTGTATGGCAGACTCGGCCGTATTGAATCAAATCCGTCAGGACACCAAACGATGCCGGTTCCCGTGGAATTTAGGTACGTATGTGGCAATTTCAGAAAATAAAATATATACTTGTATGGTGTTTTTTATTTCATTGTATTTATTCATGTGTCTTTATTTTAAAAAAATCACGAATACGTCAACGCACGATTGACCGTAATGCATGCGTGCCGCTATATTGTTGACCGGGCATACGATCGTCATGAGAGAGACACAGGTAAATCACGAAGCAAATCGTATATTTGCAGGTAACGTGAAACGTTATAACATTATATTATAACATTATCCAATACGCTTGAAAACCACGAAATGGTGACGGTGATCTGATGGTTCTTAAAATGGGAGTTTATAACTGTGGTTATCAGTCACGGAAGGCTTAGTTGACCTGGGGATGTAAAGGTCATTGAACGGGTGACCCGGGGCTTGAACTTCCGCTACACGGCTTCTAGGGCACCTGGTACCAAGCGATCAACCGGGCAGGCAATAAAATTCACGTGTATGTAGTGGATCAAGCTTGAATGTGACGCACCTTTACATGAATAAACGGATATGGAATCGCGAGATTTTCATAATGGCACGCATACTCATAAAGATTAAACGGAAAGAAAATTTACATCAGAGAGCGGCAGACTGGCATATGCGTCAAATTGACTTATGATATAACAGTACCGCAGATTAGGAAGTGTCACTTGAATTGCGACTTGTCAGAACGGGTAGGCCTTGAACTGAGCAAATTTCATGTTAATAAAATCAAACTTCCGTCAGTTCACAAAAATATGAGGCAGGTTTTCATTAGAGATGGTTAATGGTGTAAATTATTGGGGATAGACGTGTCACAAAGCACTGGTTAAAGGTATCGCATATTATCGCTCAACTGACGTCGTTCCATATACCGGGAAAGCTGACTGAGACGGGATAAGTACGTATTATAAGTCGCACCCCGACTTTTCTAGAAAATTCTTGTTTTTAGAATTCAATTTCCTAATACAAGTCGCGACTTCTGCAACGACTTTTACGGTACCTTGAACAATTAATATGCAGAAAACTTTGACAGCTGGCAAGATAGAAGGATGACTGACAAAGCCCTATCACTTTAGTTCAGTATGACTGAAAGTCAGCTCAGCTAAAATAAAATAAACTCTTTGAATTGTCAGTTGTAGTATTTACTATAATATTGTCATTTCATATTATATATCATATGACATAAAATCTTAGATACATTCATCCTATAATCTTTATGAAATGCAAGTGTCAAGGCATTTGCTGCTGCAAATATTCTGACAGATTAGGCGTTATGCAGTTGACAAGGCTTACACTAGAATTACAAGCACTTTTATTTAACAGTTATTTACAATTTTTAAGGTACTGTCTGTCGCTGACAGTATTGATATTGCCTTACCTTCTTTCAGCATCTCTTTGTCACTGACATTATGATATCAAAATATTTTCTGATTATTCCTTTATTTGATCTATAACTGTACCAAATATAAAGTAGAATAAAGTAAGATATATTGTGACAAAGCTTGTAATAATGTCATAATGTTTGATGGGCTTTCTCTGTTCGAGCTCTCAGCATGCCCAATATGATAAGTTTACTTAATAATTGTGGGGATATCCATGACCTCATTCTAAACCTTGCTAATTCAGGACACAGACTAAATATTGTACATGAGTTTTGGGTAATACTAACTTCAAAATTCACTAGCATGAAATATATTGAGTGAAATAAATTGTACCTCGGCATAAAGGAGGATCACAGTTTCATGGTGACATACTGTTCAAACATTTCATTCTTAAGACACAACAAAATTAAACTTAAAATATAACAGTAACAAAAAGTTTACCATAAGGATCAACAGGGTTTGCAAAATGCTGGCAAATACTCATGAAGTCCATACCAGCGGTAAATCCTGGGAAATGCCACTTTTTCTAATAAATACTGGCATTTGCTGGTAAATACTAGCAAATTAAATTTTATCACACTAGGTCATATAAAAATTTCTTTGTCTTATTATAAGCAAACTTTCATTACTAGATTCTTCTGATTAGGATGTATAATAGCACTATTGAAGTTAATATAAGGTTTAAAAAATATCTTAGGCTTTATGGGCTGGGAAAGATTTGTGTCTTTCCTAGGGCTAAGTATCGGTCAGCCTATTCAGATATGTATGGAAGATATGCTTTATTTTTTTTTTATCATATCTGGTTAAAAGCTTTGAGACAGAGTCTTCTGTAAACAAATAAAAAAATCAATTAGTGTATCGTTATTCACACATGCTGGCTTGTCATGCATGGAGAACTGTATATATGTAGTATCTAGTATCTCATCTAGTATCTAGTATATATCTACCTCATCATACTAAAATGAGTGATCTTATTTAACTCTTATAAGGTCAATATAACACAAATAACACAGCTTCAGATTTATAAATAACTCAGATTATAGTTTGGGCTGGGGTTGTATGTCTTATATCTATGTTTGTGAGCAGTTTCTGTGTTTCATCGTGCAACTATACAGCAGGCATATAGTCAAGTCTCTTTATAATTTGGGTTTATTTGTATATCAAAAGATATGTGATTGTAAGCTGACAGTTATCGTTAACTCGTGGTAAAGAGGCTGTCCCTTAACAAAGTGTAATTAGGCCTTAGATATTTAATAAATAGTTTAAAAGAAAAGCGTTGGGGAGGAGGAGGGAAAATAAAAATAAATATAATTCCCTATCAGAATGACCCTATCAGAATGCACTGATCAGCACCATTTTTTTACCTGAAAAAAGTAAATTATTAAAAAAAAAAAGTTTTAATATTCTGTGCTTTTCAGCGTTGATATATATATATTGATAACAAGGCTGTATATATGGGCACTTTCACACTAAAGGTTGGATATTTAAAATTGTTAAACAATGGTTCACAGGTAAGTTTTGTGGCTGAAAATATGATACATATTATCATATTTGTAAAGGCCACACCAGCCTCTATAAACACAGAAAATTTTATAACTCTAAGCCAATTTTTTAAGAAGTTCTGGCCATTTAAGTGTAATTTTCATCAAATTTTGGAGTCTCACTCACAAAAATGGAAAAATTTAATGTAAATATGACTGAAATTTGTTTACCAGAACAGAAATATTCTAATCACAGCACATGCTGTAACATGTAAACTACAAGTGCTCATAGTTTCATGACTTTCATAGTGGTGGTTAAAATTATCCAGTCAATATCCTTCAGTATAATAATTGGTTAAAAAATTTTGCTGGGACCTGTCCTCTCCAGTACATTGCATCCTCACAAGAAATGTAATTCTCATGTCGCAAAACAAAATCCTGCTTTAAATAGCCAGTATTATATGTAATCATGTTTTGGTAACTAAGGGCTGGGTATGTGTGTCCTGACCGGGATGATTTGGCACTTGTTTACCTGGTATATGCCTGTTAAAAAAATTGTCCTCTCCAGTACATACATATAAAATTCACTTTAATGTAGAAATTAAAAGCCTATTTTAGTTTATATGTAACAGGTTGCTAGGAAGATAAATTCCCTGGTGTTTGCATTGCATACCATCTAATATTCTGTGGTCAGTTTAGCAATGAGTGTATCTGTTAAAATGTCCTCTCCAGTACAATCATTTTTAACATGAGGCAGGCTAGAGGAATACTTCTCCAAGTAAGCTTAATATTTACTTCAAGTTTGTCCTAGTGATAAATATAAATAGACTGACTGGTTAAGGGAAATAGTTTGGCTCATTATATATATAAATTAGCGTGTAACGCCATTCATTGTCATACCAATGTTTAGAGTGAAGAATCTTCATTGATGAATTCATGATAAAGCCTTTATTTTACATGTTCATTCTTTGTACAGAAGTGAGAAGCAGACAAAAAGCATACCTGCAATAACTGCATGTAAATTGTGACAGTAGCAGACTTTAATTTTGTTTTACTTAAATGTACTGGAGAGGACATTTTTTTAACACAGGATAAAAGTGTCAAATGTACAACCCTACAGTCTTTCAGATTTGCACGGTAGTTCTTGAAGCTTTCAATCACTGTGGATACATAACCTGCTTACTTTTAATTTGAATAAATACCATGAAGTTTACTACATAGACCCCTTCATCTAATTCTTTGGGTATTACAAAAAATGTGTAATTGTATCTGTTTTTAACTAGAACCACATACATGTTAAGATTCTTTCCCAAATTAGACCGGTAGAAATAGTCAAACAGCCCTAATTTTCATTTTTACCAAAATCTAACATTTTATTATCTGGATCATTAACTCTCTTCATGTCACATATTTAATGTAACTGTGCCATATTGATGATTGCTGACGAATCAACCCAAATTGTTTTGGCCAAAGATAGTTCTTATGAAAATACCAGTGCTTTCTGTTCCCTTGCCATCTCACCAGCTATGAATCATTACTTCATGAGAGCAACTACAATCAAATTTGCCAATACTTTTGCCTCAAGAAAAAGTCAACAACTTGTGAAATCAAAGAGTTTGGTAAAACAGCTTTTGAAACTATGGTCTCCCAAATTGCTGGTACACATTTTAAATGACACAGTTATCAGTGTTGGGGTTGGGGGTGGTGAGGGCGGAGGCATCATGTGAACTTGGTCTTTGACAACGTGCTTTTATTTTTCCATCCATTTTACCAAGTCTCATAGCAAAGTCTGTAAAAACAATGATATCAACATTGTCTTCTTGCAAAAGCTTAATTTTCTGGTTCCTGTTTATCTAAGTCTCAGAATAGTTGTTTTTATATTTTAAATTCAAATTTAACGGTAAAATCCTCACAAGTGAAAAGCCAAAGCAACTGAAATGTCCATTTCCACAACTGTTGTGTAACAATGTAAAATACTACTAGCAGGACCCATATCTGTAGTTATCACATGATACAAAAATGTATATCCCAAATTTTGAATAAATTAATATATATATATATATATGGACATTTTCCCCAGGTCTACATTAAACATTTTGTTTATATTACATTCAGGTGAGCTATGTTGTCCATGAACCAATTGTTTAATGTATGTTGTAAAATAAGTTGATAGATGATGATATTCAAAGTAAATGTGTTGGAAATAAAGCATGAGTGCAAAAAACAAATTATATTTGCATTACGGATTTTGAACAAAACTGCTTCTGAATAAAATTCTGTAAAATATTTAATTTTCAAGATGACCATTTCTCCAAATTATTGTTAAAAATATTTTGTCTGGAGTATATTTTTTTCAACAAAACAAAAGGTACAACCATCCAATATTTGTTACCTCGCTTTATGTGTCATTTAATATCATGGAGTCATAATTGACATACATTATACTTAATAACTGATACTTGGGTATGTCTATTTTGTGCTCCTTTAACCACAAGGTCCAAATAGTTGCAGATGAACTTGCCTCTGGAAAATGAGGTGGACACTGATTCACTTTATGTTCAAGAGGTCCATGAACAATACAAGAGAGAGAGGGAACAAAAATATTCCTTTTGAATTCTTCCACAGTGCATGTTAAAATAATGTCCTCTCCAGTACAAATGTTGGTAAAAACCGTTATCATATAAATCAGTGACAACAGATTAAGGCATCAACATATTTCCTGATTTCTTGAACTCTGTACAGCTGAACAACTTCTCTCACTATTTCTGTTACTAATTGACCAGAGCAGTGTCAGAATAAAGACTGACAGCATACTTCCTTTAATCATAATTAAATTTCACTGTTAAATTTTTATATAAATATGAAAATTTCATAAAACAAACAAATGTGATTGCAGATTTTTTTACCATGCACTTAGGGCATGATCAAATACATCAGATAAAGACATTAGAACAAACCAATGAGCGAAAATTTAAATTATGTAGAGCTGTGAAGAGAAAAAGATTATTGTAAAATATGGGATGTTTGAATTTCTTAATTCAATGTAACTTTTATTAGTTCACAGGTTAAATGGTATACTAAACAGTTTCCATTAGCTAAGATATATACCTTTTGAGGGGTAAACTTAATTTTGCTCTGTTAGGTATTCAGTTTTTCCTCCCCAGTGAGACTAATCACTCAACCTTTTGTGTGAAAGTGCCCATATATAGTTGTCATAAAGGCTGATCAGCAATTATGGGTTGACTGGAATGTAGTATTTCTGTACAGAATATAAGTAATGTACTATATATTTAATGTATAATTTATTTTAAAGAAATGGATTATCTCTACTTACCATCTCTTTTATGAATTTTGACAACAATTTTGGCTTTATATATTGTTATGATGTGCCTTTACCTGTTTAGCAAAACAGTTCTATTATTATCATATTCCCCCTTGGTCTTATGAATTTTTCATCACAAATTTATGATGAAACAAGGAATCCATCGGTCACATCGCTCAGCTGAATTTTGGAAAATATAAGTAACGGCAAAATATTTTTATTTCTTTTGGTTTTTTATGTATATTATCATTTGAAAAGCTATGAGAAAATGGCCCTGCTAAAATGAAATGCTGTAAATTATAGAATAATGGACATGAGCTAAACCATTAAGTGATGCACCCAGGGGAAAAATGGGTCTACGGTAAGTGTTATATAAAAGTAACATTTCATAAACAAATAATATGTGAAAGGTAATTAAGTTTTCAAAAGTTAAATATATGGCCATATGAGTTAAAAATTTATCCCACAAAGTTTGCCCAATATTCCTTATTTTGATATTAAGTTAACACCTAGGCCCCGCCAACTTTAAGAGATATGAATGAAATGCTACAAGTATTTATATCTTCTTTAATCTTGTCAGTTAGCACTTACATTAGATCCTAATATTTTATCACATTTGAATATTAGGATTAAATTCCTGAACATTTTTTTCTTTTAAAAAATCAAAATTGTCCAAGTCTCAACAAAAAGAATTTATTAAACATTAAAATTATAAGATTCATCTTGTTTATTAGTCCTGTATATTGAAGGGGCAGGTGGGGAAGGGGTCTCTGTTGTTACTGCTTGTTGCTGAAAAAAATGTTAACTATAAGATTCATCTAGTTCATAGTACAGGTCTGTCAACAGAATTGGGGGGGGGGGGGGGGAGGGCTTGCCATAGTAATGGGATTACGTAACAACAGCCTTGGGAGCATAGAGAGCTGCACTGAATGACTTACAGTGACCAATTTGGACTGTTTACAATTTAAGGGAATACAACAAGAGCCTCCAAAAAAATTCAATAACTAGACTAATTTTTCAGTTTTTATTTCAAATTTCAGATTTTAATAGATTAAATCCTTATGTGTACATGCTGTGAAAATTAAATCCAAAATTAGGCAAAATTTAGGGTACAAATTTTTTATTTTTCCTAATATTAAAAAAAACTAGATGTGTCGGAACGACACGAATGCCCCCACCTGGGGCAAATTAGAAACATTTGTTAAATTTTGTAACATTTTTTAAGTTCAGGAAGTGTTGTATGGTCAAAAGTAGGTCAACAAGGGCAAAATGCAAACTCGATCTGTAAAGGGTCATTATCAAGCAACACACCAAAAATCAGGCCAGTATCTGCAGGCATTGTGAAAAAAAGTCCATATATGTGCATTTTTCATGAAAATTTCTGTCTTTCATGAAATTTTCTATGTTCAGGATCTGTCATATGGTAAAAAATAGGTTAACTGGGACGAAACGCGAACTCGATCTGTAAGTGGTCATTATGCGCCCACAGACCTAACATTAGGCCAGTATCTGTAAGCATTGTAGCGAAACTAGAATATTAGCAAAAGTTGATAATCATTTATAAATTTAAATTGGAGAGGTATATACCATGTTTCATAACAATCCACCAAATGCTTCCTGAGAAATAAGCTCCTAAGTTTTTTTCTATACTAAGCTCTGTGACCATGAAAAGTAGGTCAAGATCACCCATCTTTGAACTTGACCAAGATTTTGTAAATATAATGCAATAGCACTGAAGAAATGAAGTTCCTGTGTTGAATACCTTTGAGATATCCTGCACAAAAGGCCAAAATTGAAAAAAATCCGATAAAATTTCATTAAAATATCAGAAATTGCAGGTGGCACCACCAAAATTGTGCAGCACATACAGACCATCAGTCCCAATGATCATAGTAAGTTTTGTGAAAATCCACACAATGGTTCTTGAGATATAAACTTCTTAGTGTTTTTCTATAATCAGCTCTAAAATGTAGAAAAATGGGTCAAGGTCACCCATCTTCGAACTTGACCGAGATTTTATTGATATACATCTTCACTGATAAAATAAAATTCCAACGGTGAATCCTTTTAGAGATATCCCGCTCACAAGGTAAAAGTTACCAGACGTGGAACGGACGGACGGACGGACAGACACCGGACAGACAGATGGACAGACAGACAGCTTGGGTGATGACAATAGCCCATCAGCCTATGAGCTGAGGGCTAAAAACGGCTGTACATGTGTATTTGGTATGAAAATTTCTATTTTTCATGAATTTTTCTAAGTTTAGGAGCCGTAAAACGGTCAAAAGTAGGTCAACCGGGATGAAACGCGAACTTGATCTGTAACTGGTCATTATCTGCCTACACACCAAAAATCAGGCCAATATCTGCAGGCATTGCGAAAAAAGTCTGTACATGTGTATTTGTCATGAAATTTCTATTTTTCATGAAATTTTCTAAGTTTAGGAGTCGTAAAACGGTCAAAAGTAGGTCAACCGGGACGAAACGCAAACTCAATCTGTAACTGGTCATTATCTGCCCACACACCAAAAATCAGGCCAATATCTGCAGGCATTGCGAAAAAAAGTCCGTACATGTGTATTTGTCATGAAAATTTCTATTTTCTGGGAAAAGTTAACATGTTTTGTGTTAAGTGATCAAATATTTTTTCCTGATTTTTTACAAAATGCACAATGTTTGAGCCCATAACTTTTTTAAATTATATAATACAGACCTAATTTCTGCCATGTACATAGAAACTATATAGAGGAATATTTATGGTAAATATGAGGAAAAACAGATGAGTGGTTTTGATATTAGTTGGTCCTGAAGTGTGAAAATAGGTTTTTAATAAAAAAAAATTGAGGTTTTTCCTTAATTTCTCAGAGGAATGAAGTCGAAAAGACCCAGTTTTCGGCTTGGTTGGAGACCTTGGGGTCATCTAACATTATGCCGAAATTCCTAGGTCTTACGGTTTCAAAACGTGCCACATCTATGGACAGACAGGCAGACAACAGACAATGGACCTTGACTATAGCTCAGATGACTTATAAAGACAGAAGAAAATAACAATTTATAGTCATCTGATCAAAATTTTAAATTATAAAGCAGTAATATCTGGTGAATATATTTGGTCTTTCATTAAAATTCCAACAAGGACTACACTTAAATGCAGTGATTCAATTAAATATCAATACTGAAACCTATAAACATTCAGCTGTAAGTTCTTTACACGTATATAGACTAGAACTAGCTACAAGTAGAAATTGTCCTCACTGAATCAGATGAACAGTCTGAAGCAGCACAAACAGCTAGCCTATTATGACTGAGTCAAAACAATAATTCATGCACAAAGTGCTACCCATGGAGATTATTTCTAAGCATTAAGAAACCTCCCAACTACCAAAAGATACAGGTAAAAATATAAAACTTCATATATTTATTTAAATTTACATGAGCCCTTTATATATTGTTCCTCAATTTGTCAAAATGTACAAAGTGCAAAATCTATTTTGTCTATTTATCTAAAACTATACTTTTGAATTGACCTTTTTAACTTCCTTAAATTTACTTAATCCAGTCACTTTAACTAAACTGACCTGGACTTGAACAGGTTCATTTAAGATAGGTAACTAAGCGGTGTTCATTATTTTTAGCTCAGCTGACTACAAGGCATCTGAGCTATAGTCATTGTCCATTGTCATCTGACAGTCCGTATACATGTCCTTACGTATATATGTCCATCTGTCAGACAAGCTCATTTTGTCAAAGTTGGACCTGACCTATCAATCCGAAATTTGGCATACTGTTAGATGTCCCCAAAATCTTATTATGTACCAAAAAGTGGGTCAATATGTCTTGGTTCCTTCAAGATATAAAAGGAAAAACCTCAATTTTCAATTAAAAACCCATTCTCACACTTCAAGACTGCCTAATACCAATACCACTCATCTCTTTTTATTATATTGAATATAAATATATCTCTATATGTTTTATATGTACATACCAGAAATTTAGTCAGTATTGTGTAATTTCCTTGAAGTTATGGGCCGCAACATAATGCACTTTTTATTTTAATCAGGAAAGATACTTACCCACTTCGCATGAGTATTGTTGAAGCTAGAGACTTTTTTTCAGGGATGTAACTTAATCTAATCTAGATACAATTTTATACCAAAATTATATCTGAATTTTGTAAATTTAATGAGTTATTAGCATAAATATAAAATAAGTACCTTAAATTTTGCCCAACTTCGGCCATGGCATTTCTATCTTGTTAGCACTGTTGATATAATTTTTCATATCATGCACACATAAGGAGATCATTTATTTCAATAATATGATTTAAAGAAGTCTTTTCAGATGATAATGTTATTATTCTTAATTAAAATTATGTTTTGCACAATAATTGTAATTAATTATTAATAAATAGTCAACCTCTTATATTTTTTGTGCTAGTGCTACTCTTGGGTAGGGATTTCCTGTAATTGTTGAATAACAGTTAACTCATTTGTAAAAAGCAAATTTACCATGACTGATAATATACATTTTTTCTTCTACTGCCATGTAGATAAAGTCGTAAAGCCAAGTCAAAACCAGTGTGACAAAAGCACACCATTTCCAAATGTTAAAACTATAAAAGGCATCTTTCCTATCTCCAAGGAATTTATAAAAATCTTATATAACAGGAGTTAAAAATCATCAGTTTCATAATACAGCTTATATTACCACACAAAACAAGCATTTGCCTAACTCCTCTTCCTAATCATATTATGATCATATATAACAGCCAAGTGCCTTGCCCATGGGTACCTTGTTATATGAATCAATTAACATCACAAACTTGTACACACAATATAATAACAGCTCAACCTTCTCTAATCTATGGATAGCTTGGATGACACTTTTCAGCCTCCGTTTGAAACAGAGGGAGTTTTGGGAGTGAAATCACTAAACCTGCCAATTAATTATGGCCTAGCTAAAAGTATTAAAGTATTATGGGAGTCATGTGTGAAAGTAATATCTTTTGTTACTGCAAAGGATGTTAATCAGATATATCTGGAGAGATTTTGCTATTAAAGAAATAAATATAGGGGGACTATATTGTCCATTCGCAGTCACACTTGATAACCCTCTGCTGACCACTGGTCAAGCAGCAGTGCCAAGCCTGCAAGCTTGACAGGGCACAGTGTTGACAGGTAAAAGTGCTTAGTGCTGAGATTTACAGCCAGATTAAAGGGTCCCCATGCTGTGTCTCAATAGCTGGCAGGGCTGGAGGCTTCCTAATCACTAGCCTACTTAGTAAGCCTCCCAGTGAGGCTTACGAGCACTCTATTGAAAATATTGGTGTGTGAGCGAGGACACAGATATTTAGATAAATCAGATAATTAGCTTAAAATAAACAAACGAAGGTCTTAACCTGGGCGTTTGAACCATTTCTAATAAGTGTAAACAAGAAAATTTACAGGTGGCTACTAGCCCCGCTTGGAGCCATTGTTTTGCTTGCACTTTCTGTTTTAGTCACTAGATGGCCCTATTTTAGGGACAAGGCAGTAAATCTTATGCTTGGATTTCCATGATGAATAAGCCTGAAACCTAACAGCCAATCAGAGGAAGGACTTTGAAAACTGGCTTCTCCCTTTTCCTTGAACCTAAAGCAACATGTCGTGTTTGGTTAGAAACCTGCGAGCATGGCTTCTTAACTTTGCACCTGGATAATATGTTTCATTTTCTTTTTTGAGCAAGAAAACAAGTAGGAAGGCGTAGTTAAGGGTATGTTAGCTAGATTGTGTTTGATTATTTGGCCACAGAAGGGAGATTTAGTAATATCAGACCGGGCACCACAAGAATGCATGCAGTGCTCTCTGTCTCTGTATTATGGAGACGGACACTCTGTCTACCTAATCACCAACCCACCCTCTCTAGTCAGAGAGGGTGGGTTTAGCAGGGTAAATCTCACCGTGTGTGTAGCGGCATGACTTTCACTGGTTTTGCAATCAGAATCCAAAAAAAATTTTAGGGTAGCACAGTAAATCTAGGGTCGGTCGGGTAACCGGAAACAAAGACTTTTTTTTTACGCCTTAAGAGAGTAGCAAAGTGAAGCTTAACCTAACTTTTAATTAAACTGAAGTAGCTTTGACCATGCTTACATGTAGGGCTGATTTAGAACAAGTGCAAATAACAGTAGGGGGACCGAAATATGTCACTGTCACTGACAGTTGTGACCAGTTGACACAGTCATGGTAACTTAAGTTCAACAGTGACACTGACAGTGCCACAGTGGTGACTGGTGACACTGTCAATGGTGTGTTATTGAATGACCTTAAACTTAAACGAGTTAATATTAAAATCTGCTCATGTGTACGGAAAAAACTGACCTCGCAAAACAGAGGTTACGTGATACGGCCGCCATGGTAGGCCGATTCGCTGGACATTCGAAACGGCGACCTTCCTCTTTAAGTTGACAGTCAAGTTTCGGATCACCCGGCTGACCGCCGCCATGACACCTAACCGCAAAGTCTCGTCGTGTCGTCTGCTACGAGATTTCAGACAGTGTCAACGCAATTTTGTTTTCGCTTGGGATTACGGCCCCCTGCAACTTCATTCCCTAAGATATGAGGGAATCCACTAAAATCAACCACACCGTCATTTTAAATTAATATTACACTTTTCTGTTATATTAATTTTTAACCTGAGACCGTGTTTGTGCTGTTGGAAGGCTATACAAATTATTTAAATGTTAATTTATTTTCATATAAAATGTTGACATTTTTTTCAAGCATGACCTGCGACGTACATCATGGGCTGAGATTCACAACTTCCAGTTAAATTTTTGAAGAACCTATTTGCCCATTTGTTGAAATTTGTACGACAACAGAAACATATATCACTTATGTCTGATTAAAACACAGTGAACTGATGGTCTGAGGAAAAATGTATGATTGTTAAGCTATCAGGAACTATTAATCCCCATAGCTTGCTTGATACCTGTCAGTCTCAAAAGGAACACCACAAAGGGCAAATATAAGATCAAAATATTTAGCAAAAAATCAAGGAAATCCTTTGCAAGAATTATTGAGAAACGGGTGCTTCTGTATGAATTTTTATTCAATACAAGCCCACTGTATTGCACGTTTATGAATGATGGTAATATTTATTAAGAAATATTTGACTAAATCCTTTGCAAGATTACATTAATATACATCCGACTGCATTCACTTTAACAGTTCTTGAGATAATATGATCAAAAGGAATTTAAAGATGGTTGCCTGGTTGCCATATATGGACTTCCGACAAGTTTGAAATCAGACAACAAACATTCTCTAAATCGGACCAAACATTGAAGAAAAATCAATCAAACTGCACCTACAAAAGGATTTCCAAGGTGGCTAACTGGCAGACAATGGATTTATGACAAGTCTGACATTTGAGATCACACATCCAGGGGCGTCAATATAGGGGGGATGGGGGTATATATATCTCCCCACTTTCTGGCAAGGGGGGGGGGGGGGGAGATGGTCAATGGGAGATGGTTATCATCCCCCCCCCCCATTTTTCAAAGAATTATATATATATATATATATATATATATATATATATATATATATATATAATATTTTAATAGAATATAGCCAGGCTCCATTTATGAGCTTACTGTGAAATACTATTTTGAAATATATTTGAAATGTGATTAAGTATATTTATATATATATTTGAAATGTGTCATACAGGCGCCAAAAAGGTGTTTATATATGTATGTATATATATATATATATATATATATATATATGTATGTATGTATGTGGGTGTGTCGGTGAGTCATCCCCGCCTCCCCACCCTGGAAGAAAAATTGACGAAACTGCACACATCCTCCAATAAGAGAACAAACTTGGGGCAAATTCTCCAAAGGATGTTACAGTAATGAATGACCAAACAATTCCGGCCCCAAAAGGCATGTTCAGGCCCTCAAATCGGATTTATAGATATTTAAATATAAAAAGTGTAATTCCAATATTTTTTATTATCACTCTGCTTTTCAATGGGGTCAGCAGAGTAGGTAACCTGCCAAACCTGAAAGAAAAGAAATGCAGAAAACATGACTAAGAGTCTTGTAATAAAAAAAGCCATTCTAAATCAAGGTACACATCCACATATTACGAGAACAAACACTTGCTTATATATCTGGTGATTAATATAAAAATATTCAGATATCTAGGAAACTAAGTTTATTGCTATGATTCCATGAAATAAACTGTAAAATCTCCCTTCATCAAGATTCCCATCATTTTATAAATCAGTAGCTAAACCTTAATACTATAATCTCATAGTCTTAATGCCTGGCTGAAGCATTCCGGCAACAGTGTTTTTGTTATTTTTTGTTATGCAGTAACGAGGTACTTATCACTCAGCCATATCAATTAATAGGCTTATACAAAGGGAGTCATATATCTCACCATTGTCACTCACAATTAAAGTTACACAGTGAGATGTACCAGTTGGAGTACAATTGTTATATATACAAGAAAAATACAGATGGTCTACAAAAAAGTTATTGTGAACATCCCAGACCTATGACCTTGGCCTTTTGCCCACATATCAACTGGATTCTTTCTAAATGATGGGTAACTATTAACCACTTAAATCTGGTGTAATTACTTGGCAATCAATGAGTGAATAACTTTGACCTGCAACCTTTAACCTCCTGACAAGCTGACCCCAAAAACAATAAGTTATTTCTTCAAGCAAAAAGACCTATAAATATGAAATTTGAATCAAATTAGGTGATGTATAGATGTGGCATATTTGGAAGACTGAAGGTTTGGGTTGAACAGTTTAACTTGAAATATGTTCACAAGCATTTAGAACAATTTAATATTTTGACTTTGACTTTTTGAACTCAACATTAATAGGCTTCTTCCCCTATTGGTAGGTAAGCCATATATGACAGATGGAAGGTATAGATTGAAAAGTTGCCTGAAAATGACTCCACGCAAGATGTGGGTGCTATGAACTTGACCTTTGACCTCAAAATCAACAGGTCTTTTACCCTGTTTTGCAGAGAAGCGGCATCAATGCTGCAAGGTTTGGAATGAAAAGTCTAGCTTGAAATGTGTCCATAACCTTTCAAAGAAGTGGATCCTGTGACCCTGACCTTTGACCCCGTGACCTCAAAATCTATAGGATTCTTCTCCCACTTAGTAGGTGAGCTATATGTGAAAGTTCAAAGATTTGGGATGAAAGGTTTGGCTTAAAATGCTCCGCCCAGAAACCACGCGCGGGGCAATTCTCTCTTAGCCTGTGGCTAGTTCAAACGGTCGCCGGGACGATGAGCTGTCACTAAAAACGAAATGAACAACATCGGCTCCATGTTTTCCTCACTTGTCTTCCAGCACAGGGTCTCATCTGTATGGACCAAAATGCTCCCCTCTGGTTCATGTACCGATTCAGGATACGAGGTCAAAACAAACAGCTCTTACGATATAGGTAGTAAGCCTATAGGAAAAGCGCTGTGTAAAGAGCGTACTAAATGCTGGGATGATCATCTTCTATAGTAAATAGTGAAAGTATTATCTTTTCTCTCCCCTGTTTAGAAGCAAAGCACGTCATTCCACTTTCCCCAAACCGCTTACAACTAGTTTGAAAATCAATGCTGAAGCCATGCTGTTTTTGAAAACCGAAGCCTATTAATCCATCCTCTTCCGCTTCTGCCACTATCAAATAGACAGATAAACACAATCTGTCCAATTTGCACAGGAAGGTCAACTTGACCAGGTGACTCGACGATTCCACCATCATTCATTGTCATTGGAGTTTAGTGTCCTTAACAAAGCACATCTTCTGGGATTTCATTGTGTAGGGAAATTTGTTTCTGAGACGAAGGATCCACTAATTTTTCAGCTGAGACGTGACCCACAGCCTCAGCTAGGCCTACTGGGATTTTCCTTATTATCTTGCTTGCCAAAGGGAGTCTTAATATAAGTCCTATTGCAATCATTGGCATTACTAGAGGACGGTCTCTTATCATTCCTCGATGTCTGTCTGTCTTCTCGTTCCCTCTCTCTATTAGTTTTGAATACTAACTTTTGAATATCAATTAGGGAATAAGCATCTGGAATATTCACCAGTCTTCCATCACGACCAGTTGCCCACGGCTACCTCCTGGTATGGAACTCCTGGAAGGTGTTTCTAGGGTCATCCTTACTGGGAGCACGGTTAGATTAGTAGGCAGAGGTACAGTGATACGATATCTTTAAATTCCCTGTTTATATTTCTCTCGGAACTTCCTTTTATCTAGTAGGTCTAGGTTGTGACAATAATTTGACTTCTTCGGGACCTGATCTAGCCTTGCAGTCTGTCGTGGCTAAAAAAAACTTGTGTATGAAAAAGGTATACTTAGGATATCCTTTCATAAATGATCTACCTGCAATAGAAGTGGACTCAGGATTCTTCTGCTCAAAGCGATTTTTCTGTCAAATATTTCTTCACGCTCATACCTAATAAAATTCGCTCAATAATAATAATAATAATAAAAATAATAATAATAATGATAAATTATATTCGCGAAATTCCATCCCTGTGCCCGCATAGATGGGCAAAATGTAAATCATTATGATGTCTTGTCCGCTTCTGATCCATCTTTAAAGTATTTAAATATCCCTTCAATATTTTTTTCTGCAATCATGTTTACAGACACCGCCCAACCACAACCCACTAAGAGACATATAGGCGAAAACATATAACCTCCTCTTGGGAAGTTCAAACTTGACCTAGCCCTTGATAAGGTGCACCAATGCTGCAAGTTTAGTGACTGTATCTCAAATTCTTTTCAAGTTATTGCGTTAGCATCATTTTAGCATTATCGCCGCTGTGACATTGAAAAGTGTGTCAAGGTCATCCATGTTCTGACTTGACTCAGCTTTCGATAAGGTACATCAATGCTGCAAGTGTGGTGATTGTGCCTCAAATTTTTTTTCGAGTTATTTCGTTAACAATTTCTATACCTACGGTGCCTTCGGGATGGTGGGGACAAAAATGCATGCCACCGTTTCACAGCTTATGTTCATATATATAGCCCTTATATACAGCCTGATCATGAATCAATTAGAGTGCAAGTGGTATACTCTGGAGCGTTCGGGTAACATTACAAAATGTTTTAAAGAACCTTACTGATTAGTTTGTTAAAACATTCACGGAACGTTCTTTAAATATAAGGTTTTCATATAACCCAAGGAGTGTCTTCTGTAAGGTGTGCAAGTACACGAGCCGAATCTTCTTGGTCTTGTAATTATTAAGCTAGAGTGAGCCAAGTGGGGTGCACCCTTTTCCTAGGTGTGAGCCCTAAAGGGCGGGATTAACTTAATCTAATTACGCGATTTGAATTGCATGCATAATAAGGGAAGAATGAGAATCTGGGAAGATCTGGAATCCTCCCGCGAAAAACCAGAATTCTCATTTTTCCCAGCCAGCTCCAATTTATTAAATGAATTCCAATCTGTCCCGGTTCCCGGGAGAGACTGGAATTCTCTCGGGGAGAATCGGAATCTCTTTATACCATCTCTGGATTCTCATTTTTCCTGGGAAAAATCAGAATTCTAATTTTTCCCAGCAGGATTCCGGATTTTCCCAGATTCTCATTCTTCCCTCTACATATATATATATATATATATATATATATATTATATATATATATATATATATATATATATATAAACAAATGTTTCGAACTTTGAAACAAAAGTAATTTCTAGCGAGAAGAAAACATGATAGATGGGGATGCGTACGTTATTGCGCTGTAGCTTGCTTTTACTGTATATGCTTTAAGATAAGATAAGATAAGATAACATTTATTAGCCTTCAGTTCCAGGAATTTGTTGTTGACTTCGATTCATTACATAAAAATAAATAAGTAAATAGATAGATAAATACATAAAAATTATACATAAAAATACATAAAAATCACACATAACATATTGACTATGCATGTAAAATTAAGCATGTAAAAATTATAAAACAGATAATTCTGCAGGTAAAACACAAAATTCAAAACATTGAATTTCTAAGAGGGTTGTGAGTTAAAAAGTTTAATACTGTGTGGTACGAGAGATTTTTTAAAACGAGTTGTTCTGCAGAATATTGTATCTAGGCGTTTACCTGAAGGTAAAAAACGGAACTCTGAATATAGGGGATGTGTTTTGTCATTCATGACCTTAGATATGAAGGCCATTGTTTTGGTTTCACATATTTCCTGGTGTGTGGCAAGAGAAGTACCAGTTATTCTACTACCTCTCTTCCTGGTATTATTCAACTGTTTCTTTAACTTATCAGATATATTTGTAAACCAGCACTCCAGTGAATAAGTAAGGACACTGGAAATTACTGAATTATAAAACATGGTAATTATGGTTTTGTCAATATTAAGCTTTCTTAGATAATAAAGGTAATATAATCTTTTGTTTGCTTTCTTGGATTGATTCAACACATGTTCTTTCCAATTCAGATTTCTGTCAATAATACATCTTAAGTATTTATAATTTTCTACAATATCAACATCTTCATTTTTGATAGCAACTGAGGTAATTACAGATTTTGATCTCCTAAAATCAAAGACTACTTCTTTAGTCTTCTTTACATTTAACTGAAGGTAGTGTTCCTCACACCAACCAGTCACATATTGAATGGTTTTCCTGTAGAGCGATTCATCATTCTTGTGTATCAGGCCTAGAATGACAGTGTCGTCTGCATATTTGATAATTTTACAATCTGAAAGGCTCACAGACAAATTATTTGTATATAGAATAAAAAGGACTGCTGACAGAACACAGCCTTGTGGAGCACCAGTATTTATGATTATATCTGAAGAAGTTTCTTTGCTTGTTCTAACATGTTGTCTTCTATCCGAGAGAAAATCTAGAATCCATAGACAGTAGGAAAGAGGAATGTTATATCTACAGAGCTGATTGATCATAATGTGTGGCTGTATTGTACTGAAGGCTGAAGAATAATCAATGAAAAGTGATCTGGCATAATTTCTGGGGTCCCTGTCTAAGTGTTGATAAATATAATTAGTTAATGTGGCAATTGCGTCGCTTGTGCATCTGTTGGATGAATATGCAAACTGATGTTGATCTAGCATTGGTTTAACAATTGGAAGTAATTTATTAAGAATATTTCGCTCCAAAGATTTTGCGAGAATAGATGTTAGTGCAACAGGCCTAAGATCATTCATCACTTTAGGAGAGTTATTTTTGGCGACTGGAATTATTTCTGCGGTTTTCCATAATTTTGGTAGTTTACATAAGGAGAGAGACAATTGAAAAATGTGATGTATGATGAAGGACAAACTATTTCTACAGGTTTTAATTAATCTGCCACTGATTTTGTCGGGTCCACAGGCTTTCTTTACATTAATCTTACTTAACACTTTGTTTACATCAGTTACATCAGTAAGGATGCCATCATCACATGATTCTAAATTTGCTCTCAGACTGCTCCGAATGTCATCTTTTTCTTTTGAGAAGTCACTTTCATCAAAACGTGCATAGAATGTATTTAATTTGTCAGCATAGCCATTTTCAGCAAGCAGTGAGCATTCTTTCTTGCTTTTAGTTATACCAGTTAATTCCTGAAGACCCTTCCAAGCATCTTTTGATTGCTTGCTATGGAACAGTTTTTCTACTTTCTTTTTATATTGTTGTTTGGCTTTCTCAATGGCAGAATCAGTTTCTTTTTGTAAGTCATATCTGTTATCTGAATTGCTTGTGAAGGCTTGGTGCTTACATACAATAAGTTTCCTTAGATCACTATTAATCCAAGGTTTGCTATTAGGGTAAATCTTAATGGTTTTAGTTGGTACCAGCATGTCTTCACAAAATGATATATAACTAGACACAGTTTCAGTAAGTTCATCTAAATCATATGAAGTGTCAATGAACATTTGCCAGTCTGTTAGATCAAAACATGTTTGTAGGGTCTCATAGGCTTCCTTTGAGTCCACTTTAATATTAATTTCATGTGGTTTCAGCATTTGAAGTTTACGTCTGTAAGTAGGTTGCATATAGATCATATTATGGTCACTATTTTTTAGTGGAGGACCTTGAACACATTTATAAGCAGATTTAATATTACAATAAAATAAGTCCAGTTTCTGGTGACCTCTTGTGTTACAGTTCACGTACTGTGTGTAGTTTGGTAGTGCTTGATCAAGATCACAGTGGTTCATTTTAAATTAAATTATATGAAAAAGAATGAAAACTTCATGAACAAATATATAATATTAGGAATAACACAGTACCAGGTTTAATATCAAATACATTCAACTGGGTCCAATATGAAATATAAAATAACTTCTGAAGTTTAGCGAGTGCTTATTGAGCATGCGCGCCATAGGCTGTATTTGCCGAAAGAACTTAACAAACACAACACTGTTTCCACTGGCGCTTCACCACTTCAAACGAAAGTCATCCGCTTACATAACAATTTAAAGAAGTGTTATCACTTGACAGAATATATAGAATCTAGATCTGAATAAACCTGATCAGTAAGTAAATATAACTAATAACTGTTCGAATAGATATTTGGTATTCTTTTGGTGAATCTAAGTTTGGTGCTGAGCTAGTCTATCATTCACTGGGAAACGTCAATTTTTTACCCATTAGAAATATATCTATGCCGAACATTTGTGATACTGATGGCTGCCCAATTTTGGCTAAGGTAATACAGATGATATTATAATCCAAAACACATAACCAGATTACGCACGATTTTGTGTATATTGTGTATACATGATATCGTGTGTATAATTACATATATACACGATACACAGAGATTCGTTCACACAAAGCTGCACGCACTATTGTTAGACCCAGTTAATTTTTGTAGCTCTGTTGTAAACACAGAGCCACAGGACACTGCCCAGGTAGCACAAAAATATTTTTTTGATGTTTTAAAAACGTTTTGCAAAATGTTTTGAAAATGTTTCTTCGTGATATTTTTATAACGTTTTTTTGTATGTTTGAAAAAACGTTTTTAAAACGTTTTGCTAAAAACGTTTTAAAAATGTTATTTTAATGTTTTTTAAATGTTTTGGTAAAACATTTTATAAACGTTTTCATAAAATTTTATAAACATTTTGTGAGATACATTATTTTGATATTTTAGAAATGTTTCCATCAAAATATCCAAGAAACGTTTTCTAAATGTTTTTGTAAAACATTTTATAAACGTTTTCATAATATTTTATTAACATTTTGTGAGATACATTATTTTGATATTTTAGAAATGTTTCCATCAAAATATCCAAGAAACGTTTTCTAAATGTTTTTGTAAAACATTTTATAAAAGTTTTCATAATATTTTATTAACATTTTATGAGATACATTTTTTTTTATATTTTAGAAATGTTTCCATAAAATATCCAAGAAACATTTAAATAACATTTTCACATTGATCTACATGCTGAAACATATTCCCTACAATCCAATTTGTGATATGTTTTGCATGGGATGATATCATACCTTGTGAATATATAAGCATTTAATTCATATTTTGAGTTGACAGGGTTTCTGTAGTGTGTGCAGGACAGGGCAAATTGGTAACCAGCTTTTGTAGTACCAACATGGATGTGCATGAAAGGTAGAAAAAGAACTTTCACAATTATTTTATCTATATTATGATCATATCTGCCCAAAAAGGGATTTAAACCATAGAGTTTATTCATCTCTGTTAAAACTACAGCTGCATATTTTATGTCAGTTTTGCTTACAACTTCACAACAGATAAACATATTCTCACGTATCAACAAAGAAAACAGTAACTGGTAAGGCACAGAGATTTATTTAAAAAAACATCAGTCTGAATCAGAGTCTGTGATGTCTTCCACTGGAGCAGGCGCCCTTCCTTTCTTTTTCTTCTTTGCTTCTTGTTTCTGTAGAAATAGAAATGTACATATTACCATAAATAAAATTCACTAAACAAAAACTTTTAATGGGCAAGTCACCAATTGACAGGAATTTATTTATCTTATTACATACAAGATGTAAATCAATTACTGAATGCCTACTGTATTGTATATACCAATATGATACCTGACAGATCTGATAGGATAGAACAGTTATTTAATTTATTGATAATACAAAAAGTACAGTTCTTTAAAAGTGAATCTAGATGAGAAACGATGTTCTCTCTACTCAGAAAACATAAAGAAACCAAAATGTTATTTGCGTTTCCAGTTAAAAAGGACTTTAATAATACATTATCTTACAGTACAATACTTATGACTTTTCAATATATATCAAGTGATATATTACCTACCTACCTTTACCTTAGTTACCAATACAATATTTTTCTTTTATCACCATGTTTCCTGCACAAGTGTATTGTTATTCATTAATACACTTTAATATGTTATATTGCAAATGTGTAATT